>OY978215.1:24977883-25337883 GCA_963854785.1 Vaccinium vitis-idaea
ATTGAAGGTTGTCTGCACCCCAACTCGATCTTATAAATTTATTTAAACTGTGATTCAATTATTTGATTACTGATGTCCGATGATGTTCACTAGCAGCCACCTGATCATATTGCATTTGCACCAAAAAAGGAATAAATCGAAATCTCTGTTTGGTTAGAGTATGGCAACCGGGGACTATTACTTGTGATCATAGAATTAGATTCCATGTAATGCCAATTAGTTAGTTTATATAGAGTATGACAAACGAAGGTTATTACTTGTGATCATATGTCTGTTGATCGCCTTTTGAATAGAGAAATACTGTCACTCAAAATCATATTATTAGACTCTTAGTACTTTGATTTTGAAGTAATATACCAAGACTAGAAATGTTTGCAAAGTATGATATATGAAATTAGATTCCATGTAATGCCGATTGGTTAGTTTATTTAGAGTATGACAAGCGGAGATTATTACTTGTGATCATATGTCTGTTGATTGCATTTTGAGTAGAGTGTCACTCAAAATCATATTACTAGACTCATAGTACTTTGATTTTGAAGACAATATACCAAGACTTGAATTGTTTGCAAAATATGATATATAGAATCAGATTCCATGTAATGCCGATTGGTTAGTTTATTTAGAGTATGACAAGTGGAGATTATTACTTGTGATCATGTCTGTTGATCACTTTTTGAGTAGAGTGTCACTCAAAATCATATTACTAGACTCTTAGTACTTTGATTTTGAAGATAATATACTAAGACTTGAATTGTTTGCAAAGTGTGATATATAGAATTAGATTCCACGTAATGCTTATTAGTTAGTTTATTCATAGTATGATATATAGAATCATGTTTGTTTATCAATTTTTTATTAGAAAAATATTGTCATCTTGAAATCATATTACTACTCTTAGTATTTCGAATTCGATTTATAATATTATGAAGGCTTTAATTTTAAATACTATGGAGCAATTTACTTGTTCTAGTTCATTTTTTGAAAAATTATTTTCAAACTCCCTTTTTACCAATGACACTTTTCATTGTGTTTTTAGACTTGCGTGAATTCACAAAATAGTCTGGGCATTTTGTGAAAATTTTATTGCATTGACGGATAATGAAGTTAATTCACCAATTTTTTTTGGAGTTTTACTTTTACCATAAATTAGAAACTCCCAAGATAGTGCAATTGAAAGTAGACAAATGGAAATGATAACTTTTAATTAGATGAATTTTTGTTTGCAAGATGAATATTACTCCCTCCGTCCCAATTTAAATGACCCCCACGAGAGAGTGTGCAAGTTTGACCTTAAAAAATAAAATACTTTCGGAACTATTTTTAATATTTTTTTTGTACCGTTAAAAAATTTGAAAAAAAATATCTTGAAAATGCCCCCTACGGGAGAGCGTGCAAGTTTGACCTTAAAAAATAAAATACTTTCGGAACTATTTTTAATATTATTTTTGTACCGTTCGAAAGATCTCAACGAGACTTTTGAGTGGTGTAAAAAATTTGAAAAAAAAAATCCAGAAATATGTTTTTTTAAAAAAATTCAAAATAACACGATTTTACGTAGGAGACATTTAAAATGGGACAGAGGGAGTACATCAATTCTTTGCCATTGAGCTTCTCTTAGAATTGTGACTTGAAATTTTGCAAGTGCACTCGCTGTATACAAATTAGGAAAAAAAAAACTAAATATAATTTAACCTCAAAAAATTAAATAGATAGTGTTTTTGTTGAACGGGAATAATTAGGTGGTATTCGTAAAATTAAATATCAATTAATAAAAGACATTTACATTAATTCTTGGAATCAACATAAAATGTTTAATTTTGATATCCTTTTTCCACAATTCCGTAGGTAGCACTAGTTGACATAGTTTATTATTAGTAGCTCCCAACTAGACAAAAATTTATTGGACTTATTTTTTCCAAGTAACACAGTTAGCAAGTCAATTTCATTAGGAAAGAGCAGTTTAAAGCATCAAAATTTAATTATTGTGTTTCTTCTTCTTCTTTTTTTTCCTTCGGCTGTCTCTTATTCATTACCCAAAGGAAAAACAAAATTGGACACGTTTCCCAAAATTGGGTGCTGTAATTTCAATTATACACACATGCCCAGGAAAAGACAGAAAAAAAAAAAACACGAAAGGAGACTCACTTTGTTCACTTCACATTTCCAAAAAATATTTTAAAAAGATTCTTTTCTCATCGCTCTAATCATTAATCACATTTCTCTCTATCCATACCCCTCTTTCCAATCATTATTCTCATTTCTCTCTCTATCTCTCTCCAATTATTACACCTCTCTCTAATTATTATTTTTCCAAAAACTCATCTAAACACTATCTCAAAAATATTTCTTAAAATATTCTTCCCAAATTGTTTTTTCTGTTAAGAAAACGAAGAGTCCCTTATATAACCGGACTCTTCAAAATAAAAGCTAAAATAAATGCATTCACCTACTTTCATTTGCAAGACACGTATACAGCAGATAAAAAAACCATACAGGATCCCAAAACACGTGTACAGCAGATTGCCCCTCTCTTCGTCTTCCTCACGCTCTCCCTCTCTCTTCGTCTTCCTGAGAAATCCCCAAAAATCCAACCCAAATGATGTGTCAAATCCACTGCAAATTATCCTAAAATTCCCTCTTCTTCAGCAATACTCTCGTCGTCCTCCATTTTCCTCGCCGGCGGCCACGCCATCCATCGCCTGACCTCTGCCAATTGAAATCGATTGGGGTGGGCCGAAGTGCAAAATGGACGATTCGTTCAGCTAAGCATCAGAGCCGTATCCGGATTGAAAGTGCCGCACCCGACACAAATCCCGCACCCGCACCCGTGTCGGATCGTGTCGACACGGGTACTCCATCAGAAACAGGCGAGTCCGAGTAACACATATAAGGGCCATCCTAAACACAGACTTCAATTGGCACAAGTTCTGGGTAAAAGGAAACAATATTTGCAATTAGATGTGGGATGATTTTTGTTTTCTGGATGTTTGTACCTCTACATTTTAATGTAGCTTTCTTATTTTTCAGGATATTTCTGTGTTAAGCACCCTTTGAAGTTGTTACATTGATAACTTATGTTTTCCGTATGTTTGCTCATGCAGTACTATTGGCATCTCCATTGAAATCTTATCTTTCATTCACCGGCATTCATATTTCTAATATTGTAGATATAGTGGTAATAACTAGAGCTTATGGATAATAACAATGCTCAGCCGCTTCCTCCTGGAGTTCAGTCTCTTCCAAGTTCTTTACCATTCTCTGCTTCTGTGAATCAATCTACCCAACAACCTCCTCATCCAGTTCAAAGCTCTACGGGATCTCACCTTCCTGCTCATGTTGCTCAAAACCATCTTTTTCCTGTTCCACCGTCCCATTCAGCCTATTTTCATCCCTCCCAAAGCTTCCATCTGCAAATTAGGCCATCCCCATACTTTGATCATGCTCCACCTGCTCCTCATTGGTCATATCCTTCCCCAACCAACTTTCAGTATAGCGGCTACCTTCAACCGGGCACCCCCACACCTCCTTCCGGACAGCATACTGAGGTTGCTCATGGGTCGATACAGCTTGATAGGCAATCTGATGGCTCTCGGCTGCATGCAGAAAGTCTTCAATCTGATGATCACAGAAGTTTGCCTCTGTTACCAGAGTTGAATATCTCTGTTGAACGGGAAAAGGAACCAGTGGTTGCTCATCAAGGTGAGTACTTTTTGCAGTGTGAAATCTTGTGTTTATTCTTTTCAATTCTTTTGATTCTCGTGGACTTCTTGTCCTCTCGCTTTTGTACTTCGTTGCTTTATTTTATGAGGTCTATTTTGTTTCCTCTCATAAAACAAAAGACAGAAGAAGAACAACCTCTTTGAATAAGCAATACAAAAACTAATTAACTAAGTACGACGGATGGGGAATTGGCTCAGGAGAAGAATGGCCAAAACTGTTGATAATTCTCTTATTTTTATTTTTAATGGCCATTCCCTCGAGTTGATGAAAGAGGAAGTTAATCCACTCTTTTTCTTTTTCCTCTATTATGTTCTGGATGCTTTTATCAGCAATTTGACTATCGAAACTCGCAACATGAATAACCATTGCTCCAGATGGTCCTGATGAATCTGCCAGCAACTCTAGGCTGCATTTGGACAATGTCAGGAACATTGAAGCTTCAGCTCAGGATGCTGTGTTGCGTGAACAAGTATTTCCTTTTAAGATAGGCCTTTTTTGCATGTTTAGTGTCGTTCTTTCCTTTTAGACTGATGTGATTAATATGTATTTTTGTGCAATTATCAGGAAATTGCCACCCAGAATATTATACAAAGCCAAAGGTGTGTTTTGATGTTATGTTCAGAAAATATACTAATTTTTGTTTCAGCAGCTGAAACTGCGTAAATAGTGCATGCTAAAACTACAAGATGCGAATCTGATGTTCATATGTTTAATCAGACATGCAAGAGGTGCAAGTGGACCAGCTGAAGATGGTACTGACATTTTCTCTGGTCGTCATGACCCAAATGAGCTAAAGGTACTCTCTCTCAATTGGAACCTCTTTTGCGGACTCATTTTGTGCAGTCTTTTGTCATGTCGAATTAATGCATGCTTTCAACCTCCATATCCTATGCAGGAGCATCTATTGAAGATGACCACAGATCACCGTGCAGAAATGGCCCTAAAACGTGGAAAATCTACTGTCCCGGAGGAAGGTTGATTTCTTAGTTTCCTTTAGTTGACGTAGTACGGATTCATAAATGATAGTATTTACATTTTAATATAGAATTAGGCTCTTCTTTCTATATAAAAATGATTGTATCATACAGTGTTATCCAGAAATACACACTTTCTTCCCGGCAAAGTTCTTCTATTACACTCTTACACATCACATAAAGGGTCACATAAGGGGATCAAATCATCGAGTTCCTCCTTATTTGCGCTCTACCACCCTCCAAGAACAAGAAGATCGACCATCTTTCAAGGGAATGCCTTTCGTGACCGTGTTTGTGCTTTGTAGCTCCCTTAACTCTTACAATTTAATGAAACATATACAAATGACTGGCATCATAGGAACTCGAGTGACTGACCGTCCACTGCTATCAGGATAGTGTTAAGCAATAATACCTAGAGTTTGCTGCACTTACATGTCTGAATACTTCTCACTAAGTACCTTCGCCAGTGATTGACGTGAAGTGTTTCTTTCCAACTCCATGAGTTTCATACATGTAAAACTAGATGATGATATTGCTGAATAGTGAAATTCTAATGGAGAATGTAATGGAAGTGGGTCCATAACATTTCTACCGTTCGGTTTGATCTGAGTATCCCGCACTGCTCTGTGTTTTAGTGAGCTTTTGATTCTTTTCAGGTAATATGGAAATTGGCAATGGGTATGGCGTACCCGGTGGAGGCGCTTATTATGGTGGTCCAAGGCCTTATACATGTATTCCTATTTAAGCTATGTGAAACACTTCGTTATTTTAAATATCTTGACTAAATTCTGGATTAGGTTAAGAGTTCCTATATTGTAACCCTACAGGTAAATCTGGAGTTGGCGGGCATGACACAGGCCTGGAAGTCCCCAAGGTTGGTGGAGAGTTGGGACAGACAGCTGTGACCAAAGAGTTGCCTGAGTACCTAAAACAGAAGTTGAAAGCAAGGGGTATTTTAAAAGATGAGGCAGCCGAGGGTTCTACTATTACTGATAATGCAAGTACCTTTTGTACTGTAAATGTTTAGATTGAGTGAGCGACCATAAATATATATAAACATGTATTGACATTCTACTATTACTGATAATGCAAGTAGCTTTTGTACTGTAAATGTTTAGATTGAGTGAGCGACAATAAATATATATAAACACGTATTGACATTCATGGTCAACTTGTCCTCCTTTTCTTTTGTTTCCCTCTGTCCTCCTCACTTATTTGGCTCCAGCACTTAAGGGATCTGTTAGTTTTCTGATCAAGCTTTCATATTCAGTTAGTTTGTTGACAATTTTCCCTTACGCTTCATATTTCAGAAGTCGGAGACTCCATCAATTCAAACCGTATCACTTGGGAAGTTGCCCCTTGGATGGGTGAGTACGAGATATTATTGGTATATCTGTTCTATTATGTCCAGTTTAGTAGACTAGTTTTTAATTTCTAGACCAAATTGGAATAGGACATTGTGTTTGAGTAATGAAACTTGTCTTAAAATCAGGTGGGTTACGTTTTGTTTCTCCTACTCTTCTTCTAAAAATATTAAAAAGTGAAGACAAACTTAATCTTCTTGAATCTTGGTAGAGTTGAATATACCACTTATTTGATTGCAAAGGGAAATTTGAAATAGTCGAGAAACTTACCAGATACAATTACCAGATACAGTTGCAAATGAAGTAAGATTTGTTGCTATGCTAATCCCGTTAGATCTTCATTTTTTAGGTTTGACTTTCCTTTACACTTAAATTCTGATTTTAACTTCCATAAATCTGCATTAGGTTGAGGCAAAGGACCCAACAAGCGGTGCTCCATACTATTACAATGAAAACTCTGGGAAAAGTCAGTGGGAAAGACCTGTTGAGATAGATAGTAGTTTAAAGCCTCATTCGCCTTTGCCACTTCTGGAAGATTGGCAAGAGGTATTGGATGAAGCATCAGGTTTGCTACATGTACACTTCGGTTCTTTTTCCTTTGTATAGGCAATGTGGTAGCAGGTGAATGCCTCATAATTTTTTGTCTTTGTGATAAATTGAACAAAAACTGACAATTTGAAATAATTTTTTCGTATCTACTCAGCCTCTCTCTCTCTCTCTCTCTCACACACACACACACACACACACACACACACACACACACACAGGGTGAGAGATTTTCTGTACAATGAGTGATGTCATTTAGGCACAACCTTTAGTAACTGGAAGATGATGAGAGGTTGGGGGAACGAAGGATTCCTTTCAAAATTAATATGTGTTCTTTGATTCAATTCCCTCATTGTCTCATTCAGTTGTTGGCTTCCTACACAACTAGTTATAAAATTTAGGATATTTTGATTATGGCATATGCATTTCGTAATACCTTAAAGGAATGAAGATCAATGTCGATATAATATAAGACCTTCAACCGTAGGTCATTGGTTGCATCACCTTCCACCCCCCAACCAGACCGACACCCCCCCCGCGTATTGCTTTAATCGTCTTAGCTTGATGTCTTTAATGTACAGGTCAAAAGTATTACCACAATACAAAGACTCTTATATCACAATGGGAGCGCCCTAATTCCTTAGAGCAGGTTGGCTCACAACAGCCTGTCAGCGTTGTTTCAAAAAATGAAGCTAATGGGATTTGGAGTGATCAGGCATCCTTGTTAGGCAAATGCATGGGCTGCGGTGGTTGGGGAGTGGCGCTTGTGCAATCGTGGGGTTATTGCAATCACTGTACAAGGTTTGGTGATCCCTCTCGTTGTTGCAACAAATTTTTTGACTATATCCTATCCTTTTATCTGATTCGTATGTCGGCTATGTTGAAACCTAGATTGTGAATGCAATGGTGATGTTTAAGGTATATGTTCAGTATTTTTGTTCAAATTGGCACAATGTGTTCCTTAATGACGACAAGGATAGAATTGATGGAATACGTAAAGAAAAAAATAGAGCGGAAATTTATCCATGTGATTACACCATAGGTTGAAAAATTAGGCCAGTAACTTGAGAAGCAGACGTTGTCTTCTTAATTGTTATAGGTTCCATGAATTATAAAAATGTCTCCATACTTATTCATTGTAGACCTTCCAATATCACCCGTCAACACTATTTTGATCTATCTAATGGCAATGTTGGAAAAAAATTTCCTTGCTAGTTCAGACCATCCTACATTCATCCATCAACACTACTTGGGTGCTGTAATGTTGGTGAAATCTATTAAACCCATAGGAATATTAAAGATGCAAAGTGCTTTTGGAATATTGTCTATCATAGCCACATATAAAGGTATTACTAGAAGAGCTTCTCATAAGATGGACAATTAGAGGCACTATCAGCCTTATGAAAAAAATGGTAGGAGGTGGGGGAGGCTGGAAATAACGTGGTGTAATAAGAATGTATTTTCATTATGTAAACTTAACTGCATATATAGCCCTTCACAGAGGATAATTGAAAAAAAGATTCAGGTTGCCTACCCCAGTTAATAGTGACATGCTTTGTTGTTGGCCTTCAAAGAATAGGTAATCTATTGGATATTACAAATTCGAGATTGTTCAATAGCGTATATTTCAAAACTGTACCTCAGTCAATCCATGGTGGCCTCTTCAAGAAGTTTTTTCGATGTACCCATCACTTTTGCTATCCTCGCCATAGTTATCTTTTCGTATCCCACCCTTAATTAATTCATTAACTTGAGTGATCTAGATTATGACATGGTGATACTAATATCCAGAGCAATTGGTATCCAAGTGAGTTGGCTCTTGACTTGCTTTGAAATGTAGTGATCCTAAAGAATAGGTGGCATACAACCAGAGTGGAGAGGACAGACCCAATAAGAAATAGTAAAGGAATAGAGAAGCTTGAGAATACAATCCCAAGTCAGTATCTTAGTTTAACCATCACATACAATAGTAGTCTGCGAAAGAATTTTTTTTCCATTTTTTTTAAGACCAATGTAATTCTGAATGAAAATTTGAAAGATTGGATCAAGCGCTTACTCTTGTCTAATTGAACTGATTATTTTACTTGGCCAATCAAAAAGATATTTTAAATTTACAAACAGCTTGGATCATTTGTGTGGGACCTGAGGTGGGTCTCACAAAGCCATCTGTGCACCTTGGTTTGTACCCAGAGTCGAACTCATCCCAACACTCTATCTGAAAAGGACATAAGTGATTTTCAGTACTCAATTGCTTGTTCGCGTTTTAAATTTAGAGAGTACTACGGTGTCATTTTCATTGTATTTTGTGTAGTTCACTTATTTATCGTATCATTGAACCTACTTGTTGTTTGAATAGTTTCCATAACCCGTCTAGGGTTGAGACCTGTGAATGTTTTGGATCTTTTGAAAATAAGCTGTGTACATTGATTGCTGTGAAAATGGTTTTATACTTTTGTTCATTTGCTCTAACCATTTATTGAAGACACTCGTCACCTGGAAGATAGAAAAGGTTGAAAACTTGAAATAGCAAAATAGACTGATGTCATATTTGGGAGTGCGTGCTCGCTTCTGCGTCATTCGTTCGGATTTGCTTGGTCCTATTATACTCCTCCTGTGTAAAGAATTTAAGATGATCTCCTTATGAGTTATGTTACTTAAACAACTTTTGATGACCCCTTTTTCTAGGTTCGAGTACATGCCTAAGCTCCTCAGTGAAGAGCTATTTTAGGTTTGGAACGTTCTTTGTGATCTTTAGGGAACCCTTCTTTTGGAAGGTGGTGTTTTTTTCCCGTGGTATATTGTTTTCCTAAACATACCCATGTGACAAGAAATTGTATTTTCTGACTTTGTGAACAATGCGTTTCATTATTGGTGCACTGACGTGCACCTTGGTTTGACATGGCTAGCCTTTTGTTGTGGTGCTTTGTGGCCACTCTAGTTGTAAACCTCCGCGGGATGTCTTCCTGTTGAAGGTTTTTTCAATTTATTTCGATTGCAGTGGCTATGGCGATACCCTTATATATGTGGGCTTTCTTTGAAATTGATATATTTGATGACACTGTTAGTATATCACTTTTATATAGGAGTTTAGTTTGGATTTAAAATGTTTGATGGGACCTTGGGGGCCCGCAATGCCTTAGGGTGGCTGCCCCGAGTATCGTCCCGAGCAAAAAAAAATTGATTTGAACCGTTCAATATGTAGAATGTGATGCTTAGAACAAACATTGTTTGTTCACCTTGTTACCGATATCCGAAGGAATTGATTTTTTTTACAGGTTTGTTCTTTGCGTCAAGCTCTATATAGCAAACAGTTAATATCACATTTTTGGGCTCGGGACGCTGTCCGATTTTTGGGCACATCCACCCTGGTGTGCCTTTGGTAAAGTTGGCCCCCCCAAGCCCCATCGAACATGTCAATAACAAAGTAAGCCCCTATACAAAAGCAATATGCTGACAGTGTCATTAAACATATCAATTCTTAAGTAAGCCCCTACGTTAACCATGAAAATCGAAACAAACTGGGAAACCCTTAACGGGGTGCCATCCCTTGGAGGTTTACAACCAATGCGGCCACAAAGAAACCACAACAAAAGGCCATCTATGTGATATGCACCAATAATGTAAAGCATAGTTCATAAAGTCCGAAAATTCCAATTCTCGTCACTTGAGTGCGTTAGGGAAAATAATACCACGTTAAAAACCACCGCCTTGCAAATGAAGGGTTGCCAAAAGATCACAGAGAAGATTTCCATCCTAAAATTGCTCTTCGCTAAGGAGTCTAGGCATTCACTTGAATCTGCAAAAAAATGAATAAAAATAAATAAAATTTAGGGGTCATCATAAGTTGTTTAACTAACAAAACTCATAAGGAGAAGAACATTATCTTGTAAAGAATACCCCCAAGGAGGAGTATTATAGAACCAAGCAAATCTGTGTGAATGACGCAGAAGCGAGCACACATCGCCAAATGTGGCATCTGCCTTTTCTGCTATTTGGACCTTTTCCAGCTTACAGGTGATGAGTGTCTTCAACAAATAGTTAGAACAAATGAATATAATTATTTTCACACCAATCAATGTACAGAGCTTTTTTTCAAAAGATCTACACCATCCCAGTCCCAACCCTAGATAGGCTATTTAAACTATTCAAAGGACAGCTAGGCTCATTTTAATATTTTAAACAGTGTTCTGAAAGAAGGTCTAGAAGGCCGAGTACTCCCCGCGTAGGCGCTAGAAGGACCCTCGCCGACTAGCCCGACTAGACTAATTATCCCGACTATCCCGACTAGGCGCCGAGTACTCGGCCCTGGAAGCTACAAGGTGCCCGGCTGCCATGGGAGCGCCTAGCGAGTTTTAGAACCTTGGTTTTAAATGGCGATATGCGCACCAAGGTGCCACGGTCCCCTGGAGTTTAAGTGCAAGGTGCGGCACGCGCCTCTTGAAAGTGAGGTGCAATTTTTTTTTTTTTACAATAAGTAGAATTCTAATTTAGGCAAAACTTTCAACACAAGCAAACACTTATAAAGCTTTCAAATGTCATAAAACATAACATTTCAACTATGGTTTAGCTTCAGTATAGAAAAAACAGAAATCTACGAAGCACAAATAGAAAAAATACTTGAAACGAATAAAAAATCAGTGCTGGAAAAAACATAGCATCTTTAATATAGAAAAAAACGGAGAAGAATAAGATGAAAACAGAGCCTTTTATGATTGATTGGGTTAAAGATTAACCAAATAAATAAACAGAGGATTGAGAGAAAACAGAGCAGATCCCCAAAAAAAATAAAGAAGAAGAAATACTTTGAAAGTGACACCCTAGTGTTTCTTTAAATGTATAACTTAGACAAGCAATTACGTAGTGAAAATCACTTACCTCCTGTTCAAATGGAGCATTGTAACGAGTTTGACCATGGGTAAAGATCAGTGTTCACAGATGGCTTCGTGGGGCCCACTTCGAGGTACCACACAATTGGTCCAAGCCGCTTATAATTTTAAAATATTTTTTCGATACAAAAAATTAGTTAAACTGGACAAGTGTAAGTGTTTGATCCAATCTTCCAAATTTTCCTAAATGACTCGGAAAAAAACTGGTGCAAATTTTAAGTTCATTAACTTGGAAAATGACGGTTCTCCAAAATGGGCAAGCAATTTGGGACAGAGGGAGTACATATGGTGTAATTGCTAATATGGGCGCTCGGGTAGTACATGTCTTATCATCTACGCTTCTAGGTGGTCACTATAAGTCATTCTATGTCAAAGAAAGTACCAAACCATGAGCATCTGACTCCATATCTAAGCGTTAATCTCTCTACTTTTTTTTTTTTTTGATAACTCAAGTGTCCGAGTTAGCTTACGCACACCTTGACTAATTCTGAGGGCTCAATCCCATGGTCCACTTGTTGGGAGCCCAATTAAAGTCGGAGAGCTCTGTATGTACTGGCCCCATATGATTTGACCTTAGTCCTTAGGAGAGAGTAAACCCCTAATGGTTTGTTTGGAACATGTGGAACGGAAAGGAAAAGAAGAGAAAATAAAATGAGGAAAATGAGAGAAAAGTGGGAGGAAAATTTCACTATTCACAATACTTTGATTTTTTGTTCTCTCTCTTATTTCTCTCCAAACCAAACAAGAGAAGGGAATTTTTTTAATTTTCCTTCCTTTTCCTTCACTTTCCTCAAGTTCCAAACACACCGTAAGTCCCAGGTCTTGACCAATAGGCCAATCCCTTTGGGCTGCGTTGATCTTTCTACTACGAAGAATACCTAAGTTACCTATTCATTGCAACATGATCCATTGAATAATTGACATTCTCTGAACACTTGCAAGTTAAATCAGTGGTTTAAAAGGTGCACCCAGGCGCGGGGCACAACAAGTATGGCGATTTTTTTATGTAGATCTTTTTACAATTTTGGCATGATTCATTAGATATAACAAGTACAACATATTTTATAGATAGAAGCAAGATAACAAAAGCTAATAGCACTTGAACTTGAACCCATACTGCATGATGGACTCATCTTCCTATGAAATAAAGTGCAATAGCCTAATTTTTGTGGTACTTCGTTGGGTACTTTTCAGGGTACTTTTGGCCTATTCGTAAATTTTTCACAACTTTAGGGATTCTACATGGGAAAAAAAATTCAAGTTGCTGGCCTTAATATGCTAGAACTCAATGCGATAAAGTCATAAACTCGAGACCACGACTCAGATCTAGAGCTTGATTTTGGAAAAACATGAGCAGGGTTGACTAATCTTTTCTGTCAATCTTCCTCCAGCGACTTCTCTTTCTCATTATTTTTGTTGCTCCTCTCTCGTTATTACGTCAAAATCTATTCCTTTTTTCGATTTTAGATGGGCCTTGAAATATCTTTTGCTCTCCATCTTGAAACCTATGATAGTTGCATGCCTCATAAAGTACCCGGTATGTATTTTGAAGTACCCATGGAGTACTGGTACCCGGTACGGGTACTTTGGGGTTTCAGAAGTACCCATTCTTCATAGCTTAAACCCTTTGAGACAAGGCAACATCAGTGAGGCCCAGGCAAAGCGCTCCACACGCGTACCCGGTCTAGTTTTTCTAGTTTCATCGAAAATTCAGATCAATTGTGGATAAAACTATCATGACGAGTGGCGACGTAGGTTATAAAATCCTTCCAATCATAACAATTCTCACGTGAACACCTGAAATGCAATTTTTAATGTAAAATCATCAGCTATGAGCATGAAGAATGCAAAGTTGGAGATTTAGATGAGAGAGAAAAAGACGATGTAGGAGGATATAAATCAAATGATGAAGAACAAAATGCAGCAATTAATGTTGACTGTTGAGGATGATTACTAGGCGTGCTTGATTGAATATTCGACTGCCATTCGTTCTATTATCCATGGCTAAAAGTTAAAAGGTTGGTCCTTGATGGATGTTGAGTTTTTGTTAATACTTGGTGATGTGACCATTTGGAATGTTAGGTTTTATGATATTTGGATTTCTGGAAGGTTTGGCTAGTTTATTGTCTCTGCCAATCGTACGATTCTGCTTATTTGTCTACAACTTGTACTTTGCTCTGATGACGTGTGTGCCTTGCATCGCGCCAGGGGACCTTGGTGACTTGGTGCCCTGGTGCTCCTTGAGCCTTTTTAAAACACTGTTTGAAATCACATTAGGTACCAATACTGAAGATCGTACATGAAAGAATATAAATGCATCCTTGCAAAACATTCAACAAGTAGGTTCTTCTTGACCTATCCTGCATTCCCGCTACATTGCAATATCTTTAACATTTCCGGTGCAGAGAAGTGGTGTTATAGCTTGATGTATATTTTCAGGCCCTTTTCCTAATAGAGTATTTTTTTTTTGTGATCGGCTAATAGACAGCTTTTGGACAATTGGTGATCTAAGATGCTACCAGAACTTGGTTTCTATGAGGTCTTAAACTCAGGTCTCTTAGTTTGCATAATGCCTCTCTCTCTGTTTGGATTTCTTTACGTGCAGTAGGAGTTCGCACGTGAAGGAGGGTGTTGACACCTAGACATGCATTCTTATTTTAGGGGCTGGCGTACTATTTTGTGTTAAATTTCATGATAAGGTTCCTGAACTCTACAATTAGCTTGAAAGTTCCATCTTCTACTATGGTCCAATTTGGTGTCTTTGTAACTAAAATGAGGTCATGGGGTGGTGTTGTTTAATATGCATGCTTGTTTCTTATTTCAATTTGCATAATTTTGTAGAAATTTTCATTCCCTTCGCAATCAATGCTCGTTACCTTCTATTTTATTGTCATTTCTACTCGTTATTGGCTTTATCATCATCACCTCTACCAGTGATTGTTAATATTATCATGATTTGGTGAAGGATATTGGTTCTGTATTTTAACTAAATTTGAATTTCATTTGGAATGTAGAGTTCTCAACCTCCCTGAAAGCAAATTCTTGCCAACTAGCGTGGGTTACCAACAGCATACCACTGATTCTCCAAATTCTAATGAAGGTTCAGAAAAAAGGTTTTCCAAGCAGAGGTATTCGAACTTTTCTTGAAGCTTGAGATCTTGTGTTCTTCCTGCCAAATTGACTTTTAGCCTCTTGCTGTCTCAATGTCTTAATTGTGATCAATGTTAGTTGCATCGTTAAGATGCTTATGGAAAAGAAATGGTTCTCCACCCTGAAGAACTGGATCTGGTTTACCATGTAGATTAAGCATGTAGGGACTCTTCTGCTTGTTGGAAGTCCGTATAAAGTTGTCTGGAACACTGAGAATCTCTTCATACTTAGGCAGGTATACTTATACCCTACAAAGGGGAGGAAGTTAGATAGTCGGAGGAGGATGTTTATAGGGGCATTAAAATGAAAATTGAAAAAGAGGAAAGTCCAAATCAACAAAAGAGAATGGAATTGAAGAAAAGGACGCCTCAATTCAAGAACACCAACGTAAGAGTAAGGCACTAAGACAGTACAGGGTCCTGCGTTGAACAGACTGGTGTCTTTCCACTCTACCAAAGTCAAAGCTGTTTTCTTATTTAGCCTGGTTGGACCAAAATCAAGCACTAATTGAGAGTGAGAGTTAGGAAAATCAACTCGTTAGGGACTATCCGTCATGTACAAAGGAGAGGCAAGTGAGAGAAAATAGGCTTTATTTCTTGATTGGGTTCTTTTTGGTATTGTCGGCTCTTTGGCCTTTTGCTCTTTGCTTTCTTTTGTACATCGTGGGATCCCCTTGCCTTTTCAACAACTTCATCATGTGTCAAAAAATAAAAAAGAATATAGGCTGTATGGATGAATATAGGATCTAAAAGAAACAAAAAAAGTTAAAAATCTAAAGAACTTCCTGAGCAGCTGTTTTCTTGAGCGCCATAATTGTTGATGTCTGAAATGTTATGATACAATAACAAAGTGATACAAATATCATGGCCATTTCTCCAATGTTGAACACGGGGACCCATAAGTTGAGCATCAGGAATCAGGGGAATAGTGGTCTTTGCTGTACAGCTATTCTGTGGCAGTAGGATGTAAGCCCTAGGGACAATACCATTAAATATTGGTTGGTCTTTGAATTTTACATATTTGACTGGTCTCTGGTTTTCCAGGTCCAATATGAAACCCCCTTTTGGAAAAGGAAATAAAAGAGACAACAGGAAACGTGGCTATGACGAGGATGATGAGTTGGATCCCATGGATCCAAGCTCTTACTCAGATGCCCCTCGCGGTGGCTGGTAGGCTATACTCATTTCTCTTAACTAATGCGGCAGCTCTCTCTCTCTCTCTCTCTCTCTCACACACACACACACACACACACACGTGCACGAGCGCACGCATGCACACACTTGATGGTTTTCGTACTATTGACTCAGAAGTCGGAACAGCAAAATTTTCATATAAAATCTAGAAGTGTGCAGGAATTGTTCTTTAATTTCATCTAATTTGCAGGGTTGTAGGCCTGAAAGGAGTTCAGCCACGAGCAGCGGATACCACGGCCACGGTATGCCTACAGCGTTTTAGTTGATAAATCTGTTGTCTTGAAGCTACTTGGGATATGTCTGCTGCCTTCTCGCACAAGACATCATTTAGTTAACTCAGATCATACAGAATACTATTTTGGCGGCTGAGGCTTCACATTCGACATGTAGGAAATAATTTAGTATCATAAATACTGAGATAATGAGTTGAAAATTCCGGAGAACACTTAAGCAGGAAATGGCGGGCTAGTACTTAAATGCAATTCTATAAAGAAATTGCTAGAACGATACTGTAGATCACTCACACTATACTGTCTTCTCAAGTGTCCAAAGCATTTGCGGTTCTGCAAAAGTGAAATATAATCGGATGCTTTCACATGTGTGTCCAACACGTGTCAGAAAGTGTGGACTGAGACACACCGCATTCTCTGAAATGTCAGTGCGGTGTAGTTTAAAGGTTAAAATATAGTACTAAGTTAGGACAATTCATTCGTACCACATTAATTAAACTCAACTCCACAAGCTTGACCTGAGTTTTGGGGTTGGGCTTTATGAAGGGTAACTACTAGAGCTAAAGGGCACGTTATCATGTATGTCCTCAACTGTTTTACACCACAATGTTTTAGTCTTCCTACTTCCCTAACATAAACTTGTGGGTGGCATTGCCCTAGTGATCTTTTTATCGATTTCCCTCATTTATATCTTACAGCTGCTACTTCCATCATTTCACCGCCTTTTCTCTTTCTCCTACTTCCATCTTAGTATTAACTTTCTGCTCATTTTTATTTGACATCAATGGTTATTCTTGATTCCTCTGCAACGTGTAGCATTGCCAGTTTATAGCTGGAGTTTCGTTTACCTGTTCTTTTACTAAGAAAATTAGTTGCTGAAAATGTGCTTTAAAACATCGTTTCGCTCGCTTGACCACATCCAAATCAGATGCTTTCAACCGCATGATATGCCAAGCCTTGCAATACAACATAGTTGTCAATTATATACTCCCTCACTATTTCAATTTGGGATGTCCCAAAACGATTGTCCATTTTAAAAAAGTTAACATAAGTACAAGGCAATGATTATGTTCCCTTAAATAGTTGGTTTCCCAATGAGGGACCAAGAAATAGGATGGAGGGAGTATTACAAAGTGTAATAGTTGCTTCTGTAAGCTTACATTCGTATAAAGCTCCCCTGACTTAACTTCCTGTGGGATCTGAAGGCGAAGTTCGAAGGGGTTTAGAATTTAATATTTTAATTCGTAGGCGTCCCTAAATTGACACTTTCAGGACTGCCCTTGCAAGTTAATACTTAATAGGAATTTTGCCTGGTCAACGTACACGAAGTTATATGGTTTTATTTTGCCTAATCCACTTCTTCATATATGTACTCTAACCCTACTCTTTATTGTTGCTATTCACTTAAATCAAATTAAAGTAGTTGGTGATGTGGCTGATGATGTGTCATATTATATTAGTTGACCTGACCAAATTTGTCTATAGTCTCCCAATAGATAACAGGAGAAATGCCTAGCCAATTGCCTTGCCATTGGAGTTGTAAAAAGAGATTTTGGCTAGATATTCTTGCTAGCAAGCCCCATACGCCAAGCCCCTTGGAGAAGCTCCGTTTCTTCATTTTGTTTGTCTGGTGTAAAGGCTTGTCATTGTTTTCTGTGCCATTAATCATCCTTTTAGGTCGGAGCATGCATAGATATTCACTGCATGGCATTGAGTGTTGTTTATTTGATTTTGAGGGTTCTTATTAGAACAGTGGCTTGATACTAGGAGTCCCATGAGCAATCCTTTTGCGGGAGCAGATTTCTTTTATAGTGTGTTCTCTTACTGCTGAAGCTTGCTCTGTGATCATCCAGAAGAGAAAGTGCTTCAAAGTTAATTGCTTTTCTATATGAATTTCAGGGCCCTCTCTTTCAGCAGCGCCCCTACCCATCCCCTGGAGCTGTCTTACGGAAAAATGCTGAAATTGCTTCACAGAAGAAGAAGCCTAAGTCTCACTTTGCACCAATATCCAAAAGAGGGGATGGAAGTGATGGACTTGGTGATGCTGACTGAACCAGGTGAACCATACGAAATTCAGTGTAAATTCTTACATAGCACTGCTATTCAGTTGAGTTTAGCAAGTATGATTTTTTTTTTTTCATTTTTGTCCTGATATGTCTGACATAATGTGCAAATTATTTTTTCCTTCGCTTTTTCTTATTTTCTTTGTCTTTGCCCCCTAGGAAATACTCAGTTGACAAGAACTTAGCACGGTGGAAGAATATAATTTTACTGTTTCCTGGTTGCAAAACATGGTGCTGTATGAGGGGAAGGTTTTTTTAGTCATGCCACGAGAATCGTTTCAACTTCGATACTGAGGTTGAGTTAGCCTTGTCTTTCGTGAAGGTGAAGGCCAGGATGATAGAATTGCCTGAAAAATTCTGGAATTGCCGACTCATCTTGACTAGGATACGATTGCAGCTCGGGGTGGATTTATGATTTTCATTTCTGGTTCACATTTAACAGGCATTTATTTAGAAACTGTCAATAGCTAAAGGAGTCCTGGTAAAGAAAAATTTTCCCTCCTTCGAAATGTTTTCTGAATGTGCGTACGAGTTTTTTCATGTTTTCTAGTGAAAGATACTTTAGCTTGCACTACAAAGACTATATCTTTGTAGTTTAACAGGGTATTTGGATTTATTATTAAAAAATAAGGTCAGTCTCATCTAATGGAAGGACATCATCGTTTTAGTGTTGGACTGAATTGCAGAACTTTGATTTTGTTCGACACATTGGTGTACTGTGAATTTTGTTGTGCTAAATTGTCTCTCAGCCTGTAAAATTCCACATTTTGTTAAGCAGTACTTGATAGGAATAAATTAGTTGCGTGATGTTCCATCTTTCTGGTTAAAGTTGAATATTGTTCTATGGAACTCTACGAACGGATACATGTTTTATTTGGCAAAATGCTCTTTTGATTGAAAGGGCCGGGTGCGAGTGGGATGCTAGTTGATTGCAATAAGGTTGTACAAAAGGAAATGCTTGAAATGATGTACATCAAAAAGTCTAGGTACACAATTTGAAAATGCAACTAGATCCAGAGTGAATATCGATGCAAGCCGTTCGATGCATGTAGAAACTCATGCATTGAACAACTCCGAACAGTGTGTTCAAAATCGTGTTCCAAGCATTTGGTCTGTCGGGATACTACGTATTTTGGATACTAAGAGCCTGTTTGGCTGGCGGAGAAGAGGGGTGATTTGTGAGGCGCCCCTATTAGAACTCTTGGTCCCACTTCTAATCTACTTCTCCCCCGGATTAAATTACTGTTCATCATACAAATCCACCCGCGGGTGGATTTGTGAACGACGGCTTGACCCCGTCGTTAGTTAATCCGGGCGGCTTTGGTACCAAATTGCCCCTCCAAATCCACCCTCTTTTTTGCAAAGATGAGCAGGTCGATCCAGTTGCTGCTGGGGGAGCCGAATGGTAGAACTACCAGAGAGAGAGAGAGCATTGGCGAGAGGAGAAACCAGAGGGAAGATTGAAGCAGCGGCAGCGACAACAGGAGTATCGTGTGGAGACGAAAATCCTGATGAATGGGGGAAAAACGATCATCGTGATTTCCCACAAATATGTAGTTTTCAATCTGAATCCTCCTCTGTGTTGCTGCTGCTGTTGTTCTGGGTCTTTCCTCTTTCTAATCAATCTGGCCCTAATCTCTATTCAGTTCCGCAATCGCTCCCCTGGGCCCGTGATGTTCATCTCTGAGGGTTCAATTTCTCTCTCAACACACACCCCCACAGAGAAAGAGAGAGAGTCACAAACACAGTTTTTCTTTTTCTTTTTTTGTTTGTGGTTGCTGTATGTGCCAATTCTCCCTTTTTTGTGATTTTTTTTTTACTACTGAGGTGAAATCCTGGGGTTTACTTTTGGATTTTGTTTTAATTTCTGTGATATTGGACTGTGGGTAGGGTGTGAAGTGTGAACGAGTCGAGCCGAGTTTTGTTGTGTTTGAGTTTTACTCGTCTACTAAACCAGTTAAAAACTCGAACTCGAGTTCGAGCTCGGCTCGTTCATAAACAAATTACGATTGATTTTCTAATAATGGGCTGTGATTTAACTCTCAACCAAAAAAAAGGTTGCTTCCATGCCTATTTCTATTTGACCGATCTATTATATAATTTTTGGTCATCTTATATAAAGAAATTTCAACTTTGATCTATGTATTATACTTTTTTTTATTTTTTCATTGATGCGAGATTTTTTTACTTGGATCATGTAAGTTTGTTAGCCTAGGGTTGTTTTCTTATTTTTAAAATATTATTACCATCTTAGTGTTTTTTTCTTTTTTCTTTTTTGTCTTTTTTAAACTTTTGTTAGTTTTGTGGTTAATTTTTTATTAAACATTCATAAATTTATCACTAATTTTTATCAAATTTTTTCCCGAAAATATTATTTTTTAACATCTCATATAGAATAAATATATTTATGTATTTATTATGTATTTATTCTAATTAATATGTATTTATTATGTATTTATTCTAGTTATAATGAAATTAATAAACTTAGGGCAATTCGGTCATTTGCCCTCTTATCCACCCTCCAAATCCTCCCCCTCAAAAAACCATCCAAACACCTCATTACAAATTCACCATAGGAGGTGGGCTCACTCTCCTTATAAATCCACTCTCAAATCCGCCCCCATTACAAATCCACCAGCTAAACGCCCTATAAAGGTTATGCTGCTTTTCTAATGGAACTTAGCGAGCATCTGTCGCAGGGTCTGATACAACTGAGAGCAATTTCCATTGGTTGATGCATGTCTCAGTATATTAGATCAAAACTCTCTCATTTTAAGCACAAAAAAAGAAAAAAAAAAATTAGAAAAATCTCATTTTCGCATTCCAACCATAGGTCTCATTGTTATCCAAAACCCCTCGTCTCATCAGGAGACCGTAACGGTTTGTTTGCAAGGCGGATAATCGGCTTGTTTGCCAAGCGGATAAGATTTTGGGTGGATTTGGAAGAAAGGTGGATTACCTTTAATTTAGAGAAGCAGCTTTCCATTATACTTGTCACATGGCATTTCTGATCAATTGTTTGTTTGTCCTTCACTCCTGATACTACATCTCACTTGTGTTATTTCCAATCAGAGAAGAATTCTGGCAATAAAAAAAAAGTCTTTTTCTTCAACATGAGAAATGTCATAGTATCCTATTTACTAGATTTTACAAAAATAACAGTCGACAAGAAAACAATCATATTATTCTTTAAAACATATTCGAAAACCATTGACGCTTTCCTAGGTTAACTCCGGTTTTCTTGGATTTAAATGGCCATTCTTAAGTTTTGTAACAAAATTGAAGATCGGTTGGGTTATGTTGGCTAACAGAGGTGTGAGTTAGCTTCTGCCGTAGAACTGTAGGGTTTTTGTGCCTCAAATTTAGAACTATAGGTTAAATTTGGGAGGCGAAAGCAATTTAACTCTGTAGTTTAATAGGTAACTTTTTGTTACAGAATTGTTCAAAAGTTACCAAGGTAATGAAACTATGGATTTAAAATATAAACTACTAAAAAAACCAGTAACTGTTAATAGTGCTTTCCCTTCTGTTTTCTCAAAAATTAAATAACTAACAGTCACAGTGACAGTTTCAAACAAACTCACGAGGAAAATTAAGGTTAATAGAGAAGAAATTAACCAGAAGAATTTAATATCATCATCAAATAAGTTTCAAATCCCAATAATATTTCTTTCTATTTCTCAATAACCAAACAAATTTATTGTGCAAAAAGAATTTAACATCTTCACATACGAATCGTAAATCCTCTTATTCAAAAAATAAACCACGAAAAAAAAATCAGTTTTCCAACCACGTTTTCTAAAGAAACCTAAAACTGATAGTACTCCATAAACCAAGGTTTCTTATAGGAGTTTGGAATATGAATTTGCAAAGACTCGTTCCGTTTGTTGTCATTTAGTTAATTAATCTGAAATAAACAAAACGAGATAAACTTAAGAAAATGCATTTAATATTCTTTGGGAAAAAAGGAAAGTTTTTGGAAAAGCAAACGGCCGGACATAAGGTTTACTAACGTGCGCGTGAGTAAAATGTTTTGGGCCTCGGGCTTATGGAGAATTAGCCTAATAATTTCTCTATAAGCCTAAGACCCATAACATTTTACTCATGCGCATTTTAGTTGGTAAACTTTAAGTCTGGCTGTTTGCTTTCTCCAGAAAGTTATTTTTTTCCCAAAGAATATTCATGTGCATTTTCTTATGTTTATCAGGTAACTTGGTTTTGGGGGCAAATTCTCTGAAAACTCAAAATCTAATTAAAAGGATAGGAACGATAGGAACAAAATTGAACTCCCTCGCATGGTGCCACAACACTTTTTTTCATTATATAATTTGAAAAAAATTATGAGTACACTTGTGTACACTAAATGTACACCAAACTAATGTGACATGATAAAAAAAATTCACTTTTTTGGATGGTTCCACAGTGAGTTTCTCTTCGTCCATACACAAGTGGTGTGCACATATGTTGTAAGACCACTGAAGAATTAATCGACAAGATTCGAATAGTACTGCTCTCACCCAGTCTCACTAGATATTCCCTTTCTCTCTCTCTCTCTCTCCCTCTCTCTGATGAGTTTTGCCACGGACAGACGCAGAATTCAAGTGTAGATTGAACGAAAACTATAACATTTTGTTAGACGGACAAACCTATATAGTTATAAAATTTTAAAAATATTATTACCATATTTAAAATAAAATTTTAAAACATGGATAAAACTGTCGCTCGGGCTACCCCATCTTTGTGTTTGTACTTGTTTCAGTTGCTTGCTGCCTTGCATGTCACTGGTATCCTCTTGGTGCATCTGGCCGTTTAGCATTGCAATTGACGGTCCGGATTAAAAGTGTCGCCCGGATTTAAAAAAAAGAAAACAAAAAGTGTATTTCAATTCGGACCGTCAGTTGCATTTTTGGACGACCCAAATACACCGAAAGGGCACCACGTCACCTATTCCCTATTTGCACCCAAGTTTTTCTGTCATTCGGGTGGGGTCAACCGGTAGTGAGAGACCATGTGTGTCAAGCTGAGTGAGTCAGGTGCGTTGAAACGGACATGAAACGTCCTCTGGGGGCCCACCGTGCCATTTATGGTAACATTCCATAATGTTCTTTCCCCACCTACAGTTTCCGTTTGTCCATAATCATGTCTTATTTTTTTGGTTTAAAGGGAAATTGCATAGATGAGTTTAAATTATTTTCAATGTCGGTGGAAACAAAAGTTTTTTCAAAATCAATTACATTGTGTCACATATCCATGTTCTACTATTTAGAACTGCTGTTTGGGCACATGACGCAATACAATCGATTTAGAAGAAACTTTTGTTTTCACCGGCGATGGAAATAACTTAATCTCTGTAGATATTAACTCGAAAGGTTTAGAAGAGTAGCATGAGAAGTGAACTAGAAGACTTCCTCACCAGTGTTTGCAAAATCAAATCTCACGAAGCCCAATAATTTTGGACCTCTAGCGGTTCCAAAAATAATACTTGTATGATCATTTCATTTTAAACTATTTACAACCCCCTCACCCATAATTGTGTGCAGGCACTTGCCGCACTACGTGTATGTGAGAAAATTGTAAATGGTTGAAGATGAAATGGTTGTACATGTAGACTTATTCATCAGTTCCCGCGGTTGTTATTTTCTCAGGACACGAAAAAAATTAGTCGAAGTGCGTGCATGTAAATTGGTTAAAAAAAGTGCATAGTTATTAAGTATACAATGTAATCATGACTTCATTCAACCCCACCCTGACTGTCATGTGTCCATTGACAAAAAGTTCTGCTGCTTTCTGGGACTTCATAAACCTCCTACAGGCTCACTCACTCACTCACTCACGAGAGAGAGAGAGAGAGAGAGAGAGAGAGAGAGAGAGAGCAGCTTTCTTCTCTGGATGGTCTTAACTCTTAACATGATTTGCCTAACTAGAGTTGGCTCCCGCACTAACACACTAACAAAGAAGACATAATTGATTTCAGATTAACCCTCAGTGATTAAAAAAAAGGAGAAAGAGAAGTCACATAATGCACGTGCAAGAACAAAAGCATGAAAGTGTATTTGTAAAACATTCAAATCATGATTTTTCGCAAGAGCAGTGATTGAGAGCAGGATACGTGACCAATGTTAAAGACATCGACGCACTATCATCATGAAATTTTATGTAATTTAAGCGTGAACTGCGAATATTTAGACATGGAAATTGTTATAATACACCCGTACCAATTAATACTTGGGTATGCATGGATGCACAATGAAGTTTATAATAACTCGAACTATTTGTATAGAAATTACCATTTGCCCATATTTTTGTAACATCGATCTTAAATTCATAAGAGTATATGTGCCAAAATACGTTGGATGCGTACATCTAGTACTAACATTCATTTTACCTTTATATTTTGTCATGAACGTGCCCATTATTGTGTATCAATGAAAACTTTATCTTTCGGATTAATAAATTAAAAAGAAAAAAATCGCATCATTCACGGAATCATAACATTAATTTGTATGTTATGTTTTTATTTTGATGTAAAGGTAATTAAACAATTGTGTCACTATCAATATGCATCTAAATTTACAATTACAAGTGGTGCAATTTTTTCACATATCAAACATCAACAGGACAGAATTGGACAAGCAAGATTAAAGACTATCCGAGTTAACTTTGTTGGCAATATCACCAAAACAATCATATTCTCAACTTGAATATGTAAGAAAGTCTCTTATGAGCCTTTTAATAAGCATCTTGTAAAATAACTAGTAGCCCATGGTGGAACCGGCCAAAGCCAATAACATGCAGCTGGTACTGTGGCTTTTGGCTGTTCATACATAGCTAGTTAGTATTTGTGTATTTGTCATTTGTATATACCTCATACGAATGTATATCTGCAAATATATGGTACAAAATATTTGTTTCTTGATGTTGGTTGGGACTTGTTTTGTTCTGTTTTAGGTTGACCTCTTGCGAACCTTGTTATCTCTAGGGGCAAGTTGGGTATCATATGATTATTGTGGGGGTGGGGATGACAATCTCGTTGGGATATTATCTACACTTTGTGATGACATCTTGTTTTCGTCCATTTTATTCTATTACAAATGATTAATGAAATCCTTTTTTCATCGTTGAAAAAAAAAATAAAATTATTGACCTAGTAGGCAATTTTATAAGTCACAATGGTGCATGGGTTTCCTGGAATCGGGGATCCTGTAGGGCACTTGTCTGGGTTTCTTCTGCTGAAACTACTAGGCGTGAATTTTTACATCATTCCGCACTACCGAAAACCTATTTGTTGAAAAAAAAGAAGAAAAAAAAAAACGGAGCAATATATAAGCAACAAACTAGCTAGTGACAAAATCTCTCATATATTGATAGTAAAGATTACATAAATGACAAGAGATGCCTCTCCCATTTGTGAGAAAAATAATTTGGGTCCTCACTAAGGGGTTCCGATAGTGTACCGATGAATGTGAGGATTCATTTCGACTTTCGAGTTGCATGTAAACCGATCCGAAACACTTGAGTAGTAAAAACAATGTACAACGGTAGCTATAGGCTCCGTTTGGATGCCGGATATGCACCCGAATTTGCCAACCGCCGGGATTTATTCTCCTGGCTCCACACAAATCCAGTATTTTTTGGAAGGAGGATTTGAGAAGAGCCAGACTTGTAATCCGGCTGTGGCCGGATATGTACCCCATCGTTGGCAAATTAGGTTTTTTTGGATCCATTTTGTCCCTCCAAATCCACCTCGTTTTTCACGAGCGAGAGAGAGATGAACCAGAGGAAGTCGCTGACAGTTGTGGTGGTCGGTGGTGGTGATGGTTGGTTTTGGGTTGGGTCGCCACCCGAGAGGACTTTATTTTGGGCTTTCTACTTTTTGTTCCGTTTTCTACTTTTTTTGAACAATTTTTTTTCCCCACATAATATAAAAACTCACATAATATATATTTTAAATTTATTTTTCAGCAATAGAATATTTTTAATAAAAAAGTAGGGTGTCAACATTTGTAATTTTTTAATTATCCAATTTTTCGGTTACATTAATAAATTAAGGGCAATAAAGTCATTTGACAACTTACCTAACATATCCATCTTCCAAATCTCCTTTCTCAAAATTCTATCTAAACACCGAATTACAAATCCACCATTTTCACCCTTTTTACAAATCAATCTTCTTTCTATATTCACCCAAAATTAAATCAGGATCTAAAATCTAAATGGGCTGATAATGTTGCTCTTAATTACAAAGCCAAGGACTTTTGATAGAGGAATATATAAGTGTCAAATACATGAACATACTTTAATTCCATATACAGAAACCCTAGACTTTATGGCCACTACCCAAACTGGAATCGAAACAGGATGGTGGCCGGTGGGCTTGGCAGAGTGGTTAAACGTCAACAGCAACTATTTGTTCATCAATGGGAGGAATATTAAAGGACAATTCAGGGTTACTCTTTCTCTGATATTTACTCCAGTGCCACTGCCACACCACGTGAATACGAAATACTTAAATTATTTTTGTATGTATGATTGTTAATGATCACACACGTAAAATACGAAAATTTACATAATATATATACCTATGACAAGGACGTGGGATCATTGAATAAAAAATAAAATAAAATCAATATCCATTTTATTTTGCTATTTGTTGCAAGGATGGGGGAATTAATTTTTAGTGCTATTTGTTGGGTGCAACTTTAGGAGCAATCCAGATTGCAGCGAAAACGATATTTGAGGGATCTCGGTGTGTAATTTAGGCTATAGGCCCAACCTAATTATTTCGCTGTTAGCTTGTACTTAGGGTAACAAGTTTTTTAGAAAAAACAGAGATAGAGAGGCGAGAGAAAACGCAGATGTCAGAGAGATTGCGAGAAGACTGTACTCTTGATTTCGATTTCATAGTAGACTGGAGTGGCTCCCGTGGTTTTTCCTCGCGTTGAGGTTTTCCACGTATATCTGTGTCTCGCTTTCTTTTTTCATTTTTTATTACGCACGATTACTTGTTTTTCTGTTCTGTGATTCATTGTTTCCAAGATCCGTAAGAGTGTTGTGAGGTTGCGAAAATCCTAACACTATTAGCAATTGTCTTGACATTAATTTTCACTCTTTTCTAATCAGCATTGCCAACATTGTAGCAGTCACACATTAGCGTGGAGAAATTATTCAATTGTTTAATTTGTGATATCACTTTGATTTTCACAGCCGTAAATGTTAGAACTAATCGATCAGTTTGACCTATAAAAATATACGATGAGGATTTCGGGAACAATCCCGACCAATGTTGCAATTTCTCATTTTTACGAGCATATAGCAAATATATGCATAGGACTTACACACTGTGTGACGATAATGCGTGTTCGAGACCAAATGCGCGATGCGATCAATTTTGGGGAACTGATATATGGGAAATACTAACATCAAAATAAGGTGCAGGGGGCAATTTCGAAATTATCAATCACAACACAACCATGTTCTTTTAGTTTGAAATTAAATGGCTTCCAAACAACTCCTCTCTCTCTCTCTCTCTCTCTCTCTCTCTCTCTCTCTCTCTCTCTCTCTCTCTCTCTCTCTCTCTCTCTCTCGGCCAAAAGGAAGCCAACTTTGTATATATAAACTCAAGATACAGGCTTATAACGCCAGAGCTCTGAATCCAACAAGAAACCAAAGTTAAGTGTAAGTGAGACAAATTCTTTCAACTGATCAAGTCATCTTTCTTCCTTTCTTTTCTCATCCTTTTCTCTTCTTCTTCCATTCTCCTGTTTTAAGGATTTTTTACAAATTAGTAATAAGAGATCATGTGATCTTCAGAAATATAGCTAGCTTATTTTCTTCTTCTGCATCTACCCCAGATATTTTTACCTACTCATAGATAGATCATAATCATCATATTTATATATATGCATAGGGTTTAGCAAATATCTAACCTATACATCTTTTCTTGCTCTGTTTCGGGTTTTCGTTATTCTTTGAATTTTATCATGAACTAGGGTTTCCAATGCCGATCACATCTTCTTATACGTACATGGTAGTCCTCACATTTTTTTGATCAGAAAAATAAATTTTATATATCACGAGGATACATTTGCAAGTTCCTAATTAAAAGGCCGGTGCAATTAATGATTAAAAAAAAATCGAACTCATAGTGCTTGTTCGGTTTTGTGGGTGTTTTTTTTTTTTTTCTACTTCCTTACATTTGCAAGTTCCTAATTAAAGGGTTTGCATTTCCTTGTTTTCAAAAACTTAAAACCTAAAAAAAGATTTGCATTCTATATCTTCTACATACACATCTCCCGTACCGTGCAATTTGTTCTTGCGGGTTTTTTTTAATTAGTTATTTTTCACCTTGATCTGAACCAAAAAATTCAATTCCGAAAAAAGGGTTTCCATTTCCTTGTTCATCTTGTACCAAAATTTGAATAACCAATTTGGTTGTGCTTTGGTGGGTTTTTATATATAGCTAATTGAAAAATTAACTTTTCTGTGTTTTCCATGAATTACTAGAAGAGAAAGAGAGATAGAGCAGTGATCATACATAAATGATGGGTAGAGGAAAGATAGAGATGAAGAGGATTGAGAACGTCACTAGCAGGCAAGTCACCTTCTCAAAACGCCGGGCCGGGATTTTCAAGAAGACCCATGAGCTTGAGGTGCTATGCGATGCCCAGATCGCTCTCATCGTCTTCTCAGCCAAAGGGAAGCTTTCTCAGTATTGTACTCAACCTTTCAGGTTAATTACTGGACTACAACTTTACAAAGTTATGATTTTTTATTTTTATTTTTAAATTCTTAACTCTTTTCTTACAATTTTTCGCATAATTTTTTTTTTGGGTAATTAATTGGCTTATTTTTTTTTATATTAAGATTCTTCTATGTTTCAAACAATCTTTAATTGCGTCCACACAGTTTGTACTATTGTAAACTTCTGAACATAGTTATATGAAATTTTGTGAATTGTACTTTTGATTCCTAATTAAATTCATTGTATCGTAGCATGAAAGTGAACATTCCCCCTATATTTGTTTCAAATATTTTCAGCGTGGGACAAATGATAGAAAGGTATCTGAGTGTTACGGGGAAAAGTCTACCAGATCGTGATAACCGGGTAAGGCCCCGCTTACATATTCGCGTTACACATTTAATTTAAACAGATTTTTGAAAAAACATTGCAAGAATCTTTGTGTAATTTTAAAACAATTCAGGTTTCGAAAATTCAAACCATAGCTGTAATTGACGCTCTTAAGTTTCGTTTTCTTTCGTTATTGTTATGTTTTCTAATTTAAACCTAAAATTGCAGGAAGAAGTGTATAATGAGATGAAGAAATTGCAGAAGGAAACTGATGATCTTGAACTGAGTTTAGAACGCTACAAAGGCCATCACTTGAGTTCTGCAAAATACAACGATTTGGTTGAGCTCGAACAGAATCTCGAATCCTCGATCAACAAAGTCCGAGCTCGAAAGGTTATCTTTTTAACCCATTTTCCTTTTACTTAAAAAGGTAATCTTTTTAACCCTTTTTCCTTTTACTTACCTTATTATTAAATTTGTTTTCCACACTCCACGTCTCCAAATTAATCGTCCATACCAATAATCGCTCGTAAATCCGAGGTCTACTCTTCAAGACATAGTTTTTTCACCAATCAAAATGGTTAAAATTTGAAATCTTTAGACTGGTGAAAAAGATGAAAAATTAAGCACGGGTTTTGCATCCTATTAATGAAACAATTTATAGAAATGACACAAATTAATACAGGATTGACTTAAGAAAGTGGTTCAAGAAGTTCGAAGAGAAGGCCAATAATTGATCTTATTGACTTAAGAAAGTGGTTCAAGAATTGCAGTTTCAGCCTTTTTAATGAACTTTTCATTTGCGTGTGTGATTCTGTATATGCAGTTTCAGCTTTTGCAGCAGCAATTGGACAACCTAAAGAGGACGGTATATATGCTTTCTCTGTCTAGCTATAAATGTGTTCGCATTTCAGTTTATGAATTCAGACATATTTATTTGAAAATTTGAAGTGTCTTATTCTTTTGTACTATGTTGTTTTAGGAAAAAATGTTGGAGAAGGAAAACCAAGACATATACAATTGGGTAAGTGCAAGGGACTGATTTACAAAATAAATCTTATACATTTTTCATGAACATATTGAAATCTGGCCTGCTAATCTGTTTCAACTCGCGACATAATCAACGGATCAACGTAGAAAAAATTCAAGCTGTCGTGTTTTACGTTCGGTTAAACTTTTTTTTTTTTGTCGTTTGGTACCTTGGAAATAAATAAATTAACTAGAGACTGAAGTGTGCAACATCAATGCCAGTATTAGGCTACAGATCATCATAGAGATACTTATCACATAAACTATATAGGGCACATTTATGAAACTTATAGACTTCCAAGTAATATTTTTCCAAGATTAATTTTAATAGAAAGAGAGCACTTTAATAATGATATGTTTTCTATTGTGTTGGTTATTTTTTCACCCAGAATTCAGAGTTATTTGTAATAACGACCATGTAAGCCTTATGGCTAGGTGGTTTGTTGGTGATCAATATATATAGTACGTAAAAATCGTGTTCGATTGTTCATATTGCTATCGCAAACTATTGGTACTGCGTTCACGATTGCTCTCGCTATGCACATTTTACTTCTTATAATTTGCTAATTGTGCATTTGTCGTCGTTGTGGTTGTTTTTTTTTTGGTTTTTTTTTATCAAAAAAATTACAAAAGTATAAGAGGTAGGTTAAGAATTTTTGAACGGTAGTAGTAGGAGAGTAATTCTGTTTCCGAGGCTCTCTCAATATTTTTCTTTTCTTATCTTTTTTTATTTCATTTTTTATATAGTGGCATAAAAAAAAAACTTGATTAATTTGTTAATTATTATAACCATTTGGGGGATATATGTATGTATACAGTTGATGAGTGACCAGATGCAGAAGCAGCATCAGGCAGAAATGGACCAGCAACAGGCTGCAATGACTGAGCTGAAACTAGTGGGAAATGATCACCAGCAACATGAACAACAACAAGTGTTGGGATATGATCATCACCAGCTTCACTATATTCCATTTTATGGAGTAAATGATCATGTGGACCACCCCAGCAGTAGCACCAGTGTTCTTCCCCTCCACCACCACCATTTCCAGCTGCAGCCCACACAGCCCAACCTTCAAGACTTCAGCGGCGCCGCCCCTCTGCCTCTCCTCCCCCACCGCTATGGTGCGTATAAATTCATTCTCTTCAAAAAATCAAAAACGATTTTTGAATTATTGGTAGAGGTTAGACATAGCTAGTTTGGGTTTGTTTGGTGATTAATTTGTTTCACCGTATTTCGGTGCGAATTCATACTTTATCAAATTATCTTGACTATAGGAATTGGAAAGTCTGAAATAAATGACTATTTTCATAGAATTGTAGTGAATACAGAATCAAACAAAATTTATGTACTATTTTAAACTATATTTTAATCTTCGGTGAATTTATTTTACAATTTTTTCTCTTCTTATTCCTCTACACCTTACACAATTATGAAAAAAGAATTCACTGAATACATATCAAAAGCACTTATAACTTTTTTTTTGTAACATAATTACTTGCATTTCGACATTTTCTAGGAATATCTGTTTTTGGGTCAGGTGATATACTCCCGTTCATAAATTTTCTCGTTTCATTAAAAAAAAAACAAGAACACTTCATTTCACAATTTTTTACTATAGCTTTTGTTCGAAGAATCTCAACTTATTCTTTAAACAGATACAAAAAAGTTTAAAAATATTATGCACGAAAATACTTATTTTTTAGCTAACACACTTGCACGACTTTAAAGAGAACCGAATTATATATGAAACTAAGGCCGGGAATATAAATTTCGTCATATATCTACCTTTTACTTAAAATTTGATTTGTCCTGTATAATTTGCAGATCAGTGATGATTCTTCGAGAGGAGGCTTTTGGCATCAGCACCAGAAATAGTAATATTTTTAATAGTCCTTCTATGAACAGCCTAGTGGCTGACGATAAGACTATTATTTTAAAAATTCTTACTGGTCAAAAAATAGTCTTATTGGTCAAAAAATAGTCTTATTGGCAGCCCAGTGGAGCTGATTGTAAAATTTTAGTAGTATTTTTAATATGTTTACGACCCGTCTCTATTATTTCCGTTAGTATCGAGATAGAAACCGCTGTTGATTTGAATGTTTGTATATAGTATGAAAACACTTGCGCCTTGCTAGCTATCTTCAATTAATACTTTCAATTAGTTTTTTTTTTGTTTGGGGGGGTGTGGTAAAATACCTCTTCAAATACTTGGCTTTTTTCTTTATAAAACAAAAATAAAAACTATTAATCTTCGAAGGAATTTACAAAGATTAAAAGGAGCAAAGACACAACGGCATCACAATGGAAGAACAACTATTTGTTAGGGTATTATCAGCGAGGACAAAATTGCTTACACCTACGAATGCAAAGACGTAGCAACGTCGTATCTATTTTTATTTTTTTTGAACATAAAAAAAAAAGGGAGGGAAGGGACAACTAGTGTCGCAACTCTCCGTAGGCGTGGCCATCTATTGTACGAGAGGACATGCCGTCACCATATCACCACCTACGCGACTAGTTAGCTACTTGACTAGATATTTTTTCTAAACCTAGTGTTTGTAATGGCCTATGCTCCTTTGATGTGTAAGGCTTAAGACCAACAACGCACATACCCAGCATTATTTGCTTAGGTCTACTGAATAACAGGATAGGAGAGAAGAGAGCAAGGCCTTTGATTTTTGCACATTTTATTGAATTATAGTCTTCAGACAGTATTATTGGGCATGCCGGTTATATATATATATATATATATATACGGAAAATTTCTAGTCCATTCCTCCCGGAAATAAGAAAAAATTGATTTTTTTTGTGTTGCAAATTATTTTTGGAAAATCCGAGCCATCCAATGTGTTCAGAAGGTGTTTTCAAGGGTCTACGTAGGAAATCTTCAAAAAAAAAAAAATACCGGGAAGGGCTTGATCCAAGCAGTTTTCGCAAAAAATGTAAATATATATTTTTTGCGAACACTGCTTGGATCAAGCCCTTCCCGGTATTTTTTTTTGAAGATTTTCCGCGTGGACCCTTGAAAACACCTTCTGAACACATTGGACGGCTCGGATCGTCAAAAAAATGCTCGGATCATGGAGTCCCGGATCCCGGATGTGAAGCTTTCCCTATATATATATATGGTTCCACTTCTCCTCCGGACTCCGGACTCCGGACTTCCGGACCTCCGTGATCCGAGCATTTTTTTGACGATCCGATCCGTCCAATGTGTTCAGAAGGTGTTTTCAAGGGTCCATGCGGAAAATCTTCAAAAAAAAAAATACCGGGAAGGGCTTGATCCAAGCAGTTTTCGCAAAAACTGTATTTATATATTTTTGCGAAAACTGCTTGGATCAAGCCCTTCCCGGTATTTGTTTTTGAAGATTTTCCGCGTGGACCCTTGAAAACACCTTTTGAACACATTGGACGGATCGGATCGTCAAAAAAAAATTTGGATCAAAAGTCCGGAAATCAAAAGTCCGGATAAGAAGCGGAACCTATATATATCGTGAAAGAAATGAAGTTGTTCAAATGGATGGAGGTGTATATATGTATATATATATATATATATTTATTTATTTATTTATTTATTTTTTTGGCAAAATAGAAATAAGTATTCAATCATTCAAGCGACGATTTCGGCTTTAGATCCTTAGTTTGTCCACGTTCTCTGTCTGAACTCTATGTTTATGGTGCCCAAAGCATGACACGCACGTGTTCCTCACTACAAAACCTAAAAAAAACAACTATTAACGTCTTTGCATAGTCAAAGAAAAAGTTCAAATATATTTTTCAAGATTATCATCCATCAAAATAAAACAAAAGTAACATAACAATCTATCAAAGTACAACTTGACATATTCTCCAATCTCAGAAATCAGCTACGATCGACTCTAAACTAATATTTAGTCTTCGTTCTCTTGAATAAACCAATGGAATCGAGCTTGGGAGATCTTAGTCGATTGGAAAAAAAATATTTAAAAAAAAAAAACTACGGGCCCCACCCCAGCCCTATTCTACCTCTGCCCCTGCTAGTAGCCATTCGCTCAATTCGACAGAACACTAAAATAATTTCATTAATAATGGAGACAACGAATTATTCAATCAATGAAATTCGTAAATAAAATTTTTAAAAAAAAACGCCAATGAAATGCTAGTCTAATAGTATGCAATTATGCATTTTCAAATATGCATGTCAGATGCATACATCCACAAATACACTCAGATTTTTTTGTCTTTTCCTTTTCTTTTCTTTTTTTCCGAAAGTTTATACATATGGGCCTATAATAAATATACATAAAGAGGGGCGGCTAGCTAGGTTGTGGTGGAGGGTGTACGGTTCAACATATTACTACAAAAGTGGAGGAGGTGATGAGAAAGATGGGGAGGTGACGCGGAAAGGATGCGGTGGCCGTCCGTGGACTTAGGATAGGCAGTTCGAGACCAAAAAAATAAAAAAGAAAGAGGATATAAGGTAATGGGTCGTGTTTTGGGCACTAGGATAGGCAGCCTGAGACAAAAAAGAAAAAAGAAAAACAAAAAAAGAGATAAGGGATCCGGAATTCACTATGGACCCGACTAGGGGTACAGATTTTTAGGACCAAAAAATGTACAGAATGCAACGGGGGACCCAATTTTGGTCCCACACGAGCGATCTAAACCGTTCATTATTCTTAGAACATTTTTCCAAGGGGTCCCACAAAATTTCAGCTCAATCGGACTGTTAGAAGTGCTTAAACCAAAGTCCCACCGTTTCAATCAAACAAATTTTGATTGAAACGGTAGGACTTTGGTTCAAGCACTTTTAACCGTCTGATTGAGCTGAAATTTTTTGGGGGCCCTCGGAAAAATGTTCTAAGAATATTTAACGGTCTGGATCATTCGTGTGGGATCCAAAAGTGGGTCCCCGAGCATGTACGCAAAGGTTTTCCGATTCACTATCATACAACATTTTGCATTCGTATAATTTCCTAAACATAGGAAATTCATAACAGAAATCGAGAAAAGAGCCAAATTCTAAATCACCGAGATCGAAACATCACATATTGCAAAGCAGACCGAACGTAATTTGGGTATAGTGGTGGTACCCAAACATTGAGAAGATGCAACGAAAAAACAGTGAGCACAAATAGAAGCCCTGAAAATCTTCCATGGGCACAGTGCCAAAAGGGTGTAAAACTGCCAAAGAAAATTCTCCAAATGGAAGAAATAAACTTTCAGAAAAACAGAAAAATAGAAAAACAAAAATATTAGAGAAAAGATAAGAAATGATGTTGCTGGAAATGCCATGCCGGATTTGACGACTAATTTGACAGAGGAGCAAAGGCAAGCCAACCTTGCTACACAACCTTGCCAGATCGAACCCATATGAGACCAGAGCGGAGCCGAGGGAGAAAGTGGATCGTAGCCAGGGGAGAGGGTGAAACAGTAAATGGAGACGAAGAGATTATGTAGTTCGAAATAGGCGAAGAAATGGAGGTGGGGGAGGCCGGCGAGAAGGCTAGGGGTCCCTCTCTCTAACTTTCATCTTAAGTAGGGTGCACATTTGTCTATCTCAAACACTTTTTGATGAGTCATGCATAAAACATGAGGTTCTTTCGTTTACTTGTCAAGAAACTAGTGATGGAAAACTTTTCCTGGGAAAATTATAGTGAAGTAAAGTGAAGAAAAAAAGAAAAAAGTGTGTTCGTGTCTTTTGATAAAAGAATTTCAAGAAGAAGTTGACAAATAGTAGTTCAATTGGGTAGAAATTAATGGAAATGCAAAATTCTTGAAAAATAGTAGTTTAAAAGAATTCGTGCATGACATGTTTTGAAGGAAAGTTCATCTAGTGGAAAATTAGTCACAACTCGCGGGGTCCCTCTTTCACTAACTTTGTCACGACCTGCCCGAGCTGACCTGCTAACTCTTAGCCTGACCACGTGGCTCAAAAGGTTAACCTCAAGTTATATAGTAGCTTGGTCGGAATCCTTATATACCATATGCTTGCGACCTTGAATTGTATTGCAAAAGTTATTTCCCGAAGCGTAGGGTTAGGCCGGTGGTAGCATTAAAACCGGTAAGACCGGGTCAAATCCACAGAGACCGAATGCGCTGAGCGTGATGGTTGACTTGCGAATGAAGATTTTAGCCTTAAAGCGGCAAACTGTGGTTTTGTAGTTTGTTTGGTGGAATTCTCTCAACTTCGAGAACAACTCGGAGATTAAAAACAACAAATTAAACTAAGGCAAAGTCTAGGGGAATTTAACGACCATGACTCGGGTTAATCCAGCCCCTCTTGATAACCGGCTCGGGGCATCGTTAAATGCCCTCGAACGGAAGATTTAGAGTTTAAAACCTTTACTAGAAAAATGTGTTTACCAAATATTAGGGGTTTTCGGGACATTTTGCAAACAAATGAGTTGACATCGCCAAAGCATCACACGTGCCAAGTAGTCAAGCTCTTGGCTACGTGTGATCAAAGGGATTAACAAACTCACACTTTGGTACATAAAAATGAAACCCCAAATTTTTGGTAAACGAGATGGATGGATTATACCCGGGTCATGGAGTGTTAATCACCCCATGACTAAGCCTATTAAAACTACTCACCCATTACACTAGTAAACAAGTCTAGAAATTTGAAGAAAACTAAAAACATGATTTATAACTCTAAAAACAGATTTTCAATACTAATCCTAGGTTTGCCTACAACATTAACACTTGAGAAAATCACAAACAACAACTACTTACTTGATTTTTCAAAGGAAATGACTAGAAAAGCTTGAAAATGAAATAACCGATAAAAATGGAAACAAACTAGATTTATATAAAGATCAAAGTACGTACTACAACATTAAAGAAGAGGATTTACCTTGAATCTAAGTGGAAAAGTATGAAATCCTAGAGAGAAGTGAGAGCTAAAACTAAGGGAAATGAAGGGAGGTAGAGAGAGAAGGTGAAAGTAAGAGCTCCCCCTAAAATTCTGAGGTTGAGGACCTTATATAGGCCCCAAAAGTTGTGCTAATTTATTACAAATATGCCACTAGATATTTTTTGGTCGGGCTCAAAAAGTGCAGAAAAGTGCAGCATGTACTGGTAGACACAAAAGTGCTCTACCGGTACTGAAACTCACAGTATTTTGGCTGCCTCTGTCTACCTGTAGGCACAAAAGAGCTCTACCGGTACTGGATTGAAAAACTGTGGATTTTCTTCGTCGTGATCCCTTGACCTTCCGGCTTTGTCATCGTGACCTCTAGGCTTCCCGAGTCTTGTTCAATACTTCATTCCTTGTCTCCCGAAACTCGGTGGCGGAGTGCCGTTTGGCCTCCAGTGCTCGGGCACGCCTTGGTTAAACCATGGTGTCAAAACACACCTTATTCTCGCCTTTTACCTGAAACTAACAAAAAGCAACCTCGTGCGAAATCAATCGTTTAAAGCAACAAAATGTGCATGTGTGTGATCAAATTGAGAGAGATAAGCCCCATTATTAACACTTTTGGGGGCTTATCACACCCCCCAACTTGAACTTTGCTCGTCCCGAGTAAACTAATCCTAATTAACTTAACTATCTATGCTATGTAAACTTCCCAAGATCCATGATACGATAACTTTGCTCGATTAAGAAAAACAAGGCAAGAGTACACACACCCCGGTAAATCCGAAATTATACAATCCACGCATACACATGCCATGAACTAGAGTGAACAAATTATGCCATGATAAGTAGTCAAGCGCATGCACCGCGTCAAGCTTCAATTCCAAAACCTCACAAGGGTACGCTCAAATTCAATTTTTTTTTACTCGGTGAATACAATCACATCCCATGAAAGGCGCTAGCGAGAAATTGCAATAGCTAGAGATACAAAAGAGCCATGCATGCTATCAAAAGTGCGCCGAAAGAAGAAAGAAACCAATTATTCCAAACAAGCTAGCTAATAAGGAAATCATGCTTAAACTAAATATAAATATCAACCATGCATCACGTGGAGTCAAATTAGCGTTCCTAGAATCAACTAAGGTCTTTCATAGCTTGTAATGACCGTGGTTTGCAAAAGAAAGGGACACAAAAGGGTGGTGGCCATATGCTTGCTTGGTCAACTACCCTTGGCCACCACCGACCCACAAAATAAGAGTCAAGGCCACATGCCGGCCACAACAAAAACCACATAATACTAGTCCTAATTAAAGTTAAGAGTTTTAAAACGCAATACAATAACTAAACCACTTCCACCGACACTGCCATCCAACTATGCATCATCATCATCGCCATCACCCTCCTCCACATACTCCTCCTCTTCATCCTTCTCTGTCTCCACATAGTACTCCCCGGACCTCTTCCCCTCACATTTTTCTATCCATTTCAAAATCCTCATTATCTTTCCATCTCTCCTCGCGCGCCTTTGCTCCATTTCCACACTTTCCAGCTTTTCAATGATCATTCCTTGACGGGCATGGATAATCTTGTTCCATTGCTCACTTCGCTCTTCAAAAGTTGTGGCGGTGGGTAGAGAACAAAGGGTTGGTATTTATAGTGGGCCAAGGAATGGGGTCCATGTGCACGGAATTTCCAGATTTCCCCATTTGATACCAGTATTGGAAAATATTGATACTGGTATGTAGACCTCCTGTTCGTCCAAAATTCAAAATTTTCCCGTGGATACTGGTAGGGGCTATAGTTGATACCGGTATGCTGGACTAATTTCTGCTCCCATTTTCAAAATTCTTCCAGATTACTTCCAACCTTATCCGCCTTGATCCCAACCCTTCGAAACACCTTTAGAACATTGTGTGGACGGCCCATGGGAATGGTTCGATTTCGCGTTTGAAAAGATTGTGATTGTTAGAGTCGCCACCGGGATTTGAGGTCCGAACCCGAGAAACCGATTAAAAATGACTCATTTGCCCATTGAAAAAGATTTTACTGATCATGGCGGCACCAAAGATTTCTCGGATTCGGGGGTTTGGTTACGAGAGGGGAAGGGTTTTACGGCACCCCTCTCGCCCGGTCCGTGAACCGGTCTCTACTCGACATTTTGTGGGATTTTGGAAATATTTGAAATTTAATTTATCCACGTAAATAGGGAATCGGGGATGGGAATCACATAACAACAACATATACACAAAAGATATGAATCTACGGTGGATGCTCGTGCACGTGATTTACATGGGTGATGATGATATCAATAAAGGAAACTGCTACGAATGTTCACAGAAGTAAATAACAACAGAAATTGTACAACAACATCAAGAAATTATGAACATGGGACTTAATAAACTGACTTGCAATCTGAATCCCAGAATGAGGATTGAGCGCTCAAAGGTGATGACTTGAGCGCTCAACCTTCCAAACCAGTTTGAGCGCTCAAAGCTCATGAATTGAGCGCTTAAACCAGTTTCTGATTTCTATGAATTTGACCCTTTTTTTACAACTCCTCTTCTCATTCTTTGCAAGATTAAACATTTGTAAACACTTTTCACAGATAAACAGATTAGAACAAAAGGGTTTAATTTCTCAAAGAATGATGAAACAAAAAGGATCATCACAAAATTAGCAAAGGAAACACTTGAAAATGGAAGAGAGAGAGGGATTCAGATCATAAGCACAGGAATAACAACTCACACACGCCAGAAATAAAATAAACCATGATCCATCATCGAAACAACTATCAACATACAAATGAACCAAGAACAGCTTGAGCGCTCAAAGGCATGACCTTGAGCGCTCAAGCCATCATATGGCTTTTTGATTTTTGACCTTCAAATAGATTTTTGATGATTCTCAGAACCTCCAGTATATTAAATAAGAGTGACTAAAGGTGATTCAGTAACTGCTTACCCTTTTAAAACAAGGTTTATACACATTAAAACCATAAAAAGGCTAAAAAGGTGTACATGCATGAACATTTAAGATGTAAAAGGTTATTTGGAAAATGAAACAAACACCTCAATGGCCTTTTTATGTTGATCAAAGGTCTGTGTAAAGCCCAGAAACATAAAACAGTGACTGACTCAGAAGGAGCATTTGAAGGAGCATCGTTCTAGCTTCCAAAATTGTTTCGATTCATTTTATCATTGAGGAGCCATCCGGCCATGCCTTAAGGGTATTTGGAAGGTCCAAATTGGAGTGTCTATAGTTGCACCTCTTTGACGGAAATCGAATACCATTGTTTGATACGAGTGACGTCAAAGATGAAAACAGTCTCAATTTGGGCTGGAACCTTTAAGCCAAAACAAAATGCAACCGAACATGCAAGCGTGCAAATCATAAGGTTGCACTATTTTACGCTATCGATGTACCCTTTTGTAGGGATCAGATCATCGTAGTTCTTTGGGGCTAATGCAAGCAAAAAAAAGCAAGTGCTTTTAAGAAGACTTTTAAAAAGTTGATTTCTTGATAATATCAACAATCATGCCCTGGTGGGCTCGAAATTTGAGTTAGGCCACAGAGGTTTTCGACTGGGAAAAACAAATGATGACTTGCGAAGAGTAATTTAAAATCAATGCCACAAAGGACTTAAAATTAATGAGGATAAACCGTCTTTAACGAGGGAAAAAAGAATGATGACTCACGAAAAGTCATTTCAAATCAATGCCATATAGAGGACTTAAAACCTTTGATGACTCGGGAAAAGCCATTTCAAGTCAATGCCGTAGAGGACTTAAAATCAATGAGAACAAACCGTCTTTAAGAGAGGGAAAAGCGAATGATGACTCATTGAGAGTCATTCCAAATCACTAGGGTGAGAAATATATATCAAAACACTAAGTGAGAAATATATCTCGAAACACTAGGGTGAGAAATCTATCTCAAAACATTAGAGTGAGAAATATATCTCAGAACATTAGAGTGAGAAATATATCTCAGAACATTAGAGTGAGAAATAGATCTCAAAACATTGGGGTGATGGGGTTCGGGGAAAATTTCTGGTTTTGAAGAATGATTTGGAGTCGCCACTTGAGTTTGAGGTTCGCACCCGGAAAACCATTTTGAAAAATAACTCTTTTGCCCATGTTGGGCTTTAAACTGAAATTGATTGAGAAGTTGTCCCCAAGGACGATTATTGAAAAATTTATCCCGTAGGACGATTGATTGAAAAACTTGTCCCAAAGGACGATTGATTGAAAAACTCATCCCAAACGAGAATTGATTAAAAAACATGTCCCAAAGGACGATTGATTGAAAAACTTGTCTCGAAGGACGATTGTTTGAAAAAGGTTGATGAAAACATGTCCCCAAGGACGATTGATTGAAAATTTGTTCTGAAGGACTATTTGTTGAAAAGTTGTCAATGTTGATCAAAGAATTGGCACTAAGGATAGTTGATTGAAGAACTGTCATTGAGGGCTCTTGATTAAAGAACTGTCACTGAGGACTCTTGATCAAAAAACTTTCACTGAGGACTTTTGATTGAAAGCTGTCACTGAAGACTTTTGATTGAAGAACCATCCTGGATGACAGTTGCATGAGACTCAGATTTTGACACTTGATGACACAATGACAACATTCCTTCTTTAAAAAGTAGGTGCATAACAGGATGTCGCTTTTGCTTTACTATCTTTCCTTTTGGCCATGGTTTGGGCTTCAAGATGATTTTTGAGGCTTTGAGCTTCAGGTTGATGTTTGTGCTTTTGGCTTTCTTTTGTCGAAGCTTGAGCTTTTGGCTTTTATACCCCAGTCTTGAGCTTAGGTGTATGTGTATCTACTAGAAAATAGCATCGATCTGACGTGCCCCAATAGATGACGAACCTTGATTCTGATGCTGTTGCAGGTTTTGGCAACCCATTAACTTATGTATCCAAACTTAGGTCTTCCATGTGTTGAAATTATCTTTCACGAGTCTAAGACTAACAAGACCGAGAACGCTTGACTGGACCAAAACCTGTGTGAATTTGGACAAGGCCCAGACAATTCGAAAGACAAGACAAACCTTTACTCGAAGGGGTGACTTTAAAAATATGCCCCTGATTTACTCGATTGATCTTTTGACAATGGGGGTAGATTTTGACAAGACCAGGTTGACTCGAAGAATTTTAACATGACCACCGGACTCAAAGGATAGGAAAGTGACGTCCCTAAGGATGCCCCTAATTGGGCGGAGATTGCCTGCTCGAGGACTTGAAGGATGGCAAACATGCATTATATTTAACTTGATTGACCTTTTGACAAAGAAATGGGTTTTGACAAGACTATGTACCAAACTACAATATAGGCTCTTCCATAGGCTTTATAGATTGTTTAGTGCTTATATAGTTACCTATTGTTCAATGGTTTTTCCTTTAGCTCCTCCCTTACCTACCCCTTTGGTGAGGAGGGCTGCTTCCATCTCTAATTCACCTCCCGGGAGGGTATGGAGGACCATAAGTTCTCCCACACCTCTCCCGGTCAACTTGAAGGATAGAAAAAGATCATTGAGCAATGACAAACTTTACGAGGATTCGGGAATGGAAAACGTGCCCCATAATTGTCACAAACTTGGGTCTTTGATTTTGAAATTCCTTTACTCCATCAAATGATGTTCATTCAAATCGATTATTTTATCAAAATACAAGATTTTTTACTGATGAGGATCTGTTGATTTTCCATTGAGGTGCCCCAGTTTGGACTTCTGCTTTGGTTTGCTTTGATTTTTGATTTTCAAGGAAGATTATACCATTCCCTTCGAATTCTTGCCATCAAGTTGCGCTTTTCAATCCGAAAAGACCTTATTCAGGTTATAATGGGGCCAAGGTTTGGGCTTGACAAAGAAAGGATATCAAGCTCAAAAAATTCATTTTACTTGGCTTATTAGAGCTAGTAGCTATCTTGAACACTTTTTGGTACCCCTTTTGCTTTTGATGGGCGTTTCTCTCAAAAAAATTATTTTACTTGGGTTATTAGAGCTAGTAGCTATCTTGAACTTTTTTTAGTGCCCCTTTTGCTTTTGATGGGCGTTTTCTTTGTTTTTATTTTTCTTTGTGCCCCTTTTTTGGTGGGTGATTTGAAGTGCCATTGGCAACCATGCGCTTGGCATTCTTATATTGATGCGCCACTAGCAATCATAAGTTTGACACTTTCATATCTTTTATTTCACCCCAATGCGAGGGATAGCTGCTTCGCAGGCTCTGCTATAAAAGGAATTGATTTAGACTCAAAAGGGTTATCAAGGGATATATTTATGTGTTGTATGAAAGGAACAAATGTCTTTCTTCATTTTGAATTGCGCAACTTGATAGAAAGAATTTGTACATGCTCTAACTTTTGCCTAAATAATATTCTAAAGTTTTGATCTAGCGAGCTTTTTGATTGATTGCCTAGAACCCCCTTGCGGGTTTTCGACCTGGCATGCTTTTTTTATGTCAAAGCATTGCTCGTTAATGACATCAGAGAAAGTGCCTGGAATTTCTTCTCCTTGTGAGGGCTGAGGGCTCTTAGTAAAAAACCATCTCGTGTTTTGAAGTGATTATCATGATTTCAAATAATAGTGGAAAACAATTGCAAAAACCCAAGTTTATTATGACAACTTTGACACAAAAGTGTGACATTAATTTTTGAAAGTTGCGACCGAACACTAAGGGTTGCCTACATATCCTTTTGCAAGGAATTAGGTCGTGCGTAGTTGAAGACTACAAAGCTCTCTCTTTTTTTATTTTTTCGTCTTTTCTTGACAATCACAGGACATTACAAACTTGAATTTGAAGACACACAAACTTGAAAGCAAAAGCATGAAAAATTTGAAGTGCAACCTAACACAACAAAGACGATGACTTGACTTGATACTTGAAAACTTGACTCGAAGATTTGGCTTGATTTGGACACTTCCAAGACTCGTGGAAGATTGAGATATTGCATGGTCCTTGACAGTTTATTCTTCTTTTGTTGGCCTTGACATTTTATTCAATTAGCAATCCCCCATGGGTTCGGTGTCGAATATGGCGGAGTTGGTATGAGGATTGGGATTTGATTAGTGTTTGTTTTTGCCAGTGGATATTTTTTATGTGATGTACCTAACATAAGGATATGGAATGGGGATTTCCTGGTTTGATTTCCAATTTTAATTGGGTATTTTTATTTTTTCTTCTGTAGAGGTGAGTGAAGATGAAACGCAAGGTCATCACACGGCAAAAAATCTTACCATTGCCAATTTGCCACGTCGTTAGCATTCGGATAATCTTGAGTTTTATGGCTTCATTTAATTGTATAAGGAAATAAAAGAAAGTACACAAATGTTTAACATTTTTTGGTACAACAGAAAAGAGAAAACAAACTACACTCTTTCAAAGGCCACGCCCTTCATATCCATCTCAATGAGGGGAATGACTTCATCCGGTGGGATAATGTGTGACACCAATATACCATCTTGGGTGGCTCCCTTGTTAGCAAGTTTATCAATGACCTTGTTACCCTCTCGAAAGGTGTGGATAATGCTAGTTCCCATAGCTTCTAGCAGAGCTTTGCATTCATTGCTTAGAACTAAAAGCGGCGAGTGGTCGATGTGAACTTCTTTGATTAGCTGAATAGCACCCATTGAATCCGACTCAATTTCTATCACCCCCATTCCTTGACTTTGGATGAGTTCCAACCCTCTAAACAATCCCCATAATTCAGCTTCAAAGCTTGTACAGTTTTCAAGTCTTCCCAAATAGCCAAGAACCCAATGACATTTCTCCCCCCTAAAGACTCCTCCGAATCCAGACTATCCTTGATTACCCCGGTTGCTGCCATCTTTATTTAACTTTATCTTTCCCGTACCTAGGAAATTCCAAGAAACAAGCCTCATAATTCTTGTATTAGAAATAGATGTGGCTGAAAAACTTTAGACAATATCATTGGCGAAAGAAATACAAGGTGCAAATTTCATGAGTGGTTGCGACATTGTCAAACACTTTCCTATTCCGAGCCAGCCATAATTTCCAAAGAGTAGTTACAATTAAAACACTAGATATGTAACTCCCTGGTTTGTGGTTGACGTTTGTAAAAAACCAATTTCTCCATTCCTCCATATTACATGATTGTGGTCCTTGAACGTTAGAACCTTGAGCCCAAACATTAGCATTAGTACTGCAATTAAAAAATAGATGCTTAAAATATCTTCTCTCACATTGTCACAACAAGGGCAAAGATCATTATCAGTTGAACCTCTAATCATCCTTTGGTGGTTTAGTAAGTAATTTACTATGTATGGAAATCCTAATAAAGCTCTTAAGTTTAGCAGGAATTTTAAGCCTCTTCCTTGCATTGTTTGAGGAACAAGAAGTACAAAACAAAAGGACATGCTACCAGTCCGAAATACAACAAAATATAACAAATAAAAGTAGAAAAGTTGCTCAGCAATGATGTCAGACCCGACCTCCGCTCCTAGAGGTGGATGGCTAAAGGATCGCCTCTATCATCTAGATTTAACACCCGGGATCTAGCGTCCGCCGCACTTCTGTGACTTCACCGCCCACCGCACTACCATCACTGGATCTACACTTTTGTGCCTTCACCCTTGCCGCTAGAGAGTTCAGGGACCACCATTCGAATCGAATAGGGCCACCGTGCAAGAGCTAGCTCCATCATACAAAAATAAAGGGGTGAATGGGTACATCACATCAAAAACATCAAATCCCCAAAAGGGGTGAATGGGTGAACATCTCGCCGGAAAATGAGAGTCTCAACCATCATACACCATAGAGAACAGAGAAGAGCCAAGAGAAGAGTAGAGGAGAAAGGAAAACCAGATTGGAGGGACGAAGAGGTGAGGGTGAAGGAAGAGAGAAGGAGAGGGGGAAAAAGGAAGGGGGAACCCTACTTAAGATGAAAGTTTGTGACAGCCCACTTGGGGCTAGGAAAAAAGAATCCCACATCGGTGGGTTAGGAGAAGTTAATATGGTATATAAGGATTCTGACCAAGCAACTGTATAACTTGAGGTTAACCTTTTGAGCCACGTGGTTAAGCTAAAAGTTAGCAGGTCAGCTCGGGCGGGTCGTGACAGGTGGTATCAGAGCACAACCCCGGTCTACAAGGTGGGGGCCACCTCTAGAATCTGTATGAGCCACCGCTTGAATCCCAGAGTTGGAGCAAAGTGCTATATAGAACTAAGTGTCACACCATGGCCACCGGGGAAAGGTTGATGGGCCAATGCAACGAGGACGTTGCATCCTAAGGTGGGGAGATTGTGACAGCCCACTTTGGGCTAGGAAAAAAGAATCCCACATCGGTGGGTTAGGAGAAGTTAATATGGTGATAAGCCCCCAAAAGTATTAATAATGGGGCTTATCTCGCTCAATTTGATCACACACGCGCATTTTGTTGTTTTAAAAGATTGATTTCGCCCGAGGTTGCTTTTTGTTAGTTTCAGGTAAAAGGTGAGAATAACGTGTGTTTTGACACCATGGTTTAACCAAGGCGTGCCCGAGCACTGGAGGTCATATGACACTCCGCCACCGAGTTTTGGGAGACAATGAATGAAGTATTGAACAAGACTCGGGAAGCCTAGAGGTCACGATGACAAAGCCGGAAAATCAAGAGATCAAGAAGAAGAAAATCCACAATTTTTCCATCCAATACTGGTAGAGCACTTTTGTGCCTACAGGTAGACAGAGGCTGCCGAAATACAGTGAGTTTCAGTACCGATAGAGCACTTTTGTGTCTACCAATATAGGTTGCACTTTTTGAGCCCGACCAAAAAAATCTAGTGGCATATTTGTAATAAATTAGCACAACTTTTGGGGCCTATATAAGGTCCCCAATCTTAGATTTTTAGGGTGAGCTCTTACTTTCACCTTCTCTCTCTACCTCCCTTCATTTCCCTTAGTTTTAGCTCTCACTTCTCTCTAGGATTTCATACATTTTCCACTTAGATTCAAGGTAAATCCTCTTCTTTAATGTTGTAGTACGTGCTTTGATCTTTATATAAATCTAGTTTGTTTCCGTTTTTATCGGTTATTTCATTTTCAAGTTTTTCTAGTCATTTCCTTTGAAAAATCAAGTAAGTAGTTGTTGTTTGTGATTTTCTCAAGTGTTAATGTTGTAGGCAAACCTAGGATTAGTATTGAAAATCAATTTTTAGAGTTATAAATCATGTTTTTAGTTTTCTTCAAATTTCTAGACTTGTTTACTAGTGTAATGGGTGAGTAGTTTTAATAGGCTTAGTCATGGGGTGATTAACACTCCATGATCCGGGTTTAATCCATCCATCTCGTTCATATAGCACACATTGCTTGTTTACCGAAAATTTGGGGTTTCATTTTTATGTACCAAAGTGTGAGTTTGTTAATCCCTTTGATCACACATAGCCAAGAGCTTGACTACTGGGCACGTGTGATGCTTTGGGCGATGTGGACGATCGATTTCCACCGGTGGTTTTTTATTTGAAAATAGAGTCGCCACCCGGGTTTTTGGAAAATGATTTAGGACCCGAGAAACCGTTTTGAGAAATGATTGAGAAAATGATTTATAAAACAATTTGAAAACCAGAGATTCGTTTTGGATTCGGGAGCCAGGTTATGAACGGGGAAGGGTTTTAATGCACCCCATTTGCCCGATTAAAAATCGGTCTTTACTAAACATTTGTGGGATTTTAGAAAATATTTTAATACCGAACTTTATTCAAATAATCAATTTATCAAGCAAAACACATGATAATAATGAAAACAGATAATAATGCAAGTTATAACAGTAAGCAAACAACCAATCAAAGATTCAAACTGTTTGTATAAGGCACTGGTTAAAACTTTGCATTTTTCAAGAAAAGTGTGCCGTGCGGTACAGAAAGTGTGCCGTGCGGCACTGTTCATCAATTTAACGGTCAAATTTTCAAAAGAGTGTCGTACGGCATTCCCAGTGTACCGTGCGGTACAGGAGGAGTGTCGTGCGGCACTGTTTCCTTCACAGACAGTTCAAACTTTGGTTTTTTGAAATGATTAAACAGAAGCACATACAAGGCATGAAATACGATTAAAAGTAGACTATTTTGAATGAGAAAACAGTATGTTTAAGTGGGAAATGTTCCTCCTCACTAAATCACCCGGTACGAGGCGACGTTTTCACCGTACGACGCAACCGGGAGGTATGGAATTGAACTGATCTTGATGTAACATGGGTATACCAAGTGTGGAGATGATATAGGAGATCATTCCACACTTGGTACCCCTCCCCTCAGGGTACCAAACGTAAGAAATTTGGCGAGACGGAAATATACCTTCGGCTTGAAATTCTCGGATTGAAGTATTTTTGAGACTCCTTAGGCACGTTCTGGATCTTCCTTGAACTCCAACTTCTCCCTAATACTGTGAAAATGACGATTGAGGATTGAAACTTAAACAAGTTTTGAATGTGGATTGGGTTTTGCTATGGAGAAAGAATAAAATGGATTTATGGGAGTTATTAGTAAGGATAGAGGGGGGTTTATGACCAAAAGGAATGTGGTTCTAATGATAGAGCTTCATGGTTTTCTCATCATTTTTCCGGTGGTTTTTTCCGTTGGATTTGATCGATTTATATAGGGGATGAATGATCTTGATCTCCAAGTTTACTTGGTCTTCACACAAGATGATGATGGCTCTAGAGTAGCCTTCTATCCTCGCACGAAACCATGATGAGCAAGGGAACGATTTTGTCAACATTTTGAGCTGCTGGGAACTCTGCAAAAGCTGTGTGACAAGTGACAGTGCCGTACGACACACAAACTGTGCCGTGCGGCACACTAACTATGCCGTGCAGCACACTTTCACCGCCAAAATTCAAAAGAGTGTTGTACGTGACTTGGGCTATGCCGTGCGTGAGAGATGAGTACCGTACAGTACTGTTGACTGAGTTGACTTGAAGAATTTCAATCCGAGAGGCTTTCCGGGTGTTTCTTTTCATCATTGGGGATTAAAATGTACACAAACGTCTCATTTTGGGGTGTCTACAGCGATGTCAACTCATTCGTTTGCAAAATGTCCCAAAAAACCCTTAATCGTTGGTAAACACATTTTGTAGTAAAGGTTTTAAACTCTAAATCTTCCGTTCGGAGGCATTTAACGATGCCCCGAGCTGGTTATCAAGAGGGGATGGATTAACCCGAGTCATGGTCGTTAAATACCCCTATACTTTCCCTTAGTTTAATTTGTTGTTTTTAATCTCCGAGTCGTTCTCGAAGTTGAGAGAATTCCACCAAACAACTACAAAACCACAGTTTGCCGCTTTAAGGCTAAAATCTTCATTCGCAAGTCAACCATCATGCTTAGCGCATTCGGTCTCTGTGTATTCGACCAGGTCTTACTGGTTTTAATGCTACCACCGGCCTAACCCTACGCTTGGGGAAATAACTTTTGCAATACAATTCAAGGTCGCAAGCATTTTTTGTGCCGTTGTCGGGGACCCAATGATCCGCTCTGTGTGAGTTTGCCTCGCGTCACGCCACTGTAAGTATCTCATTTCGTTAGTATAGTATACTTAGTTTGATTTTGTTCAACTAGTATAGTTCTAAGAGCGGATACCTCTAACCAAATAGTTGATTGTTTAAATTGAGGTTTAACGAAGCTTGAGGAAGTATATTGGTTTTTCAATTCTTGTCATATATATAATGAGGTAGCGGAATAGCCCCTCGGAACTGTTTGTGGTGAGGCGATGGTATAACCCCTCCAGTCTGTTGTGTTTGGTGTATGCAATTCTACATTAGAGATCCTCGCCGTAGAGTTAAAGATTTTGATAATCCATTTGCCGACATGGGTGACCGTGAGCAACCACTACCACCACAAGTGTTGTCCATGCGGCAGTATCTTAACCCCACACGCCACGTTCCACCATCACCCATCGCTCATCCCACACCCACCACCGAGAATGTCGTTTACACAATTAAGCCAAACACAATTTCCATGTTGCCTGTTTTCTATGGGATGAAGTCCCAATGCCCTTTTGCGCACGTGAGGGAATTTGAGGATCTTGTGAACACGCTTGTTACTGTCTCGGCTGAGCTTGAGTCCGCACGCATGAAATTGTTTCCTTTTTCTCTAAAGGACCAAGCCCGAACTTGGCTTTGGACTCTAAAACCACGTTCCATCACCTCGTGGGAAGAAATGCATGACGAGTTTTTCAAAAAGTATTACCCCTTGCATAAAACCGTGGAGATGAAAAAGCGTGTTTCCAACTTTGCCAAAAAACCAAATGAACCATTTTTCGCGGTATGGGAGAGGTTTAAAAATCTTTTGAATGCAGTCCCACATCATGGTTTTTTGGTAAAAGACAAGGTCACGTTTTTCTATGAGGGCATTTCACAGAACACTCAGCAATTCATTGACACCATGTGTAATGGTGAATTTTTAAACAAGAATCCTCAGGAGTGTTACGATTTTCTTGACTAACTCGCCGAGAACAACTAGTCGTGGGATTATTCGGATCCCTCGGACAAGATGTATCAACCGGCGAGTGCAAATCAAGGTTCGGGTGAGAGAGGGAAGTATGTGCTTAAAGAACAAGATGACGTAAATTTTAAGCTTTCCCAAATCACTAAAAAATTGGAAAATTTGGAATTGAAAAGTGTGAAAGAGTGTGTGCTTTACGTGACCCAAGGGCATTCAACCGATGATTGCCCGACTTTTCCGGGTCTGAAGGAAATCCTTCATGGTGGGGTAGTGGAACAAGCAGAGGCAAATGCCATTAATCAAAGTCAGAACCAAGGTTGGTCGGACTATCAAAATCAGCCCCAACATTACCAAAGCCAACAAGGGCAAGCACCACCTCGGTATGCCGCGAATAATCAACAGTCGTACCCTCCGCAAGGGCCTCCTTAAGGTCCCAATGTTTACCAATCTCCTCATAGGAGGAGTGTGGAGGATGTTTTACAAAGTTTCATCATAGGCCAAACTGCGATCAATGAGCAAAATGCCCAAATGATGAGCAACATACAAAATCAAATTTCTAAGTTGACCACTGCCATAGGGGTGTTTCAACAAGAGCGAGGGAAGTTTCTCTCTCAACCACAAGCAAAACCCAAAGGTCAAAACTTTGTTGGTAGCTCGCCGGGACCCAATTCCAACGTGGAACACGTTAAATCGATAACCACTTTGAGGAGTGGTAAGGAGCTTGACAAGTCCATTCCTCCCGAGCCCACTCCTCCCATGGTCCAACCTACTCCCGTCATTGTGGAACCCTCCCCGAGTGGCGTGACTTTGCCGCCCAAGGTTATGGAGCAAAGTGCTCCTGTTTGTCCTTTTCCGACACCATACCCTCAATGGTTGAGGGCACGGCCCAAACCTACCATGAATGATGAGGTCTACAAGGTTCTTAAAGACTTGTGCACCGTCAAGCGCAAGTTGAAAGTGCAGAAAAAGGTTTTCTTGACGGAGCAAGTGAGCTCCATTATCCAAACCAATGTTGCTCCAAAGTACAAGGACCCCGGGTGCCCTACCATTTCCATTACTATCGGGGGTACCAAAGTTGAACGAGCTCTATTAGACTTGGGGGCTAGCGTGAACTTGCTTCCCTACTCCGTGTACCAACAATTGGGGCTCGGCGAGATGAAACCAACCCTGGTCACTCTCCAACTAGCCGATTGTAGTGTCCGGATACCAAGAGGGACGGTGGAGGATGTGTTAGTCCAAATAGACAACTTTGTCTATCCTGTGGAGTTTGTGGTGTTAGATACTTGTTTCTTGCCCCATACCCAAGCTCAAACCCCTATAATTCTCTGGCGTCCCTTCTTAGCGACGTCTAACGCAATCATTCATTATAGAAATGGGTTGTTGAACATGACCTTCGGAAATATGAAAATGGAACTTAACATCTTTAATGTGAGGAGTCAAATGGGGGACAAGGAGGATGTTCAAGAGGTGAGTGTGATAGACACGTTGGGAGAGGACCAAGTGTTCTCTCCATTGTGCTAGGAAACGTCAGAAAAATCTCTCATTGCCAAAGAGATGGATGCAAAGGTTGATTACTTATACTCTTTGCTTGATAGACAAGACAAGTATGGGCCCGGGTATATGTTTACTACTCTTGAGAAGTTGCCACCCATGGAAACCGAGATTCTCCCTTCGAATCTCCCAATTCTTGATATTCCTTGGGGTGAGCAAGTGTTTGAGGTGCCGAGTTGCCCATGGTTAACCAACGTTGATAATTATTGTGCCACATGTGAGCTTCTGAACCAGTGGAATCCCCAAGAGAGGGAAAAAATTCTTAGTTGTGATGGAAATGATTCTCTTTGATGCTCCTTATTTGTTCAAATATCATCCTCTGGACAACCCGTTCGCTTGTTTCATGTAAGTTCCAGTGTTAGCCGTTTTCGAACGGCTTTTGATGGTCTGGTATAGCCACCTGTCTCTAGCTTGGAGTGTTGTGTGATTTGTTCTACGACACTTTAAGTGGGTGGCGGGGAGAAAAGTAGTACCCGTGCAATTGCGTGAAGATTAATCGGTGGTTTTCTTTTCTTTTTTTATTGTAAATCTTGTTCTATGTGGAGCCCGGATAACACGAGCCAAGCGGTTCTCATATCGTTTCTCTTAGTAGGTAGACGGCAATTAAGTCTTTTGCAGGGTGATCATGCTACCATGCCAGCCTTGGTAGTTTGGGTCTAACTTGGCGGCGAGTGCGGCATTCAGGAGCCCTAAGCATGAGTACGATGAAATGTCGCGGTTGTAAGGCCTATAAAGTCATTGAGGATGATCCTGTACAACTAGTTATGGTCCCAGATGGCTGAAGGAGGAAGCATTGCCGATGACGAAAGGAGCAAGCGATAGAAAAATTCCTCAAACTTGGTCGAGGTATTGGAGGTCGACATTCCTCTCCGTAGGTACAATTTTTTTTCCCTTCTCTCCTTACTTTATGTCTCATGCATTGAGGACACTGCACATTTCAAGTTGGGGGAGGTGGATTATACTAATCTTTTTAATTTTCGGTTTTTGCAAATTTTTGTGTAAACTTCCCTCGTTAGTAGTTTTTAACATGCTAGATACATTAATTATGCTCAATTTGTTCATAATGGCAAGAGTCAGTACCCCAATGAAATCGGTTGTGTGTTTGACCTCATGTCGATCGCATGTACATGAACTTCATTGAACAATTTGAGCCCTTGTTGGTCGAGTATTGTGCACCGTTTAGAGTAAAAATTCATTTCAAAGCATCCCATGCTTTTTGCTCTCACTTCTCGTATTCGCGTACATAATACTCTTTTGTTCATGCTTGAGTAGTGTAAATATCTCGTATGCATCACTTTGTAGTTGGTCGGCGCACTTAGGAAATTATTCAAGTCATTTTTGCATGATTTTACCACAAAAGTGTCTCTCTTGTCCTTAACTTTGAACCATAGTCCATGTCTCCATTTCATTGATTAAACTTAGGAAACCGGATGTTCAAAGGGTTGGGGGAAGTGATTTCAATGTGTAGACACCCCGATTTTGAACCCGGGATGCGCTCGAGCATTCCCGATGATGAAACGGACCAATCATGACTACCCGAAACTTGTGAGAATGGCTTGAACTTGATTAAAATCAACCAAACACCACCCAAGCAATCAAAACAGCCCAAACCAACCCAAGCATTGTTGAACCAAGCCAAACTATCAATCTGCCACCAAGAATGCAGGATGTCTCTGTTCAGTTCAAACCAAAAGTGCTCATCCAAAATGATATGGTATATCTTGTTGAGTTTTAAAAACATCTTTTAATTTCTTGAAAAATACAAAAGTCACAAGATATACAGGAGCATACAACATTCCATATTTCATCAAGTTACTGGTAGTTTTGAACATTGCCTTTGAATACGCAGTGCTCCACAGCAACAAGCCATACGTTAAGATCCAAAAACTTCATTTTTTTCCGGGCAATGTTCAATACAACGATTTTTCTCATAAATGTTTTCTGTGATATCTGGGGTTGATTCTGCCTTTACATAAGTCATCTGTTTATCCATACTTATGTAAATTCAACAATTTCTGTCATTTATTATTATCAATTGTTTACATGGACAAAGTTAAGCAATAAAAGATTGTCAAAATCCCACAAATCATTGAGTAAAGACCGATTTTATATCGGATGAGAGGAGTGTCTTAAAACCTTTCCCCTCTCTTAACCTGGCTCCCGAACCCATAGAGTGCTCTGTTTTCAATAGACCAAATCCTTTTTCAAAATCAGAAGCACAATATATAGTCATTTGAATTTTTAATCGTTTCTCGGATTATAAATCCTTTTTCAAATAAAAATCCGGGTGATGACTCCGAATCATTTTTGCAAAACAAAAAGCCACGATGGCACGTCCACTACATTCTTTACTTGTATCCTCCATAGCAGCTAATTGGATCTGTCTAATTAATTTGATATTAACAAATGAGTAAAAATTTGTCACTAAGAAAGCGAGCGATGGTGGAAGAGTTACTGCTTTCGAAGTCATCTTCTTCGTAACCTAGGGTTTCAGTCCTTCAATTTTTAATGAATAATAGCAGAAAATTCTCGAGGATCTTCAAGACTATCGTCGTTTGACGTTCTGATACCATGTAGAAAGAGTATAGTTTGTTTTCTCTTCTCTGTTGTACCAACAAAAAAAAGATAAACATTTTTGTACTTTCTTTAATTTCCTTGTACAACTGAACGGAGCCATAAAACTCAAGATTATGTGAGTGGTAACAACGTGACAAATTGGCAATAGTAAGATTTTTTGCCGTGTGATGACCTTGTTTCATCTTCACTCACCTCCACAGAAAAAATGAAAATATCCCATTAAAATTGAAAATCAAACCAGGAAATGCCCATTCTATATCCTTATCCTAATGTTAGGTACATCACATCAAAAACATCAAATGCCAAAGAAAAAACCTCCAAAAGTGACAGCGCCAACGAACAAAGACAATGAGCAGGAGAAACCCAAATAAGAACAAACCCCCACCAATTATAACGGTCAGCGACACCATCCACAACCACATACTCCTACTTTTCCCATCCTGGCTCTCTCTTCCCCATCCTGTATCCGAATCTATCACATACCATAGTTTCATTTACATAACCCACAAAGATATAAAACCCATGTTTACATAAACCTTCTGATTTTGTATGGTGGCATGGCATGCTTCTGCTCTTGCCACGTGTTCATCGTCAAGACGAAGAATCGGCCCTTTCCAACCGGAGCAAAAACAACCCATCTTTGTTCTCTCCAGTTGAGCAAGGAGCGACGTCGTATTAGGGTTGTTGTGAGTGCGGAGCTCTCGAAGCCGTTCTCTGGCAACATCGGTTTGGACTCCAAGGTGATATGGTTATTGCTTATGTGGAAGTATTATGTGCTGTTAAACTGGGTGTTTGATGAAATGACTGTGAGGTTTGGTTTGATTTAGAGAAGAGGGATTTGTAGTTGATTCTGATTAATGGGTTTGATTTGATTGGGCTTCTTATTGATGGTTTGATGCGATTTATGATGAACTTATGACGGGTTTTTGTGAACGGGTCCAATTGCCAATTTTGGGTTTAGTTGGACAAATTGTCCTTTCCATTGGGGATTCAGCTGGACTGCAATGCTTGAACTATTTGTGTTTATTTTACCCTCTTAATAGTACAAGTTGTATTGCTGAGTTAATTTCATTTAGGGAAGAGGGTTTTGTATCTACTCTGATTAGTAGGTTTAACTTGGTTTGTGTTTTGATCTTCTGATGAACATTACTTTAGACTTATAATGGCTTTTGTAAACAGGTCCTTTTCGGGCCAATTTTGGGTCAAGTTTAGTAAACTGTTCTTTCAATGTCAATTTGGGTCTCGGAAGAACAACAACGCTTGAACTTGATGTGTATAACACCACTTTTATTTATCATTAAATTTCCATTCAGTTGAAGATCCTGAATCGAGCTAATTAGCTGCAATTAATTTGTTTGAAGTAGTTTCTAATTATCTCCTTCATTCGCATACTATATGAATTACCACCAAATTGGATCTCATTGAACTGATGATTAATTGGTTAGGCTCAATTTCTAAGATGCTTCTCTGTGACGGTGACATTGGGGTCATCGATCGCTGATTTTAATCAAAAGATTCGTCTTTGTTTGATAAGAACGTGACATTTTACATGTTACATGACGAGTAACCGTTGAACCTGAGCTTTGCTTGATTTGGAGGCTTGTTCAGATTGTGTTTACTATAGAAAAGCCAACGTCATTATTGTTATGGAGCTAGCTAAATTTTCAACCAAGATTGAGTTCGGCTCTATCAGCTCATGAGCCCTGCTCAGGGTCAGATTCGAAGCTCTTTCATGACCTTTTAAACAACACGTGGATTGAATTCTGCCACTGGTTTCTACTTTACTTGTTGACCTAGAGCAAGTTCTTCATGTTTCTCTTGTTTTGTTGTTAAGCAGCCATTGTCATTTTAATATTAGGTTACAATAGATGATAAAACTTTATAAATTTTGGACTAGTGTCAAATTGTGGACTAATACCAGTTTATTTGAACTTTGAAGACCTTCCATTCCCATGATCTATCTCAGTTGCCCTGGATTGGCCCACTTCCTGGGGATATCGCTGAAGTTGAGGCTTACTGTAGAATCTTTAGAGCTGCTGAACGACTACATAATGCATTAATGAACACACTGTGCAATCCATTGACAGGACAATGCAGTGTTTCTTACGATTTGCCATCAGAGGATAAACCAGTAGTGGAAGATAGAATAGTATCTGTTCTTGGTTGCATGGTATGTCTCCTGAACAAAGGTAAGGAGGATGTTATTTCTGGAAGATCCTCCGTCTTGAGTACATTCCGTGCTACCGACGTTAATGTAAGAGACGACATGCTTCCACCTCTTTCCATTTTCAGGGGTGAGATGAAGAGGTACTGTGAGAGCTTACATGTTGCTCTTGAAAACTACCTTACACCTGATGACGGTCGAAGTGTAAATGTATGGAGGAAACTACAACAACTGAAAAGTGTTTGTTATGATTCTGGATTTCCCCGTGGGGATGATGACCCCAGCCATACCCTCTTTGCAAACTGGAATCCTGTTTATTTATCCACCTCAAAAGAGGATATAGAAACTACGGATTCTGATGTTTGTTTTTGGAGGGGTAGCCAGGTGACAGAAGAAGGTTTGAAGTGGCTATTAGAGAAAGGATTTAAAACTATAGTAGATCTTAGAGCAGAGACTGTAAAGGATAACTTCTATGACGCAGCACTACATGAGGCTATATTGTCTGGGAAAGTTGAACTCGTCAAAATTCCTGTTGAAGTTGGTACTGCACCATCAATGGACCAGGTTGAGAAGTTTGCAGCCATAGTATCGAGTTCAAGCAAAAAGGCCATATACCTCCACAGTAGGGAAGGAGTATGGAGAACTTCTGCTATGGTTTCTAGGTGGAGGCAATACATGGCTCGATACAAATCACAACTCGTCTCCAATCATAAAACTACTAAAAGAGACGTACCATCACTGGATGCATTAAGAACAGAAGAAATGAGAACGTCAAAATTATTAGACACTGCATCCTTGGGTAATGAAGATGGATTGGTTCCAGAAATGTTTGATATGGCACATGATACAACCAGAAATATTCACAATCATGTCAACAAAGATGATAACTGCAATGGGGGCCATGTTGGAGTTGTATCTCACCAAGACACCATGATGATACAATCAGTTGACAATGATGAAGTAGGTTCTTTAACAGACTTCTGCAATAAAGTGAATCCTCTAAAGGCCCAGCTACCTCCCTGCAACCTTTTCTCCAGAAAGGAGATGTCCAGGTTTCTCAAAAGCAAGAAGATTTCACCTCCCACTTGCGTAAATTACCATAACAGAAAATTGGAGACTCCTCAAAGGGAGAATTCTAATGGATTGCTTCAGAGAAGTGAAATCATTGTGGCTAGTCCTGAATTGAGGCTCACAGAAACAAGAAGTACAAATGGATCGGCAACCTGGAATAATCAAACTTTGAAGTCTCAGAGTCCTCCGGTTACCAATGGGACTTATCTGAGTGACAAATATTACCCTGCTTCTGGTCTCCCGTTAAATGGACACAGGTATCCCATGAGTACTATTGATGCTCCAATAAAACTGAGCAAAGAGTTGAATAAGACTGTTACATCCATTACGGAGGGCAAAAAGAGCAGTAAGGTGGCCGTGGGTTCAGATGGTGATGGTTTGGGGATGATTGAAGGTAATATGTGTGCTTCTGCGACAGGTGTGGTTCGAGTGCAATCAAGAAAGAAAGCAGAGATGTTCTTAGTTCGCACGGATGGATTCTCATGTTCCAGGGAAAAGGTGACCGAATCTTCCTTGGCATTCACTCATCCTAGCACCCAGCAGCAGATGCTTATGTGGAAATCTACGCCAAAGACTGTACTATTGTTGAAGAAACTGGGCCAAGAACTTATGGAAGAAGCTAAAGAGGTAGCATGCCGTGATCTTCCTAACAAATTTAAATAAGTAGGCATGCCATGATCTTGCAAATAAATCAAAAGAATTAGTGCTTGTATTCCCATGGTACTATATTTTATCATGCTAGTATTCCCATGCATTACATCTTGATGCTGCATTCAGTGAGTACATGGTTGCACTTCGGAGGTAATAATTAAAAAGTACGCATCGCAAGAAGAAGGGAAATTTGAAAATCAACCAATTAAATAATGTAGCTTGTGATTGAGTTAACCATGTTTGACAGGCTTTAGTAGTTATGGAAACCAAAGTTCTGTAATCTTCTCTGCCTATTCTTCTGGTCTTACATAAGGCTTTTTCTTTCTGAGCTTCATAAAAGACATACTAAGTTTGGATAATGCACAATTAGTGTCTGCTTAGATCAGAGTATTTCCTACTGGATCTCATCGACATAAGTTCAACATATTAGATCTGGTCTTATTCCCTTCATAACACAGTGACATATGCGTGAGTTCACTAAATTTCACTAACCTTCACAGAGAATCTGTTTACACTTTACATAGAAACTTAAGGCCAGAACACATGAGTTTGCTTGATTGAAACTGAAGTCACAGGGTCAACGCTATAGCACATTCTGGGTACATGATGGCTGATATTTATGCATCACGTTCACAGCAAGTTGACATGTGAAAAAACTAAAGCAAGAGCAATTCCCAAACAATTTGAAAGTTGTGCGCAGCGGGCTGTACAGTTCATAAAAACTACTTAAAGGGGGAGGGATTAATTGTCATTTAAATTCATACTGTTGTAAGATTATCTTCTTTAAACTTGTGCCAATACCCTTGTGTGTTTCATGGGTGTAAAAAACGTTGCACTTTTGCCCCCAACTATTTGGAGTGTCTTCCACTAAAGCAAAAATTGTGTGTCGGGCTGCATGCCTGAAATGTGTTGGAGGCCAGTGCATGTCCAACAGGGACACAACACCTTCTCAGAAGTGCCCATCCTTAGTATGCATCCACAGGTAGTGACCACTTCTATGTTTTCACTCAAATAATGTCTACAAGTTCCATTTGATTTGGTTCGTTTGGTTTGGAAAAACCATTAAGAGGTTTATGTTTGAGTATCTCTTCACTTCTGTTTTTTGATTGCAGTATCTCTTTACTTCTTAGTGTTCAGGTCTTTCGTTTTGGAAATTTAAAACAACGAAAGTTTGAAAACACACATTGTTGTTGTGCAAAACAGTTTCAGGAGAGGTCTTCCAAAAGTTCCCCACTTCTCATTTTCGAAACGAATGAAGCTTTGGAAAGAGATACCTAACCTCAGTAATTTAGGAAGTAAATTTAAGTCTAGATTCAGATTGGGGATGTCTGTTTGAAACATAGAAAGTTCAGAAAATTCTGTATGATTCCTATTTTGAAGAGCTTCTTTTGAATGGATGGATTTATTTGCAAACATAAAAAGTTGGTACGGAACTGGAGGTTGGTCAGTTGCTGTTCGACGAGATCTCGTGATTCCTTCATCTGCATTTTTGTACTCGTGCAATTTTCCATTGTGGCCTTGTTAAGCATGATTTCTTTGTCCAAATTGCAGGTTGCTTCTTTCTTGTATCACCAAGAGAAAATGTGTGTCCTTGTTGAACCTGATGTACATGACATATTTGCGAGAATTCCAGGGTTTGGCTTTGTTCAGACATTTTATAGTCAAGATACGAGGTGTGGAACTCGGATTTAAGAATGCACTAGTAATAGCTTTATTTTCCTACACATCCTAAGAATTCTATCAACCTTCTTAATGCAGCGATCTTCATGAGAGGGTTGATTTTGTGGCGTGCTTGGGAGGGGATGGTGTTATACTACATGCATCAAACCTATTTAGAGGTGCTGTACCGCCTGTCGTATCATTTAATCTCGGGTCCCTTGGATTTCTCACTTCCCACACTGTAAGTCGCTAAACTCTACTTTGGAGATCCATCTTTTATCTCTTACACTGGTTCCTCTTCCTTTCGCTTTTCTTAACTCATTTCGTCTTTCTTTCGGTACAGTTTGAAGATTTTAGGCAAGACTTGAAACAAGTTATTTGTGGGAACAACACGATGGATGGCGTTTATATAACTCTCCGTATGCGTCTCCGCTGTGAAATTTATCGAAATGGAAAAGCTATGCCTGGGAAAGTTTTTGATGTCCTCAATGAGGTTGTGGTTGATCGTGGTTCGAATCCTTACATTTCAAAAATCGAGTGTTTTGAACATGACCGCCTTATAACCAAGGTATGATCAATTCGTTATTTGCGAAGTCTCTTGAAATAATGATTCTTCAAACCCTTAACCTTCACTTGGGAGTCAAAGTGCTAGTAGCTTTTCTGATTCTGATTGGGATGTTTTAAATCATTTGTCCTTCAGGTGCAAGGCGATGGAGTCATAGTTGCCACCCCTACAGGAAGTACAGCTTACTCTACTGCTGCAGGAGGTTCAATGGTAAGCCTTCTTTTCGAGTTTTAGATATCTAGTACTTGTTGACGTATTCAGGTTCGGCATCTTTAGGTGAGAACTGATACAGATTAAACACGGAAACCTCGCAATTTCTTGGTGTTAATCTGTCAGTACTTTTGGTTATGTTTCTGTTTAGTTCTAACGTAAAGGTACTCTGTAGCTAACAATGGATGATCTGCTATACAGGTCCATCCAAATGTTCCATGCATGCTGTTTACACCAATTTGCCCTCATTCCCTCTCATTCAGACCTGTCATACTTCCGGATTCTGCACGGCTTGAATTAAAGGTGCTCTCTCCCCTATTTTTTTTTGTTGTTGCGATATTCGTGACAAACCAAACAAGGTTGGTTTGAACGTTGTGAAATCAAACTCTTTAATATGTGGACAACCGCAGTAGGATACTATTTTTAGGCCGATATCCTGGCTAACCTTTTACCGTGTTCTTTTTTTTTTCTTTTCTAGTCACATCTGGGTAATTTTATGTCTACAGCAAAACTATCTCCCTATTTTTTGTTTTGCCTGCAAAAATCTTTTCCAATGTCCACTGAATTTTCTGAAAGTATGGCGCGTAAACTATCTACCGAGCATATTCTTGTCTAAGACTAAAGTATTCTCAACTTTTTGGAGGTTCTGAAACTTTTTTGTATCTGGACAGATTCCAGAGGATGCAAGAAGCAATGCATGGGTCTCCTTTGATGGAAAGAGAAGGCAACAACTCTCAAGAGGTGATTCAGTGCGGATATTTATGAGCCAGCATCCACTCCCGACAGTGAACAAAGCTGACCAAACCGGTGACTGGTTTCGTAGCTTAATCCGTTGCCTGAATTGGAATGAAAGACTGGATCAGAAAGCCCTTTGAGGCCTCTGAAGCCTACCCAAGGTTGACTGAGGTTTGTGTATATTTACTGTATATATTACAAGGTAAAGGAATCGTACATATTCTAACTTAGAATGAGTGTATATTTGCGTATTCATCCAATTGGCTCCCATATAATAAGGTGGGGTCTGCCATTCCTCTCTGCTGTTTTTCATTTTCCCTATTTCAGATGCATTTGTACACTGCATTTAAATAATGGCAAAAGTTTTACCTTTGAATTCCCATTGGTCTCTAATATATTTTTAATTCATATTATTGCGTGGCTTCTTGTTTTGCTTTTTGTTCATTATATATTTAGACAGTAGAAGGGTGAGAAAGAAAATTGAAAGCTTCTTATAGGTGACAACACAGGTCACAGAAAGCACATAATTCTATAATGAAAAATACAAAACTGTCATCCCCGCTTGAAATTGAAAATAGGCTTTCACAATACGCCTACATTTTGAATACTAGTTAAAAATCAATTTGATGCAAATCTTAGGGTGGAAAGTTCAAGTTGTGTCAGCCCACTTATGAATATCAATTCTAGTTTACGAACAATTTGGGCTTTCTGAAAAAAATTGACCGAGAAACAAGATTGATTAGATGAATCGAGATTATATCTTATTCGTAAAATTATACCAATGATTGTCATTTCTCAAGCACGAATACAATGATCCAACGGGGTTGTGCAACCCAGAGAGATGACAAAATGTAAAGAAAACTTTTGTATACAATGCTCTATTTAAAATAAACATATTTATTTTGGTAGAGAGTTAATTAGGCCTAATTTATTATGTTTCGTTGAGCTATATTGTCTCCTTACTTACAAATTTAATTGAATTTTCTTGTACTACGTATGAATAATTCAGTGCTGAGTATAGGAGAAAATTCAAATTATAGGAAAGGAAAAAAAATCAAACTATGTGTACAAAATACAATTTTTTAGTACAGTACATTTTTTAGCCCCTAAGGTTTGCTTGAACCCCCTCAAACTACAGTGCAGCCACCCATGAAGAAGGGTCGAGTCTACTGTTACATTCGGATACCTTGTTTTAGCTCGCTGAAAACAAAGTGATATGGATTCGGGAATTCGGAGTTACGTAAGTGCGGCCAGGGAGCATATTGTCTTTTCTTGCCTGTAGTTATTGGCAGCTATCTGACACTGGATGTATTGGGATCTAGAAATAGTCTGTGATGAAAGTACATTAAAACCTTCTTTCCTTGCTTGACCCTAAGATGAGAAGGTGATTTGACTATAATTGTTGACCTGATCTGTATATACATATATGTGTATTTACATATATAACTATGTATAGGGTTATGTGCACACGTATTCCCACAAGTGGACAATGATGTCTTCGAAACCAGGAGCAGACCTGCTTATTTGAAGCTGATTTGCAGCTGCTGCCTTTTGAAGGGAAAAAAAAGGCCTTTGACTTAGCAATGGACTTAAGTAATTTTTAGTTAAGTTTGAACTCATTTGTTTTTTAGGTCTGACTTTCTCTTACTTAAAATATAGTAATAGGTAGTATCATCCTTGTTATGGAATCATTGAAAAGTAATGTTCAACCCTATACCAGCAAAATTTTAGCTGCAATATGGAAAATAAAATTGTTTCTGCATTATATTATGTAAACCTTGACAATTCTATTATGCAAACCTTGACAATTCGTTATCCTCAAACAATCTTATCAAAGGAAATCAAGAAGGTTTACGTGCTTCTCTTGTATAAGTTACCCATAAAATTCCTCTTATTTCCTAAGAAATTGAAACCATCACATCTCTTGTATAAGTTACCCATAAAATTCCTCTTATTTCCTAAGAAATTGAAACCATCACAGCAGAACTGTAGGCGATCCATGTTCTTGTTCTTAGTAGCAGGATCCTTCCAAAATGAGTGCGCTCCCGAGACGAGAGCTTGCTCCCATTCGGACGGGAACCGCTCCTAAATAGGATAAGAGCATCCACACTAATATTAAGGACAAAATTCTCACGTCTCTTTCCAAATATATGCAAGGTTTAGGACGCTCTCTTTCTCATCTCATATAAGCAAGGTTTAGGACGCCCTCACTTCCGCTTCATGCAACGAAGTTCTTGCTACTACGTAGCAAAAAATAGTTATTCACCAGAAGCTAAAATTGGTTAAGCATGGTAAAATAAATGTCAAGTGGACAAGAATACTGAAAGATATACACATTACTGTTTTACACAGCCGATCCCAGTAAGGGGTCACATCAGGTCTTACAAATTAATATGCAACTTATAGTAGCACTTTTCGAGGTTTCTGCTTACAATAAACTCTGGAAGAGGTTTTAGGGAGATACTCCTAGTTGAACTTGGCCTGATTCCCGCGACTTAAACCACTTAGTCATTGTGCGTGTGAAAAATCTCATAGATAGATCTTAAGGTATGAAGCTTGTGCGTGTGAAAAATCTCATAGATAGATCTTAATGTATGAAGCAGCACATGGTTTGCAAGAAATACTTGGGGCCTTGTTCATTTAGTAGTTTTAGTATAGTTTAATTTTGGAGATAAGGGTAATGAGTGGAGAGAGATAGAGAGATAGAGAGAGAAATGAAGGTAATGATTGCAAAACAAAACTAAAACTATGAACAGTCAAAAGGAGTTGCACCTCTTTTCCATTTCAATCAAGACATACAAGTACAATCGAAAGGGTGGCAACGTACAAAACAAACCTTAACAAGTTAAGCACCCAAATTGGATGTAGCGAAAAAAAAAAGTTAAGCACCCAAATATTACACACCAAGACACAGACACTAAAACCATCTGAAAAACCCAGTATGCGATATCGATAGACACGATTCCCACCATAAGACAGCACACGAGTAAAACACGACATGACACGATGCCACGTCCATAAGGCCCACTTAAACTCGGGCTTTCTGTCTTCTTTTACATTGTCATCTTCTGAATCTGATGATATCCATCTTGTCGATCACATTGCCTTTACGGAATGGAACCTTGGTTCCTTTGGAAGGAATTTCTGCTTCGCATAAACTGACATGTAGTCGCCAAACACAAACTTGGGGTAACCTTGATCCTCCTCCCGTTTTACCTTTTCCACAAGTTGTGGTGCTGGAGCCATGGTAGCCTTTAGTGATGGGTTATAGAAAGAAGCAATGGATCTCCTATTCCCCTCCGGCATAGCCATAACCCGGTGCCAAACACTCTTGTACCTCCCATTGCTCAAGACCTCAATTTGATCACCGGTATTGATAACAATAGCATTGGGAATGGGTTGGACATCAATCCATTCGCCGTCTTTGAGGATCTGAAGACCTCCCACATTGTCATCTTGGAAGAGTAAGATGACCCCACCAGCATCAGTGTGGGCCCGGAGGCCGTTGACCATTTCCGGGTGAGGACAAGGAGGGTAGTGTGCTACCTTGGTGCCAAAGAAGGCATTATCCCCTCCATCCCCACCATTGAATGCCTTCTTGATGAATCCCCTTGGCAAGCCCAAGTTCTCATCCATCACTTCCATGACCTTCTCGCCCAATTTCTTCAATTCAGATCGGTATTCTGCCATTGTTTCCCTGTCATCAAATTTGAAACTCCTTTTAGTTTTCATCCTTGGTGTTGGGATGCACAATGGTAGAGGTGACAGGAGAACAGTTTCAGGAATATAAGTGAGGGTAGTAATGAATTTGTTATGAATATCAGGGCGATAGATTTGTTTTTAAGAAGCCGCTGATCTGCCGTATCGACAAATTATTACTCGTACCAACTGTGAATCGGGTAATGGATAGGCTGCCACCCTAGGAACTAGGTGATAAATCACAACGATAGATGGTCACACCCTCAATTCTCATTCCGAGGAAAAAAAAAAAAGGTATTAAAGCATTGATTTTGCTCGAAAGTCGAAGCTTACTTGAATCCTGGAGTCTTTGATGGCCATTCACTCTTGTTTTCGTCTGAGAGAAGGAAAACATCTTCCCAGTCCATATTCTCCAATTTCTCGCTGCTCTTCTTCTCCACCAACTCATTCAACATCTTGACTGCTGTGTTGGAGTTGTGGAAACCTTCTTCTCTTTCCTTCTTATAGCATTCCATGCTCACCTTCTTCACCCTCTCAAGGAGCTCCTCTGAGATACCATGGTTCACCAACTGCACACACCATAACAAGGGCTTAAGCACTTATGGAATTATACCAACAGGCTATCCAAATCAATCAATTGGAACCAGAAAATTGACCATTCCACATCGGTTGTTAATAATACAGATCTATTGATTTTTTGGCTTTCTGATTCACGATGTGTATCGGGTCTTATTTAGAGGATACACCAATTCAGATTACAGCATCGCATGTATGCAGTGACGAAAATACTAGACCCTGCACATAGTGTAATATCAACTATGGAATTTGCATAGAGATGTTAAACTTACCTGAAAAAATCCCCATTCTTCACACCCGTTAGCGATCTGAGTCATCGTCTTGGCCCTCTCTTCTCCATTGAGCTTCGAGAAATCGATCACTGGGATTGCCATGGGAATGAACAAGCGATCTAAAGTTGCGTATACGGGTAGGGGGAGAGAGATGGAGGGACGGAGGGAGGGAGGGTGGTGTAGAGTTATTTCTCAGTTTTTTGCTTTGTGATGTGGTGAAGAGGTGGCTGTTAGCTTAAGCATATTTATAGCCGTTTTCTTCCCGCTTTCTTGAATGTCAACTCTCAGAAATATAATCTCTTATGTTCCATTGACTATTTCTATAAAGTACAGCTACACTAACCGAAAAAAGTATAATAATTTTCCTTCTCTATCTTTGTGAGAAAAAGGTTTCACTATAAATTGCTTAATGGCTGTTTGTGGTATTTTCAATTTTGTGGCTAAATATTCACCACCACTATGGTATATAATTTCAAAACTGTTATCCCTCTGGACCTTCTGGAACTAATTCATGTCAATAATTCTACGAGAATAGATACAAACATTTAAATACGAGTAGTGCTACAGACACAGATGTTCGGACACAAATGCATTCAAAACCGTTCGATAAATGTGGTCTCATGATGATGCATATATATGGGATTCACCTCATTGGGGATTGTGAATCTATGTTTTAATATCCGTGTCCATAGTATTTTTCCTTTGAATTAGGGTTGGCCATTTCATCCGCCCCGTCCGAATCCGATCCGATCCCTGATCCGAACGGATCGGCAATATGAAGATCTGTTTGGAGATTGGATAGGATATAGAGATTTTTTTTGAAAATGTTTGGGGATTGGATAGGGGGTGGAGATAGGCATGTCCCCGCCCCGAATCCGCTCCGAATCCGTTCCCCGCTCCGTCCCCGCCCCGCTCCACCCCGTCCCCGATCTGCCCCATCCCCGAATCCCCGAAATATAGGGGTCTATTTATGAATTATGAAACTTTGGAGTCTCACTGAATTTTCTTCAAATATATGGGGTTACACCAAAATTTCTCAAAACACATGGGTCTCACTTGTTTCTTGGGTTCCTTAAATCTACACCAGCATAAAATGAACACTGAGTGGTAAAATTAGGCTAATGGATGTTGAATGTTCTATTAATATTTCGTGAGCTGGTGCAAGTTGTATGTAACTTACCTTAGGAAAGGATAAAAGAACGGATTTTATGAGTTTCATTGATTTTCAGCCAAACTAAAGTCGGGCTGTAGGACTCTATGGAGTTGTCTGCATTTGTGTGGCTTTAGCAAGTGGAATGAGTTTTAGCATGACATGTTTTTCTAATGATTTTTGGTTTTTTTCTTCGCTTAGGTATATATTTTCCTGTGACACCTAATTAATTCCATCAAGTAAAAGCCAATTGAAACAAGTCAATAGATGTGGCCCATTTAGTTTCCATCTTCGCGAACATCTCATTTTAAAAAAATTGGAGGGTTTTGAGAATGTAAACATAATGGAAAACATGGCCTTCTAATGAAGTTTTCCAACTGGTGGGAGTTCGGAATTCACAATGTTATATGTTGGGCTACCTGTTATTTTGTTCGGAATTCACACTTGATTTTAGGGACAATGATTTGTAATTGGGCTTCTATAACTATTTACTTGTTACTCTAGGGAAAATGATTGGATCCTCGAAATTCCCGTGGGGATCCCCGTTCCCCATTTGGAGCGGGGATGGAGGATAAAAATAAACCTGTTGGAGATTGGATAGGGGATGGATATGAGTAAGGGGTTTGGGGATTGGGGGTGGAGATAGTAGTCTCCGGCCCCGATCCGTCCCCATGCCCATCCCTACTTTGAATATTGAGTTGCCGATTGGGTTATGAGGCACTGATTCCCAAAATTGTTATCTTTCCATGTGGAATGAAGGGTAACATATTCACTTGCGTTATATCTCCGTGTGGAATTCAAAGGCCACATGGTCCCACTCCCACCCAGTAGTGGCTTACGATTTTTGAAGGTCTTATCTTATGCCAAACATAAAAAAACATAGACTTACAGTATTGATTTAAGTTGCTTTTCCAAATTTTTCTTTTTAAAAAAAGAGGACTTCTTGTATAGAAGCATTTTATGGTTTTGAAGGTCTGATCTAATGCCAAGCATCAAAAAACAAAGACTTAAAGTAATGATTTAAGTTGCGTTTCCTAATTTTTTTATTTTTAGGCCTTGAACGATGAGCTGAGTGGCCTAATAATTCAGCCACCTCTGATTTTCGCTTTAAATATTGCACTTTGAACCTTTGATTTTTTATCTTTACAACCTGAGGCCCCACCAATCGCTGTATTAAGTTGCATCACCACGCTATAAATTGGGCTCTTCTAGCAGTCATTTCACACAAACTTTCACTCAAAAGTAGGGATGGCAATAAACTCCTCCCCGTCCCGATTTGATCGGGTAATCCCCGATCCGACATGCAAGTAGGATGGGGGGTGGTATTCGCTTCCCCCAATCCGTTTTAACCCAATCCAACTCTGATTATGGTTATTATTTATTTTTATATGTATATATCTATACAGATTTCGTTATTTTCATTTAATAAGAGTAAACTATACAATAATAAATCACTATTTTATTTATTTATTTTCCTTTGGTCTATTTTTTTAAATCTCTCATCACTCATCAATATCTTATTTTTCAGTCAAAACATTCTAAAGAGAAAAAAATTAGTGAAAATTAATATGATGAATGGTCGGGGACCCGATTATTCCCCTACTCTGACACCTCTCCGATTTTCCCTGCTCCGACTCTGCCTCTGAAAGGAACGGGGCGGGTACGGAGGAGAGTAAATCTGACTCCGATCCGCCCCATTGCCATCCCTACTCAAAAGGATGGTGGCCCAAAAATGCTTATCTACTATTTTAGTCCCTATATTTATACTTAGGTTTTGATTTGGTCCTCAAAGTTTTAATGGAATCTATTTAGTCCCCAAAGAATTACTCAAGTTTCGATTTAGTCCTTCAAATTTTATTTGGGCCGATTAAGTCCTTTGTATTGACTCAATTAAGTCCTCTGCAAAAAAATCTTCCAAGTTACAAATTACAACCACAAGAACAAAAACTTCAGCAAATATAATTGCACAAACTACAATTAGGTCGTCCTTTTGGTAGCAAAGCATGGTTTTCAGCTTGACCACCATATAAATAGGAGTAATGTTTATCAGTATAGGATATGTTAAAAAATCACAATCAGACAATTTAAATTATAGCACTTCTCTACAAATCATAATTGCACAAAATAATGATACTACTTTAATATGACTAGTAAAATAACTTATCGAAAAATATAAAACCCTACGATGTGTCAATGATGCTTAATATAATGCAGCTTGAGGAGTAACATCTTGTGCTAAAAATAATCAATTAGTATTTATAAGAAAAACAAGGTATACAATTGTTGGTAAAAAAAAAATAATAATAACTAAAGTAGAAATCGATTGAATCAACATCTCTACTTACTCTTCCTTACTCGTACAAGTGAAATCAACAAATCTACATACTAATATATGAAGAAGATGAGGAAAATATATTTATCTTAACAAATTACATGAAGAAGTCATACTTATACGAAGAAAAGGAGCAAATATATTTATCTTCAACGAATTACATGAAGAAGTCATAATTGAAACAACGATAATAGATCAAGCCCTGTTCCACTAAGGCTTTTTTTTGTTGATAATTGTGGGAGAATGACCTATCTTAGGATTCAAAATAAGTTGGCTTAAAAGTAGGTTGCCTTATTCTAATAAAGATTTAATGCGTAGGAGTATTTCACTGTAACCCATTAATTGTTTTTAAGTGATTAAAACCTAATATTGGAAAGTAAGTATAATATTATAAACTTTAGAGGTATAATGTATAATTATATAAATCTAAAGGACTACTTTGTAATTAGAAAAAATTAGATTGATACAAATCATAAACCTTAAGACGAAATTAAAACACTTAGAAATATAAGGATCAAACTGAAATCTACATATAACTTTAATGACGAAATTGAGACATTTAAAAATAAGGACTAACTTGAAACCTACCTATAACTATGGGGAGTAAAATGGTAGATAAAGCAATTTTTATATCCCATCCTTTGTGTATGTGGGATAATACTAATCCGAATTAACCAAGTCACTTTGGAATATATTTTGATGCCCTTTCAATGACCATGTTCGGATATTTATTATGAAGACTGAAAGCAATGCTCACATTTTTTGAATAAGGTTCGGATATTTATTGTCAAAGCAATGTGCTTTTCAAAAAACACAAAAAATAATAATACTCGAATTTTCAAACACTAGTTTTCACATAAAACTAATAGGAATTAAAGTTTGCTAAGTTTATTTTTTAAGGGATCGACGTTTTTGGAGTAATAAGTGGAGAGAGATATACAAATAAATAAGAATAATATTAGTGAAAATGTTTATTGGAGATCGTGCGTTGAGAGAGGCAGTGATTATGGAAAACAAAAGTGATGCGTCTCCTTAAACTTTCTAATAATGTTATTTGTTTCCGGGACATGAAAATGATGAACTATTAGAAAATGCAAAGGGATCCAGAAAAAACTCTTCCAGTAGGGTAATGGGTACACATGTGTATAACTTATGGACTGTTTGGTCGCACATGTTCAGATTATTAGGGTTTGGAAGCCCATGTGAAAATCCATTATACATAAAGGCATTTTTTTTTTTTTGAACTGGGAGACAGTTTTATAAATTAACTATCCTCAAAAGAGGCCTCAGAATTACAAATGCTAGAAAGTAAAGGAGGTGGATTGACAACCCAATCATCTGGAAATCCTCCTCTAAGGAAATTAGTAGCTAACCAGTTAGCTGCTATTACAGCTTCTAGGAACCCATGAGAATGAACAGTTAGCAGCAAGAGCAAAAGCTTTAATATCATCAATGATGGCAGCACACTCCCATGGTGGAACATTTTCAGTGGAGCACAGCTTAATTAACCTTTGATTATCACTTTCAATGGAGGCTTGTTGAAGATTGTGGGCATGAAGAAAGGATCCAACCAAGTGAACTGCAAGTGCTTCTCCTTGAAGAGAGGAAGTTGCAATAGCTTTGACCACCCTGCCATCTAGGATCTTTCCATTATGATCCCTTAGAAGCACAGCAAGAGCTGCCTCAGTGCTGCCTTTCTTGATGGCCACATCACAGTTGAATTTTACCTTCCCATCACACGGAGGTTTCCATCTTGACCTCACAAGGACCCCCTCTTCAACATCGAGATTATCTGACCTAACTTTGCTGCATAGAAATTCTTTCCAGTTAAAGGATGCTTTGTTCACAACAACCAGAGGATCAACTGGGATTGCATTGAAAACCCAATCGTTCCTCGCCTTCCAAATGTGCCAAGCCAAATAAATACTCCTGCTGATGAAATCGTGGCAGTCTATAGTTGAATGAAAGTGTTCCATTATTGAAATAGTCCACTTCATGACAGACGAGACCGCCTCAGTATCCACTTTGTATGTTAAGCTACTCCCAAACCAAACAGCCTTTTTCCATCCACAACTAAAGAGAAGGTGTTCAACAGATTCTGGATAGATGGAACACTCTATTCGGGGGTTGAAAGGAAGAGGAGGCTTGGGAGGGAGTCTTGGACACAACCTCTGCCCGGGCTAAGTGATAACCTGACTTGACCGAATAGACACCACTTGGGTTAGGATGCCATACCAAAGAATCCAACTTCCCTGATTGAGAAATTGGAATGCTTAGGATTGCGTCGGCTTTTTCCTTAGAAACAAGATCTCTGATTTTCCTCTCCATCCAGGATTTAGTCCTATCATCAATGAGCTCCTGGACAAATTCCACCGGGCAATCTGGGGGGCGACCCGAATGAATTTTGCGGTCCTTAATGGATGGGATCCATCGATCGTTCCAGAAATGGATCTTAGAGCCATTCGCCACCTGCCATCTGATTCCTTTCAATAGGACTTCCCTGCCTTGGATTAAGCTAGACCAGGCATTACAAATAATGAATTGGAGGATAGGGAATCTTACTCTGGGGCTTGTGAAACCTGATTTGACTTTAGTTGTGCTTCGTTGAGGGTTTAACCCCCCTAAAGCTAAGAGGGGGTATTATGGTAATTGATTATGTAAACCCTACGTTATAAATACGTGGTAAGTTGTTATATACAACATCCAATGCAACTTGTACTCTTTCTTCATTCGATACGTAGTGAAAATTGGTGTGAGCCATGGATGTACTTTACTTTCTGTTGGGGAACCACGTAAAATCTTTGTGTGTCTTTGCCTTCTTATTTTCTATGATTGATTATCTTTGCGCATTGTGCGTTTGTTGGTTTGGCCGAATCTCCAACAATTACAGGGATTTTTTGGACTTTCATTTTTTACTTTTCATTCAATATTTTTTAGAAAAGATAAAGTTACTAACATTTAGCACCAACAATTGTACCAACTCTTTCACATAGGATATGTAGGACCCACATATCCTATGTGAAAGAGTTTATGCAATTGTTGATGCAAGTGTTGGTACCTGTAGCTTTTTTGGGAGTGCAAAAACAATGTAATACTTGTTTACTTTACACATGACTAATGCTCTCATCCCTACACGTCCATTCAAACACTTCTACAAATTAGTCAAAATGCAAACTAAAACGTATTGTCAAATTATATTTCTTCCACAAAATATGTCATACAAAATTACAAATGTAATCCAACCACTTTTACAAATTCTCATTATAATCCAAAAACTATAATTTCTAATTCTACATTTGAAATCCTAAAAAATAGATAGCACCCTAACACCCCGTGAAAACTTGAAGGTCAGACGATCGAGGACGCTCTTCATAGCACCCTTTAAAAGGAGAAAAACTTGGGTATGTGTAGGGTATTATCACTTGGTGCGCCCCGACCATGCATCTCTGTCATCCAAAAGTGTTTTCGATAGCCTAGATTGCAAAGAGAGAGAGAGAGAGAGAGAGAGAGTGGAGAGAGAAGGGAGAGTAAATCTGCGTCGTCCAAAACACTTTTAGATGGCCGAGATGCATGGTCAGACACTAATGGCCGTACCCTACACTCACCCAAAATTTTCTCCCTTAAAAGCCTAGTTTCGGTGTGAATGGATTTTCTTCGACTGGACCGGGATTGCAGTCAAGCTGAACGAAAACTGTCCCCTAGACCCGTCTTAAAAAAGAAAAAGAAAAAAACAGAGACTAGTTATAAGACTCAAATACTAACGTAAAATGTACTGTATTTTACTAGTTAAGTTTAGATCTATGCCGACCACCCACCGTTAATCATGTTGTCCAATTACAGTTATCATGCCTTTTGACTTTTTGTAACACATGGCAATGTACCCTTTGAATATGCTAAGGGATCAGATGATTGGAACACTGAGTTGTAGGCATGGTTTGTGGGTTAAGGAAGGAGAGAACTCCTATAAACAAACCTATCATCTAACTCTCTCTCCTTTAAATTAATTAATTAATTTCATTTAATATTATATATATGTTCCTTCAAGAAATTGTCAACTCCGTTGTATAAATATAGTGTGATTCACGAACAGAATTTATGTATATAAACTTGTCATCTAAATGACGTGGCCATTGACATTCTTTTAAAAAAATCACTCACTCTATGATTTTATATTAGATTTGTGGAATTCATAGATTGTCACAGCATAAGCATTTACAGAAATTATTGTTTCAGTATCAATATTATGATTTTATGATGCTGCTGAGATCATCTATAACCTAGTTGTTTAGGATATCAAAGTAATGGGCTGCAAGTGAGATGGTGTTCAGGTGTGGTAGGAGTATTTTGTATCTGGTAGTGGCATTAGTCTATGGTCTTGTTCTGTTTTCTTTGTACCAGCTTGTTTCTTCTTCGACTTTTCAGCTTTTCGCTGGAATTTCTTTTGCCTTGACCTTACACTCGTGTTGGTCTTGGCTTTCTTTTCACTCGATGTACCCTTTGTCGAGTCTTAATAAATTTTGTTGCCGATCAAAAAAAAAAAAAAAAAAATTATGATTTTATGTGTAAGGACAACCACCACCACCACCATAGTACCGGTACCCATATAGTCCTTAATTAATCGATGAGGGTATGAATGGAAGAAAATTAACCACAAGCCTAATCTTTGGCATTTATGATCATTTATACAAACCCCGCTTATTTTCGATCTATCAAATAGACTTGACCAACCAATTGAGAACCAGCCTCATTTTGATTATTCAAATCATTCATTCTCGTTTTCTATGAGTTCTTGTTTGGGTTCTGAGCGGCAAGTGATTGTCCATTCCATGGGTGCCAACCTAGTTGGGATTTATGGTTTTGGTTGTGATGACATGTGCTATTTTCCCTTTAATCATTGTAATCATCCTCTTTACATTGATTAATAAAATTTCTTGATTATCAAAAAAAAAAAAAAAATCTTTCAATTTATAAAACCCTTGGATGAGATATTAATTTATAGGTTGATCGTCCAATTTTTTGAAAAGAAATGCAATTTGGTCACATGGTTGAGTTCATCTTTTCATGACTGATCTACATATTGTAACATTGAGTTCATCTTTTCATGACTGAGCTACATATCGTAACCTCCAAATTGAACAGTCTCGAAACATTAAAATAGAAACCGTGATGAATACCCCGGATCCAACATCCAGCCTACTGGCAGGATCGGAGAGGATCCATTTCTATTTCTAGTGATTAGTATATAGTAGGAGAGAATGATCTGTATATTCAACTAGCTTGTTGTACTTACATCTGGCAAATCATAAGCCTTTGATTTTATTCTAATTGTCCATGCATTAGGGTACAACTCCAGTTAATGAGAGTACTAGACAATATTGACCGTCTGATGAAAAACATGTACGGTTAATGTTGCATGCAGTAGCAAATCGGATTAAAGATAGGTGCTACTTGTACTTCTTTATAGCACCAAAGGGTGAGAACATGTATTTTACTGATTGTAATTTAAATAATCTAAAAAAAAATAAAATGGAACTGACTCTCAAACCCTCGGGACCGGTTGTTTGACATTTTTTTTTTTTTTGGGTAAATTTGACACAATTAATAGTGAAGGAATACATCCACATCGCACTAAATGAGATCGGATTAATACTATCACACATGATATTGTATACCTAGAAAGAAATTTGTAGGTTTGTATTTGTGAGGCATGTTTGATCCTTATAATGGAGTATTTGTTTTAAGTTTTAACTAAATGATAGATACTCCCTCCGTTCCTATTTGTTTGATATTTGGTTACGCTGAATACATATTCCAATCCGATGCCCATATTTCAAATTCGAAGAGGTCCTAAGATCGTAATGCATGCTTTTATACAAAACTCTAATGTCAATATATAGTAAATTGGAAACTAATTTGCCTCTTTGAAATTCAAGATTCAAACAAAAAATCAACAGGAAAACAAATCTTTTTTTTTTTTTTATCTGCGAAAAGAAAATTTATTAATCTCTGAAAGGAGAACAAAGATTAAAAGGAACATGGGCAAAACAGCTACCCGAGACCCAATTAAGAAAAGATACCGGCAAGTTACCAACAAAAGGAAAAGAGTTGTTCAAAACACAATACCACCAAAAGAGAAAATGCCACAAGAACCAAGACCTAACAAAACTTGCAACCCCAACACAAAAAAACCTAAACACCAAAACGGGATAGTCGAACGAACAAACCACCCAAAACTGAAGCTTCGCACAGCATCTCAAAGGATAAACAGGAGAAGAGCTTTTAACACCGACACCAACCAAACTAGCACCCGACAACACAACCAATCAAAGAAGCAAAAACCCATCGAACGCAACATCCAAAAGAAACGACCAAAAGCAGAAGGACAAGAGCAGATAGAACAGCAAAAGAAAGCATCCACAAAACTCAGAACTCCGCTGAAATTAAATAATTAACCTCTGAATGTCGTTCAAACTAAGAATGTTCATTAATCTATCATATAAGAATATTGTCTTTTTTTTCTTCCTATTTTTGGATTTATAATTGACTCATAGAGTTGTTGATAGATCAAGACAATTAACCTATCACTCTATCTGGCCATCGAGCTTATTTGAAAATACGAACTTTTCTAAACAAAACATGGGTTCGATGATCAGAGGTCAACCAACTTGAATTATAGATATATAAACTCTTCTTTTAATTTTATTTTTTGAAGACAATTTGAAAGCCGATCAGTATCTATAAAACTCTATAAGTGTACTTCAAACTATTAAAAAAAAAGTATTGTTTCTTCGGAATAAAATAAAAAACTGTAATAAGGTTTACAAAAAAATTAATCGGAAATAATTAATTTATGCCAACCTTGCCTATCATTGTTATACATCTACCAAGATGTGCTGGTTTTTAAGAAATTGGATACTTTCCTAATTTTTCAAAAGGAATTGGACGGTTCTGTTGGCCTTTTTTAGATATTCTCCAAGAATACTTTGATGATTACAACTGTTCAATTTTTACACCTTATCGAGAACATCATTACCAAAATTCATGTGATCGGATATCCCTTTATATGATTTGAAAATGCATCAGCCTTGAAAACATTTACAACTTACTCCATAGAAACTCTTTTTTCTCAATGTAAACGTGTGCCAAAAATACATTAAATGATACGATTTCTTGCGTGACTAATACTCTTCGCGGTCTAAAAAACGAATGGTCTCGATCAAATAAATCAAGAAGGACCCACAAATGGACCAAACAAGACCACACTGGTTCTGTCCCTAACAGAACCACAATGGACCTGCCTAGAATGCTAAAATGGGGTGCACATACATAGGCAAGAACAAGATCCACCCAACAGATTCCAGATGGGCAGTTGTCCAATACAAGTCGTCTGATATTTTGTCTTAAAAATATTAACATGTGAAGTTATACGTATATTTTCAGTATTTAACTTATTTAGCATAAACTGATTCTTTCCCGAATAAATGTAATTCAAATCAAGGATTGAGCCTGGCCATTAAAGGACAGGTATTCATACCCCCAAGACACTGTCCCTCGATTGAAGGCGTGCTGGGAGAGATGGAAATTTGGTACGTAATATTTTTTTTCATAACTAACTTTCAGATTAGTTTACGCACATCTCGACTACTTTTAGAAACTAATATTTCACTGTGCATCTCCAATCAAGTCGATATAAAGTCTCGTATAAACCGACCCACAAAAGTTGACAGCATGTAAGAGGTTTCGAACCTAAAACCTAAGAGATCGAGCTAGAGTAAATTAACTTTTAAGTCTCACGTCTTGACCACGAGATGGGATTTGAAGGTAATATTCATGCATGGTGATGGATTCTGATTCCAATCCTTCATTTTGAAAAACTCTCTTCTCTCTCTCTCTCTCTCTCTCTCTTAGACACAAATTCACATGCTGCTGACCAATGGTGTCCAGGGCCGGCCCTGGGCATAAGCCCACCAGGCCGCCGCTTAGGGCCCCCCGTTTTTGGCCAAAATAGGGCCCCCAAAGTCCGGAACATGTTATATTATTCGTGCCACTGGTTTACAGAGAGCGTTACTGTGGTTCAAGGGCAAGGCAGGGTTTTACCTGTTAGGTTGCGCGTTCGATCCTTCCTGACTACATTTTTTAAACCACCATACAACAAAAATGTATCAAAAACGGGGAGGTGATGAGAGGTGTGTTCTATGATGGGTTGCATGGGTATTATATGAGGGAGTATGAGGTGTGTTCTATGATGGAAGTGGTATTTGCTCTAGATCAATTTTTGAAGTCTTTTGAAGAAACTTCCTGCTACAAGCTAAGCTCTTCACTGGGAATCTTCATCATTTGGAGTCATCGTAGATGAGGAGGATGTTATGATTTTACTGCCTTTCCTCATTTGTATCGGTTGAATTCTCGTTAACATTTTGTTATTTCCCTTTGGGTCCATGGTGGTATATGATGGTCGTGGAGAGGGGTGCCAACTTGTTGGGATGTCTCTTTTGCGTTTTGATGCCTTGTTCATCGGATCCCTTTAATCTTTGTAATTCGTTTTCAAAGATTAATAAAATCTTTTTTGCCGTTCAAAAAAAAAAAATTTCGCTCATACTGAAGGCGCCGCAACTAGAATACTAGACCTCAGGGTACTAAACACTATTTTCCACTAATTAAGAACCACTTCACCACGGGGTATTTTTTATCACGGTGTCAAACAAAAAACATATATAAAATTGTTAAAGAGGCCCCATTGTTAAACCACGCTTAGGGCCCCCAAAATCTCAAGGCCGGGTCAGATGGTGTCTCGAATAAGCTTCAAGGCATTCATTAGGGTGACAAAAATGGTCTAGGGTGCATGTACGTACATTGATTTGGTGTATAGATCGACTTTGTCTTTCAATTTTATATACCCTAATTAACCAACCTCATCACCATAATAATGGTTTTACTTGTTTATTTAAACCATTAAAAACATTTACCAACTGATTAAAATCACAGGTCATGATCAGTTCGGTACCCCTAATCATAGGGACACTTGGCACTGTTACAATGAAGCATCATAGAATTGGAACGACTTTCACTAAAATATATTTTGGTTATTGTCAATTCAAATGGTTTTTTATTCAATCTGGGCCAGTGTACAACTTTTAAATGCTATATTCCTGCCCTGGAGATCATAAAACAATTGTTTTTGACCTTTTGGCAATAACGGAATTGGAAGCCCATGTGTAGATTTTAGTTGACACCTATAGGTCAAACCTTATAATAACATTTGAAATTTTAACTTAGGCGTATACTTATACTACCTTACATAATAGGAAATGACTACAATACACACTCATTAAAGGTGTATACCATACGCACCTTTCATATGGTCTAGATTGTGTCATCTCATTGACAATCGTAACATTTTTTAGTTTTTCGTAACTTTTCAGCAATATGATTTTCGTAACATTTTCTATGATTCGTAACATTTTAGTGTTTCTTGTAAGTTTTATTGTAACGCCCCGATTTTCGGAAGCATTAATTAGGATTATTTTAATAAAAAGAGTTTCCATCAGAGTACACGTTGGAAAACGTGAAGTGCATCCCATTACAAAATACTTATATAGTACGGTTTGAAAAATTAATAATACAGATCCAACATTAAAAATAAAGGGGTGGGTTCTACAGATTAAGGTTCAACTCTGGATTCCACGGCTCCTCCTGAGCCTGGTCTGCCGGAAAACCCTCGGCTCCGAAATAACCGTCTCCTTCGACACCAATAGTACCTGCTTGATCACAGTCTGGCATAATACGTCCGAGTCGCGAAGCAACATCATAGTATTATACCAGGGTCACACGAAGTGTAACACCGTGAGCGATAAATCACTCAATAGCTACTCTAACCCTCCCAACCCTTGCTTAACATACAAGTACAACATATATGATTGAAAAGCAGTAATTAAAGGAATAAGCAGGAAATAAATCGTAAAGCAGAAAATAAACACATAACTGATTTCATTACTAGCCATTAACTTACATATTCATCTAAGTTCTCAACCTAGAGAACTTTCCTCCCGGTTAACCACTAAGGAATATGACCAAACTGTCATTTACTCCCCCCTTGCTTGCCCTTCACTCGGGGGCCCCGACGGAAGGTATAAGTTACGTACTTAATCCAGCCGTCAGCCGCCTCGCAAGGATGAATTTCCCAGGGACAAAACTGTACCACTAGGCTACGTATGGCAACTGTCAGGTCCTGTAGGTATATAGCCGAAACTGGTCTATAATACTTCCACCCTTATAATGCCTCAGAATTCAAATGAAGCAAATCATAGAGTGTCACATCCTAGGGTTTCGAAATCATGGCAGACTACCAAACAAACCTCCGAAACAATCACTTGGCGGAACTGCCATTCAACAACAATCTCGGGGTAATTCTCCATTAATCAATTCCAATTCACTTTTTCATTAACCTCATCGTCTATGTGATATCCGCGTACGATCACCCAACCCGGAAACCTAGTTGTCCATTCTAGCATTCAACACGTTTATGGAAAGTGCATTGAACAGTAGAAGCAAAACGATAACGATATTCTAAGGGTCACAAAATCAAATAACACGATTCACAAGTTCAAAAAATTCTAGTAATCGAAAACCAGGAGTCTAAACATAATAAATTCAAACTAGAAGGGCCAAAACGTAATTTAAAGAAAGTAAGGGTCACCAACGTCATTTTAAGTAAGTACAAAGGTGTCCAACATAATTTCACGACTCTAGGGTCCTTAGTGAAATTTACAAATTCTGGGGTCCTTTTTGTAAATAAACATAATACAAGGGCAAAAATGTAATTTTGCCACCGACAAGGGTAAATACGTAAAAATACTTTATTTTAGTCAATAAAGTCCTAACTTGTCATAAAATGCAATTCATTGACTTTTTTTTACTAAATACAAAACTACACATTATGTAATTTACACACACAACGGCAAAATAGGTTTCGTAAATAAACCCTTAACTTTAACATAAAGATCAAGAACAAGGTTAATCACAATAAATTCATGGAGAAACTCACTAAAAACTTAGTAAAGTCTTAAACATGCTTGGAATAGTTAAAAATATGAACCACAATAAATCTAAGGTTTACTAAGCTCGAAAACCCGGTTTGGGATAAAAAAGGGTCACATCGCGTTTTGGCTCGGATTTCGTGAAACCCTTGACTTGGGGCTTTAACCCATCAACTCTAAATTACTCCTAGAATATTCTAACTCATTCAAAAGCTTGGAATAGGTTGGGTACGAGTTTCTACCTTGTTTTGCGAACATTTGGCGAAAAATGGGTTTTTGCGAAAAATCGGTGGAGGGAGCTCTTTGGCTGGCCTTGTGTGGCTTTGATGGTGAAATGTGGGTACCTTGGAGTGTGTTGGATGATCTTGAAGTGGAATATGAGAGGTGGGAGCTTGTGGTTGATGTTTTGAAGTGAAAACCCAAATTTCATGACTTTTCTCACTCTAGAACTTGAAGGATGTTAATGGGGCTTTGTGTTCTTGGTTTGGGAGTTCTTGGGAGATTTTGGAGGAGGAAGAGAGTGAATGAGAGGTACAGTAGATGTTCTGGACGAATTTTGGGGTTTGGGAGAGTATAAAATGAGTTTTGGGTGGAGTTTGGAGTGTAGGATGGGTGAAATAAGTACCATAGTGGGTTAAAAATTGATGGGGGAGGGTGGTGGAGTGTATTGGCAGTCAAAGGGAGGTCATATTTACTGATTTTGGCTGATGGAAGGAGGTAGAGTGTGGTATTGATGATGGTTGGTGGTGGTTGGGTAGTGTAGGATGATATATAAAGTATATGTATACACATATGTGTGTATGTGTACTAGTATTGCTTGTGTATGTGTATGTGTATGTGTATGAAAGTGTATAATTATGTATGAAATTAATTCATAAAAATGTAATGCTCGCGATTAAAATGTAAACGTGCATTAGGGTCGAATTTGTAGCAATTCGGAAGTATTAGAGTATAAATCGTAGTAATTGCAAATTAAGGGCCATAAGTGCAATTAGAAATTAAATAACGAAATTAAAGTAATTAAAACGAAATTAAATAATCCTAAATTTTATTAAAAATTTCGGATTATTACAACCTATCCCCCTTAACAAAATTTCGTCCTCAAAATTAAGGCATATCTTCGGGCGGAAAGAGACGTGGATAATTGGTTCTAATCGCATCTTCGCGTTCCCATGTTGAATCTTCGAATCCCCGATGTCTCCACAAAACTCTGACCAGCTTGATGGTCTTCCCTCTGATGCGCTTCTCCTTGTGATCCTGGATCTCCACAGGGAGCTCCTCAAAAGTCGTGTCCTCATCCAGTGTGACTTCTTCCCAGTTGAGTATGTCGGTAGAGTGCGCCATGTACTTGCGTAGCATGTTGACGTGGAACACATTGTGGACATTGGCGATCTGTGGTGGTAGAGCTAGACGGTAAGCCACCTCGCCAATCCTCTCCAAAATCTCAAACGGTCCAATGTAGCGCGGCGATAGCTTCCCTTTCTTCCCAAATCTGATAATTCCCCGCCACGGCTTGATCTTCAAGAACACATGATCTCCCACATTGAAGGTCAGTGGTCTTGTCCTCCGGTCGGTGTAGATTTTCTGTCGGCTCTGAGCAGTCTGAAGTCTCTGACGAATGATCTTGACCTTCTCTGTCGTTTCCCTGACTAAATCTGGACCGAGTAAGCTAGATTCTCCCACGTCAGTCTAGCAAATAGGTGATCGGCACGGTCTCCCGTACAATGCCTCATATGGCGCCATTTCGATGCTTGCTTGATAACTGTTGTAGGCAAATTCCACAAGTGGAAGGTGCCGCTCCCAATTTCCCTTGAAATCTAGAGCGCACGCTCTGAGCATATCCTCTAAGGTCTGAATGGTCCTTTCCGACTGTCCATCTGTCTGAGGATGAAAAGCCGTACTCAAGTGCACATTTGTTCCTAAAGCTTTCTGCAGGCTCTGCCAGAAGATCGAAGTGAAACTAGGGTCTCAGTCAGACATAATCATTATTGGCACTCCGTGAAGTCTGATGATTTCGTTGATGTAGAGTCGACTATAGGATTCCATCGTATCATTCATACGGACCGGTAAGAAGTGAGCTGACTTGGTCAATCGGTCAAAATCACCCAGATGGCGATGTGTCCTTGCGGCGACCTAGGCAATCCGGTGACGAAGTCCATAGTGATGTTCTCCCATTTCCATCCCGGAATTGGTAGAGGCTGAACGGTGCCTCCTGGTCTCTAGTGCTCGGCTTTCACTTGCTGACAAGTCAAGCATGTAGACACGAACTTGGCCACATTCTTCTTCATTCCTTCCCACCAGTACTGTCAGCGGAGATCCTGATACATCTTGTTGCCACCTGGATGAACTGCGAAGGTCGAATGGTGGAACTCCTTTAAAACTGCCTCCCGAAGCGTGTTCAGATTCGGCACAAAGATTCGGTCTTTGAATCTAAGGCTCCCGTCCCCATGGATTGTCCATCCTGGAGTTGTTTTCCCTGTTGACAAACGGTCCCTGACAAAGTCGCATTCCTGATCGAACGTCTGAACCAACAGAATCTCCCTATGTAGCGTTGGCATGGCTACCAATGCGAATAAGCACGTTTCCTCTGTGATGGTGGTCGCCTGGAGTTTGAATTCTCTGATTGCCTCCATCATCTTCCGTTCCCGCATGGCCAGACTAGCCACTAATCCGCGGTTCTTCCTGCTTAAGGCGTCAGCCACAACATTGGCCTTGCCCGGATGATATGACAGGGTGAAGTGAAAGTCTGTCATGTACTCCATCCATCTCCTCTGCCTCATGTTTAGCTCCTTCTGAGTGAACAGATGCTTCAAACTCTTGTGGTCGGTGAACACCTCGAACTGCTCCCTAAACAGATAATGGCGCTAGGTTTTCAGAGCATAAACCACGGCAGCTAACTCTAAGTCATGAGTGGGGTAGTTCATTTCGTGTGGTTTCAGTTATCGCGATCAAAAAGCAATTACCTTTCCGTTCTGCATCAACACGCAACCCAATCCGTCCTTAGATGCGTCGCAGTAGACTGTGTACCCCATATTCCTCTCTGGGATAACCAGTATTGGTGCGCTAGTCAGTCTTCTTTTGAGTTCTTGAAATGATTTTCCAAGCCTCATTCCACTCAAATTTGACTCCTTTCTGGGTCAACCGTGTCATCGATTTTCCCAGCTTGGAGAAATCTGGGATGAATCTTCTATAGTACCCTGCCAGTCCCAAGAAGCTTCTGATCTCAAAGACTGTAGTCGGTCGCTTCCAATCCATCACATCTTCCACCTTGCTGTTGTCCACGGAGATTCCTTTATCTGACACTACGTGTCCTAGGAATTTCACCTCCTTCAGCTAGAACTCGCATTTGCTGGCTTTAGCATAAAGCTGGTTGTCGCGGAGTGTCTGCAGTACAATTCTCAAATGTTGCTCATGCTCATGCTCGCTGGGAGAGTACACCAAGATATCGTCGATGACTACTACAATGAATCTATCGAGGTATGGCGTGAAAATCTTGTTCATAAGGCACATGAACACGGCTGGATCGTTGGTCAGACCGAACGGCATAACCACAAACTCGTAGTGGCCGTATCGAGTCTGAAATGCGGTTATCGGAATATCGCTATCCCTGATCTGCAACTGATGGTATCCAGACCGGAGATCAATCTTGGAAAAACAGGTCGCTCCCCTCAACTGGTCGAATAAGTTGTCGATCCTCGGCAGCGGGTAACGGTTCTTGATAGTGCACGGTTGAGCTGGCGGTAGTCTATACATAGCCTGAGGGTGCCTTCTTTCTTCTTGACAAACAAGGCTGGCGCTCCCCACGGCGAAGTGCTTGGTTGGATATATCCCTTGTCTAGCAGTTCCGGCAACTGAATCTTCAGTTCCTTAAGCTCGACTGGTGCCATCTGATAGGGTGCCATAGAGATCGATGCAGTTCCGGGCTGCAATTCGATCGTGAAGTCCAACTCCCTCTGTGGTGGCAGTCTGGGCAGCTCCTTGGGAAATACGTCCTCGTACTCGCACATGATGGGCGGTAATCCCAACTCCATTCGGTCCGTCTCTTCTAGCATCAAGCTCGCTAACCAACCAGACAACTGGTTATGCCATTTGGACCGTCTTGTCGTCATAGCAGGGGTGTCTTGTCTATCCCCCTTAAATTTGAAGCACGTCCCATCCTTCGAGTAAGCCGTCACCATCTTTCAATGGCAGTCTATGACAGCTCTGTGCGTAGACAGCTAATCCATTCCCAAAATTACTTCAAACTCGGTCATATCGATGACTCGCAGATCACAAGTCAACCTCAGTCTAAAGACTTCTAATTCGCACGCCTTACAGACTAGTCCTACAGAGATATTTCCCCCTAACGGCGAAGTGACACGCATTGCTGATCCTTGGGGTTCTGTTTTTAGTCCAAGGGACTTCATGCATGCAGCTGATATAAATGAGTGCGATGCTCCGAAATCAAATAGTGCATGTACACAGGTACAGAATAGTATAAGTGTACCTCTGATCACTGTCGGGTCTTGCTCCTTGTCACCCTGTAGAGCAAAGATCCTGCCTCCCTGATTTTGATTCGCGCCCTGATTCCCCTGGTTTCGATACGGATGGTTCTGCTGCTGATTCCAATTTGTCCTCTGTTGATTCTGTCCTCTTTGATTCTGATTCTGATTCTGATTCTGGTTTGGATTCTGATTCCCGTAGCCTATCTGTCTAGGCTGCTGATAACCCCCATAATTATTGTTCTGCCTCAGCGGCTTGGGGCAATGGCTTTTGAAGTGGCCTAACTCTTGACAGTTGAAGCAGCGGACCATCTCATTGTTGCGACCTCGCGCTTGGTTCTACCCCTGCCCCTGGCCTGGACACCGTGGCTGGTTTTGTAGTTGGGGGCGCTGGTTGTTCTGGTAGTAGGGTTTCGCCGTGTATCCTCGGTTGTTGCTCTGGTTGTTGTTGGTGCGGACTGGTCCTCCAACTGTGGAACCTCCGACTTTCCCTTTCCTTTTCCATCTTGAGTCTCTCTCTCAATCAGCAATGCGCACTTCAGCACCTGCGCATAGGTATGGAAGTCATGGGACATCACTATCCCCCTTATCGTCGTGGGGTCTAGTCCCCATTCGTACCTCCTGGCCTTAGCCTCGTCCGTCTTCATGAGGTCTCCCGCATGTCGGGCCTGTTCCTCGAAGCGTGCCGCGTACTGCGTCACGGTGCGGTTTCCCTGTTTGAGTTCCATGAACTCCTGAAGCATGGCCTGCTTAACTGGGGCCGGAAAGTACTTCTTGTTGAAGGCGTCCTCGAAATTCCTCCATGTCATCGTCTCTACGTTCTGGGTGGTCTTGAGCAGATCCCACCAATGATCCGCTTCTCCTTGCAGCTGGAAGGAGGTTAGTGTTATACGGTCAGGCGCATCATGCACATTTAAAATCTCTAGCAGCTTAGTGATCTGTTTTAGCCATGCCTCAGCGGCGGCTGGATCTGGCTCTCCATAGAAGATTGGAGGTCGACGTTTGCAGAAAGTGTCGAGCATCTGGCTCCTGTTCATCTGATGGCGTAAGGGAACTTGCTGGTTAGCTTGTGGACCAAATTGGCGGTGGCGGCAGCTATTGCCTGAAGCAACTGGGTAAGGTCTGGCACCCCATTCTGTCCATTGGCTCCGGAGTTTTGACCATCGTCTTGTCCGTTATTGTTTTACCCATTTCTCGTAGTCACCATCTATAGTTAGAAAGTTATGTTAAGAGGGGGTTCCTATCTAGATGCTATGGAAATGAAGGGCAAAATTCTAAAAGTTGAAAGAATGAGATGAAAATTAATCATTAATATAGTTACTAACACAAATGTATACAAGCAATACCACATATAGTTACCATAGTTACTGGTCGGGATGTCAAGCCTAGGTTTTCTCTCAGTACACTCCCGGAGTCTAAGTCAAATGACAGTTAGTAAGTACTTGTATCTTAAAACAAATAAATAAATAAATAATACAATAGAATAACAATGGAAATAGATAACACTATCTACGGAGGTTTATGCTCACGGAAAGTGATCTACCCATTCTACCCAAGGCCAAGGGTTTGAACCTAAGGCTTTGATACCAAGTTGTAACGCCTCGATTTTCAGAAGCATTAATTAAGACAACTAATTAGGAATAATTTAATAAAAAGAGTTTCCATCAGAGTACACGTTAGAAAACGTGAAGTGCAACCCATTACAAAATACTTAGTACGGTTTGACAAATTAATAATACAGATCCAACATTAAAAATAAAGGGGTGGGTTCTACAGATTAAGGTTCAACTCTAGATTCCACGGCTCCTCCTGAGTCTGGTCTGCCGAAAAACCCTCGGCTCCGAAATAACCGTCTCCTTTGACACCAACAGTGCCTGCTTGATAACAGTCTGATATAATACGTCCAGTCGCGAAGCAACATCATAGTATTATACTAGGGTCACACGAAGTGTAACACCGTGAGCGATAAATCACTCAATAGCTACTCTAACTCTCCCGACCCTTGCTTAACATACAAGTACAACATATATGATTGAAAAGTAGTAATTAAAGGAATAAGTAGGAAATAAATCGTAAAGCAGAAAATAAACACATAACTGATTTCATTACTAGCCATTAACTTACATATTCATCTAAGTTCTCAACCTAGAGAACTTTCCTCCCGGTTAACCACTAAGGAATATGACCAAACTGTCATTTACGCCCCCCTTGCTTGCCCTGACTGGGAGCCCTGACGGAAGGTATAAGTTACTTACTTAATCCAACCGTCAGCCGCCTCGCAAGGATGAATTTCCCAGGGACTGACTGTACCACTGGGCTACGAGTGACAACTGTCAGCTCCTGTAGGTATATAGCCGTGACTCGGTCTATAATACATCCACCCTTTTAACGCCTCAGAATTCAAATGAAGTAATCACAGATTGTTATATCCTAGGGTTTCGAAATCTTGGCAGGCTGCCAAATATTCCTCCAAAACGAAATCACTTGGCTGACTACCATTCAACAACAATCTTGGGGTAATTCTCCATCAATCAATTCCAATTCACTTTTCCATTAACCTCATTGTCTATGTGATATCCACGTACGATCACCCAACCCGAAAACCTAGTTGTCCATTCTAGCATTCAACACGTTTATGGAAAGTGCATTGAACAGTAGAAGCAAAACGATAACGATATTCTAAGGGTCACAAAATCAAATAACACGATTCATAAGTTCACAAAATTCTAGTAATCGAAAACCAGGGGTCTAAACGTAATAAATTCAAACTACAAGGGCCAAAATGTAATTTACTAAACTATTGGGTCAAAATGTAATTTAAAGAAAGTAAGGGTCACCAACGTCATTTTAAGTAAGTACAAGGGTGTCCAACATAATTTCACGACTCTAGGGTCCTTAGTCAAATTTACAAATTCTGGGGGCCTTTTTGTAAATAAACATAATACAAGGGCAAAAATGTAATTTTGCCACCGACAAGGGTAAATACGTAAAAATACTTTATTTTAGTTAATAAAGTCCTAACTTGTCATAAAATGCAATTCCTTGATTTTTTTTACTAAATATAAAACTACAAATTATGTAATTTACACACACAAGGGCAAAATGGTCATTTTACACCCGAAGGGCATTCTGGTCATTTTGTTACACTCCTAAATTTCCAGTAGTGACACTTAGTTGATAAAAATAGGTTTCGTAAATAATACACAAGTACGCACGCCAACTTTCACAAAATTACACTTTAAACCCCTAACTTTAACATAACGATCAAGAACAAGGTTAATCACAATAACTTCATGGAGAAACTCACTAAAAACTTAATAAAGTCTTAAACATGCTTGGAATAGTTAAAAATATGAACCACAATAAATCTAAGGTTTACTAAGCACGAAAACCCGGTTTGGGGTAAAAATGGTCACATCGCGTTTTGGCTCGGGTTTCGTGAAACCCTTGACTTGGGGATTTAACCCATAAACTCTAAATTACTCCTAGAATATTCTAACTCATTCAAAAGCTTGGAATAGGTTGGGTACGAGTTTCTACCTTGTTTTGCGAAGATTTGGCGAAAAATGGGTTTTTGCGAAAAACCGGTGGAGGGAGCTCTTTGGCTGGCCTTGTGTGGCTTTGATGGTGAAATGTGGGTACCTTGGAGTGTGTTGGATGATCTTGAAGTGGAATATGAGAGGTGGGAGCTTGTGGTTGATGTTTTGAAGTGAAAACCCAAATTTCCTGACTTTTCTCACTCTAGAACTTGAAGGATGTTAATGGGGCTTTGTGTTCTTGGTTTGGGAGTTCTTGGGAGAGTTTGGAGGAGGAAGAGAGTGAATAAGAGGGGCAGTAGATGTTCTGGACGAATTTTGGGGTTTGGGGGAGTATAAAATGAGTTTTGGGTGGAGTTTGGAGTGTAGGATGTGTGAAAGAAGTACCATAGTGGGTTAGGAAGTGATGGGGGAGGGTGGTGGAGTGTATGGCAGTCAAAGGGAGGTCATATTGACTGATTTTGGCTGATGGGAGGAGGTAGAGTGTGGTATTGGTGATGGTTGGTGGTGGATGGGTAGTGTAGGATGATGTATAAAGTATATGTATACACATATGTGTGTATGTGTACTAGTATTGCTTGTGTATGTGTATAAAATTATATAATTATGTATGAAATGAATTTATAAAAATGTAATGCTCGCGATTAAAATGTAAACGTGCCTTAGGGTCGAATTTGTAGCAATTTGGAAGTATTAGGGTATAAACTGTAGTAATTGTAAATTAAGGGCCATAAATGCAACTAGAAATTAAATTACGAAATTAAAGTAATTAAAACGAAATTAAATAATCCTAAATTTTATTAAAATTTTTGGATTATTACATTTATTAAAAAAAAAAATCATAACTTTTATAAGAAAATCGTAAGTTTTGTAGGAGTATGTATCATACACACCCAAAGAAGGGGTGTATTGTAGCCTTTTCCTACATAATATGTTGGTATAGAAGCCATTTGGTAATTGGTAATTGGGTGAACGCAATATATATTTCAGTTTGGTATATCTCATGGCTTAATTGGTAATTGGGTGAACGCAATATATAAGTTTTGTACTCTTTTTGTTATTGTGTTATTGTCATATTGATCTAATACACTATCTGTACATTAATGAAAAGATTTTTGTTTAATGCAACACTAAGTACGTGACATCATTCACATACTCATTTCTCATGTATAAAAGAAATTAAGAAAATTTTATATGGTGATTTATACTAGCTGGCTTTTGATTTTTTTCTGTTTTTTTTTATTTTTTTATTTTTTATTTATGAACATCAAACACAATTCATTCATATCTAGCCCAAAGGCAGTACAACGGACAACCCCGAGGCAGCTCCACATGCAAGGTTAGTCAATTGAACATCCTGAAAAAGAAAAAAAAAATCTCTAAAAACAGGAGCATGTGTGCAAATCTATTCGCTACACAATTTTCTTAAAAAAAAAAAGTAGATATATGAACCGGCTTAATTTTTCTTGTCTAAAACTTCATCGAGGACAATTGTAACATCTTATAAACTCATGTACTTTTTTGTTGCATTATTTGCACTAACATAGGGGATTTGTTGTATATGTAACTAATTAATTAATAGAGCTAATATAATTTTTTAATACTCTGTTAAAAATTCTTTTGAGTGACAGGCCTGCTACTGGTAGTCACCTGGGCTTTGCACAAAACGAAGGACAATAAAAATCGTAATTGGAGTACTATTCTTGTGGGGGTTGTTATTTATCTTAAATCGCTTACGGCATTAAAATAAAAGATACATTATCATTTAATAAGGGAAACGCTGAGAAATAAAACACCCTATTGGTTCGAAGGCCATAAACGCAGTGGGCTAACTTTGGAATAATATGTTAGAAAAATTACAGTGGCAATCACAGATCCAAAGAACAATTTCCTCTGATATAATTATATGTGAATAGATTACAATGAAATTATATGAACTAGAAATTAACAGAATTGTAAAACAGAAATACAAACAGTAGATCAGAAGGCCGAGTCATGTATAGCCACACTCTCCTTAACAAAGATGCGTTGCCTACCGTGGGTGTTGTAAGTTGAGTCGACGTCTTCGTCCCAGGATACAACAGCTAGAACCACGGCCAACAGAACACCGCTGTTGACTGCCTTGGTGAACTGAAATAGCGTCTACCTCTCTCTCACAAAGACAAATTCTGGAGTATTTTTTTTGCACGAAAACTGATAATGAACCAAATGGCAGAGCTGCCAATATATAGCTGAAGGAGGAGTTGGTGCCTTCAATACGAAAATCAATGGGGAGTGTGGACGCTCATTTTTTTCCTGTGAAGAAAAGTTAGTTATCCACGGAGTTTTGGTTGTGAAAAAGGGCGATCCGGGAAAATGAAGAAAAATTTAGAGTCGCCACCCGGGGTTTAATTCTTGGAGAATGCTGGGTACCCGAGAAACCGTTTAGAAAAATAATGACTCTGGTGCCGCTGAAAAAGGGTTTGATCTGCGAAAAATAGAGATTTTGGGTTCGGGAGCCAGGTTACCCGCGGGGAAGGTTTTGTTCAAAAATGCACCCCGCGTGCCCGGAATTTTCCGGTCTTTACTAAATATTGTGGGATTTTCTTTAAAAATATTTTATTGAAAACTTTAAATCACATAAACAGTATATCAAAGAATAAGGAGCTAGAAAGAGACAGATAATAATGATGAATCAAAATAACACGTAATCGAGCACATAAGCGTGAGAAATTTAACTAAGAGGGGTACAAATGCAAGAAACAGAAAGTAGAGGGGGAAGACGTAATTTGACCATCTGGTTTTTCGAGAAAACAGAGTATTGGATTTTGGAAGGACAGAGCATCTACCAGTTACACCGTGCGGTGTCAAAATGTACACCGCGCGGTACCACAAAGGTGCCGTGCGGTGCTTCTGAGCAGTGCATTTTTTGAAAATTCCCCCTTTTTTTTTTGTTCGATTGAAACCGACTTTGGTTTCAGGTTGAAAACCATACTTTTTGTTGATCAAAACAAGTTTAGAAAATGATTTTGAGTAGGTGAATGTACCTCATCTTCAGAGACGGTATCCCGCGACAATGGATGATATCGCGTGATTCCTTCCCGAGAGGCTCGAATGTTACTAAACTATCCTCGTTTAGACTCAAGGAATGGCTACGGAGCCTTCCTCGAGCCCGATAAGGACTCCCCTCAGAAGATTATTTGCGATTAAAACACGGATGTTGTACCTCGAAATGAAACGATTGGATCGAGAGGGTGACTTGTAGCTTTCTGGATTTGTGGGAGGAAGGTATTTGAGGGGTTCAACGGAATGTGGATGCGTATGAGCAGAGTAACAGAACTTTGGTACGAGAGTAATTTTTTTGGGAATTCTTTTTCAACCTCTGACCCTTTGGCCGCTCCTTCTCATGGCTTATATAGAGAGATTTTCTGAAATCATCTTTTGAATGATTCCCGTACGCCAGCGATCGACATGATTTCGCAGAATCTCATCATCGTTTCTGAGCTGCTGGGCGAACCCGGGAATCCTGTTGATGGGACAAGGACGCCGCACGGTGCCAAGAGTATGCCGTACGGTGCACATTGTGACACCGCACGGTGCAACTGGAATTTCAAGCCGTACGGTTCAGGGTTTTAGCCCGTATGGTTCAGGTGGGTTTGGGGTTTTTGGTTCATTTGATCCATCCGTTCCAAGGTATATTTCGCGCTTTCTTCTTGTCATCGGGGATGCACAAGTTACCAAAAATTGGGGTGTCTACAGGGAGCCTCCCCAATGAATACAAGATTCAATTTCTCAATTGAATTCTGCAGATATGAAACTCCCCTCACAAATGCTGCATTTGAATTGAGGAATAAAAACTCCCACGGAAATGAATGCCTTCAATCCTCATCATGGAGGGGTGCAATTGGTGCATTTACCAGAGATTTTATCATGCATATCCTCCACTTCGTGGGGTCCCTTCGGTTGCCTCATAAGACCCTCCGAATGCGCCGTTTCATTCACACCGAATTTCATACAATCCCCCCCATGAATAAAAATTAGCCGGCATACTGACGCAGAGTACAAAGCTGACCCGAGAGAGAGGCAACGAATAATCCCTACATAGGATAGGTAGCTTTTGGCCTTAAACCTTCCCTTGTGATGGCCTATCGAGTTTACTGGCAGACCAGTCTGCGAACCCGCTTTGAACTGTTCTGCCACCGGTGTAAACTTAGACAACATACGTCACACATGACTTCTCCTGACGTAGTTCACTTCTCACTGTTGGGTTCATTTCGGCCATGACACCCCCCTTCCTAGTTCTGCAAGTATTTTCTCGAGAATTTCGCCAGGATTCTCAAAAAAGCTGCCCCACTTCATACTCACATAGGTGACCTTCTTATAAAGGGTATCTACTATACCCCGCTCGGCATCTCCAACACATAAGAGTCATTAAAAGCAATGTAATACCCCAGGTTTGGAAGTAGATGACGTTTAGTCCCACATTGGTTGTTTACATGAGTGGTCTTGAGTATATAACAAACCATGTGGGCTACTACTAGTACCTTGGGCTTAAGCATTTTGGGCCATGTGGTGTGGCTTGTGGATCAAATCAAGGTACTGGCTAGTAGTCTACATGGTGCGTTACAAATGGTATCAGAGCCCCACTCTGGTCCAAGTGGTGGGTAGGATGTGCTCTGCCACCACGGACACCAGGGGAGCTTGCCGGGACTATGCAATGAGGACGTTGCATCCCTAAGGGGGAAGATTGTAATACCCCAGGTTTGGAAGTAGATGACGTTTAGTCCCACATTGGTTGTTTACATGAGTGGTCTTGGGTATATAACAAACCATGTGGGCTACTACTAGTACCTTGGGCTTAAGCATTTTGGGCCATGTGGTGTGGCTTGTGGATCAAATCAAGGTGCTGGCTAGTAGTCTACATGGGGCGTTACAAGCAATGCTTAACCTTTCCCACATTATAGGATTCACTGTTCTACATCATAAAAATGGGCAAGAGATCAAATCTCCATAGTGATCGTTCTCTATAACACGCAAAAATGGTCTCATTGAACCTAGATCTTGGTGTCTCCAGTCAGCTAGGTTTGCTACCCTCATGGTAACTATGAGCGTAGTGGCTTTAGCGCCATTCCTCTCGATGTTTTTTCAACTAGCTCTCGAGATAACCCTTTGGTTAGCAGATCCGCAATATTGTCCTTCGACCTCACGTAGTCAATTGTGACAACCCCACTTGAGAGCAGTTGTTTAATGGTATTATGTCTTCGGCGTATATGTCTAGACTTACCATTATAATTGGCACTCAAAGTCCTACCAATCGCAGCTTGACTATCACAGTGGATACTAATAGCTGGCACTGGTTTCGACCATCTAGGAATATCTTCAGGAACTGACATAGCCACTCAGCCTCTTCAGTTGCTTTATCTAAAGCAATGAATTGAAGCTGATTTGCAGCTGCTGCCTTTCGAAGGAAAAAAAACGCCTTTGACTTAGCAACGGACTTAAGTAATTTTTAGTTAAGTTTGAACGGATTTGTTTTTTGGGTCTGACTTTCTCTTACTTAGGATTTACTAATAGGTAGTATCATCGTTGTTATGGAATCATTGAAAAGTAATGTTCACCTATACCAGCAAAATTTTAGCTGCAATATGGAAAATAAAATTGTTTGTGCATTATATTATGTAGAAATTGTTGTGCCCCAAGGATCAAACCAAACATGCATGAACACACGCACACCAAACAAACACAGATATTTTACGTGGTTCCCCAAAATCAGGTACGTCCACGGAGGTAACCGGAGCAATCAATCCATGAACCGGAAAACCCGAGCTTTACAAGTGTATCTCCTACACACTACACTCTCTGATTTTCTACAAAATGCTCAACAAAACAATACCTCACAAGATCACACTCATGGTGATACACAAGTCTCTCACAGGAGACACAAGTCTCCCCCTCGGGGAGATCCCAAAACCACTCCTCTGTGATTTTCCAAAGACCACTCTCTGGTGCATCAAATACAAAGGCAGTGGGCTGCCTAAATAGCCAAAGGAAAGCAGACAAAGCAAATGGACGACATTGGGCTTATCATTGCAATACTCCACTGATGGAGTAATGGAGCACTCAGCCTCAATGATGGGATAACCCACTGATGCCTTCCATGATCTGTGTCTCCCACTTGCTCACTTAATAGAGCAACCAACAAATCCACTTGTCAGTGGAGAAACCAAATGGGAGCCACCAATTCCTACATAAATCAAGAAGGTTTACGTGCTTCTCTTGTATAACTTACCCATAAAAATACGAGTTGTTTCCTAAGAAATTGAAACCATCACAGCAGAACTGTAGGCGATCCATGTTCTTGCACTTAGTAGCAGGATCCTTCTAAAATGAGTGAGCTCCCGAGACAGGAGCTCGCTCCCATTCAGACGAGAATCGCTCCTAAATAGGATAAGAGCTTCCACACTAATATTAAGGACAAAATTCTCACTTCTCTTTCCAAATATATGCAAGGAAGAAGAAAAGAAAAAAGTAGGAAAAATTTAGGACGCTCTCTATCACGTCTCATATTCTACTACCTATCTACGTGTTTACAGAGAGCTTCTAATAAGGACCTCTATGGTGCGGACGCGGACTTCATGTTTTTCGATCAAATTTTGATGATTTGACTCATTCAATATGTTTAAAACGTGTTTTTAAGGGTCCACACGAAGGAATCGTTAAACAAAAAAAACCGGGAAGGGCTTGATCGGAGCAGTTTTTTATGTAAAAATGTATATTCGATGCCCCCACCCTTGGCCCCGCTTCTGCTTCCGCTTCGTGCAACTAAGTTTTGACTGCTACGTAGCAAAAAATAATTATTCACCAGAAGCTAAAATTGGTAAGGATGGTAAAATAAATGTCAAGTGGACAAGAATACTAGTAAAAGACATACAGATTACTGTTTTACACAGCCGATCCCAGTAAGGGGTCACCGTAGGTCTTACAAATTAACACGCAACTTATAGAAGCACTTTTCGAGGTTTCTGCTTACAATAAAGTCTGAAAGAGGTTTTAGGGAGATACTCCTTGTTGAACTTGGCTTGATTCCCACGACTTAAACCACTTAGTCACTGTGTGTGTGAAAAATCCCATAGATAGATCTTAATGTATGAAGCAACACATGGTTTGCAAGAAATACTTGGAGTCTGGGCTAGTTTTTAGAAAACATATAGGTTACTATTTTTACATAGTCGATCCCAGTAAGTGGTCATAGTAGGTTTTATAAATTAATATGCAATGATAGGCGCGTGAAATCCATGTATTTAAGCGCCTAAGTAGGGTAGATTTAGCATGTTAGATGTGTGGTTTAAGCCTCATTTTTCATTTAATGCGTGCACGTGGTTGGATTTTGTGTTTGTGCTTAAGTGCAGGAATTTGAGGTGTTTTGGCGCTAATTGGAGTTGTTGGAAGGGCATGCACGAGGATCGAGAGTGAGCAAGGCTGAGAAGGTTAAGTGTTGAAGTGGATTTCGCGTAGAAGTGATCGTAACCCGTTGGGAGCGCTACCCCAATTTTATGGAGCGCTCAAGTTTGGCACAAAAGGACTCAAAAAATGAACAGAAGGTTTTGGAGCGCTACACCAAAAGTGGTGTAGCGCTACCGAGAGTTTTCGAGGTCAACGGCAACAAGGCGGGTCAACGGTCAAATCGACCCATAAGGGGCTCGGTAGCGCTACCTAGCTTTAGGGGTAGCGCTACCGGTTGGTTATCTCAGCCATGGAACGTCATCGTTTGGTCTTCGCGTGGATTATTTTCAGATTTTCGTTCGTTTTCATATAAATACTCGTTTTTAGCCCGAATGAGGGGTCCAGAATTTTTACCTAGGGTTTTGTTCTTAGTTTTTTCGGCTACAGTTCTTGAGATTTTCAGCATTCTAAATTCAGGATTATTCAGATTTTCAGACTTACAGCTGTTGGTTTGGTGATTTCAAGTTTTATTCAAGACCGTTTTCATATTGCAATCTGCCGTATCGTTCACTATTTTCTATTTTAATTCCCAAGCATGTTTAGATCAAGGGTCGGGATAATTTCTGTTATTATTAGCATCATGAGCGATGCTTGACCGTTCGGGTGATTAAAAATTAACTAAGATTTCGTCCCAAGCGTAGGACTATCGTTCACTATTTGACTCAAACTATGTCAGCTCTGCGTTTGTAATTGGCTCTTAGGTAGCCACCCCTTGCTCAATTGGTTTAATTAATTATCTAAATTGAACTAATTTAATTACTGAACTCTGAATTTAAACAGGAGAGCACAGCCGTGGGCACTACGGTGCCCGCAGCTAGCCTAATTCACATTCACTCGGGCCACAATTATTCAATTAATAGATTTAAAAATATGAAAAATAGTTTCCAACAAGTGCACACCACTTGTCACCGATTTCAGCGCGCAATTGGAATTGGCAATGCCCGGGTTTGTTCGTTAGAAAAATTTCCGTATTCAAAAACTGCGCATTAATTGAGTTGATTCGGCACCGAGGTAGAACATAAATTAGCCTAGCCACGGGACACCTTTGTCCCGCGGCCGCACTCAAAACGACTACTCACACATGATTATAATAACTGCAGAAATTGGATGAATCCTAGATCTAGACATGCTTGAAAGATTAAATATGAGATTAGCAAACGATACCGTAGATTGCAAGGAGGAATTGATCTTAATTAGAAATACGAAACACCAATCCAAACCTGAAATTCTGAAAATCCAGAACAAACTTGAAACGTAGAATGCTGAAGTAAAACTGTAGCCGAACTTCGAAAAGTAGGAAAAAAAAGAACAATTCGTGGAACCCTACTTAGCCCCAAAAACGGGGTATTTATACCCCCTCCCGAAGTCAAAATCCGTAACAAAGTCAAAAACCAATTATAACGCACTCGGTATCGATACAGGAGAAGTCCTGTATCGATACCCATACGTTCTGTTCGCGTATGATGAAACGGGTATTGATACAGCAAAAGACCTGTATCGATACCGAACCCTCTAACTTGCTTCCTCAGCTTGCTTGGCCGTCCCCACTTGGGCCCCACTGGTTCCCTAAGTGCCTGACCGCCATGTGTCCACTTCATGCGCTCTTTCCAGCCTGTTCCCTACAAAACAACCAAAAACAAGAAAACCCAAAGACACACCGCATCAAGTGGAAAATGGAATAAAACCGCGCCTCTAACGCGTTAATTAGCCCTACTTAGGCGCTTATATCTAGAGATATTGCGCGCCTATCACACCCCCCAACTTGAAGGTTGCTAGTCCCGAGCAACGAAAAGAATAAAACACATAAATAAAAGGATAGATCTTTTAAACCCCCGGGCGGCCCCGGTAGGACGAGTGAAGTCTCGTGAGGGTTTTCAGCAGTGATAACCCACAAAACACAAAGGACTCGGACATTGGGATGCAACTCAACCCAATCAATAGCTTCTCAGAACACTACAGTGACTGTCAGGCAAGTCAAAGACAAGACATTTCATCCATGGACAAAGTTAAACAAGTGAACTTTGCAGGAAACTTAGCACAAAAATTAATCCTCTCACCTACGATCGGATAGGGATTTATCACATCACATGCGTGTAAGTGAGAATCACACATAGAAATTCACTAATCCCGAAAACAGTTCACACAATATCAGTAGCCCGGTGTGTCTCTAAAAACTCACCCCTTCCCCTAATGATTAATCTTTTTTTTTTTCCTTCTTTTTTTCACCATTTTTCTCGTGGTCGTGCAATGCCTGGATCTGTCGGGCTTTCTAGTTGACCCATGTAACGAGCTTTAGGTCGGTCATCCCCAAGCCAGATGGCCTTAGGGTACCAGGTTTAAAGAGACCCCTCAGACTTAATTGCTCGAGTCAAAAAGGCTTTAGGGAGAGACCCAAACTAACCACATTTAACCAATGCCTTCACAAGGTCTATCCATCTTGTAATGCGAACAATACGGTGGGAGCAAACCCCGATTGCCCGAATACTCAATGAACGCCCGGATAAGCAATACCAATTTAGCGCACAATGTAGGAAAGGGGTTCCAATTAGCCCGTGGGCGCAATCAACTAACACCGAAATATCAATAATATGTAAACCAAATTCAAGGCTAGTGAATGCTCAGAGTGGGACAGTGTGCGTGAAAATCATGAACTCAAGTGATCAAACACTATCCAACTATAGATGATACGGCTAACTGGGTGCTTCCTAAACATCATGTTCACGAGCTTAAGTCTATTCATGAAATCGTATCGAGACTCCGACTCGCACAACAGCCACTATAACGCTAATTAGCAGTCATCAACCAAGAATAGTTACACCCCAAACATCCAAATTCTTTTTTTTTTTTTTGAAAAAACAAAACAAAATGAAAAACATGTACGAAGTACACCCTCCCCCCAACTTAGAACATGCTATGTCCCCAGAGCATGGAGACATTAAAATTGAAAGAACAAGGGGAAGAACTGGACCTCCGGGTGGCAGCCAACCACCATGACCTCGGCCGATATACGAGGAATTTCAGGTACGCTCACCGTGCAACCTGCAAAACACGTCAGTCCAGCCCGGCACGTGGTATCCGGGCGTACACAGAAAAACCAAAAAAACAAGAACAGAAAAAGAAAATACACCACCACTTCCGTCACGTGAAAGACACGGGTACTACTTTTCTCCCTAATTTCTCACTTAAATTTGTGTAGAGAAGGTCATCATAACAATCCCGGGTAAGTCATGACTCAACAGGTTAAATTACTCAAGGTTGTTCCTTAAAGAAATCAGAGCCAATCGTCTTTTATGACTATCCGAGACACGACAATAAGATTGTTAGAAACCCAGATACACAAATTTAAGGCTAGAAATTAGGTGGCTATACCGGACCATTAAAAACTTTTTTTTTTTTTTAATTCATTTTAATTGGGAGAGAGAGAGATCTTTGAAACGTGGAATTCGAAAATTAATCAAGTCCACAAAGATGAATCCCATGAATGCACCACCCCACGCTAAGCTTTGCACTAAGAATTGAACTCGGCCAGACCACAAGAAAAGATACTTCGAGTAAAGCAATTGCCGAGTTCGTCTTAAAGATGGACGCATCTCTGAATGCTCCCGTAAGACCAAATCAAGTTTCAGGCAGTTGACACATTTTATAATAGACGGATGATAAACAAAATCAAACTTGTCAACACCGAGGAAGTCAACATGTTGCACTTCCTTTAAGACTGGTTGTTCAAGTGAGCTCACCCCAACAGAGTCTGGTTGCCTAGAAGGGAAAGACTCAAAAGGAAGACATTCAATAAGAAGCTCGTTGCTTCCTTCCCACTTGATTGCCTCTTCTACAACATAATCAGATGCAGTCCAGCTTGTTGCTCCTATGTGTTCTGTCCACATGTCTAACACTTCCCTCTCTTGCTCCACTCCGAGGGACGAGGGAACCTCTACCGCATAAGTATTATTACTCCGAAAACAAGCATGTTTAACCCAGTCTGACAGTGGTTCTAAACCCAACTCAGGCGGTTGGACCAACAATGGCTCAGGGCCTGGGTCCCAAGCGACTCCGCACAAATCTCCCGTTGCTAACAAATCCATCAAACTACCAATTTCTGGAGAATCTAAAAATGATTGCTCTTCAGCGGTAAGAGCAACTTCCAGAGGATCTTTAAACAACACATTGTCGACATGCTCCTTAACGAGCGTGTCGACCAAACATACCGCAGACTCCTCGACATCTAGCAACTCTAACAAGCTCACAACCTCTGCTGAGTCTAAAAATGATGTTTCCTCGGAGGTAAGAGCAACCTCCAAGGGGTCCTTATACAGGACTGTATCGATATGCTCCTGGACTAACGTGTCAATCAGACACAACTCCTCCACCTCCTCATCATCCTCTAATGTACTGACACTGAAAACATCCACCTCCATTCTCTCCTCACCGACAGATAACTGGACCTTGCCAGTTTTGCAGTTCATAACCGCGTTGGAAGTGGCTAGGAAGGGACGCCCCAAAATGATGGGAGTCTTCTCTAAAGTCTCACGATCGGGACTAATGTCTAAAACAATGAAATCAGCGGGGAATTGAAACTCCCCTACCCGGATCAACACATCCTCGACCACTCCCTTGGGCACGCTAATACTCCGGTCAGCCAACTGTAGAGTGACTGGAGTCTCACTGAGGTCGCCTAGGCCCAATCTCAAGTATGCTGAATAAGGGAGCAAATTAACACTCGCTCCCAAATCCAACAATGCCTTGTCAAAACTCTGACCTGCTATGGTTATGGGAATGGTGGGACACCCTGGATCCTTGCACTTGGCAGGAATCTCAGTCTGCAAAATGGAGCTCACTACCTCGGTCAGAACCACATTGTTCTGACTCTTGCGCTTTGGTGTGCAGAGGTCCTTTAATACCTTAGCACATTGGGGAAATGATTCAATCGCCTCCATAAGGGTGATGGGGAATTGAACCTTCTTAAACAACTCAATCATTTTGCTGTTCATGGTTTGCTTGGGTCTCACCGCCAGTCGTTGGGGAAATGGAGCTACTGGTACAGCTGGCGGTGGTGGATTCGTGGGGGCTGCAGCTGCAAGGCACCTCCACTTCAGGTGACTCCTTTCTCTCACTTACTTCCTCTCGAGGCACCCTAACAGTATCAACAACGACCTCAGGCTCAATAACTGGCTCCTGGGGTGGAGCCTGTCTTAGTGTTGGCTGAATGGTCTTATCAATGGTTTTCCCACTCCTCAGAATGGTAACTGCTTTAGCCTCTTCCTGATTTTTCCCTTGAACATTGGGACCTGAAGAATTTCCCACATAATGGGCACCTGCTTGACTACCTTGGGCCGGAAACCTACCCTTCTCTTGTTGCATTTGACTGATCACCGCAGTGAGTTGCGTCATTTGGGCCGTAAGGGCCCCAATTTGCTGCCTGGTATCAGTCTGAAATGTCAGCTGAGACTGCATTAGGGAATTCATGGAATCCTCAAAACGGGGTGGTGCATACCCTGGGGGCGGCCCACGAGTGGATGGACCTCCCCCCCTGCCTTGCTGTGGCTGGTAGTTGTAAGGAATGACTTGGCCCTGCGGGGGCCTGGGTGCTTGGGACTGATGAAACTGTTGCGGCGGAGGCGGCGCAAGGGGTTGCGCTTGACCTCCACCTGCGGGTCTAGGGTCTGACCACCAGTCTTTGGAATGATCTCTCCATCCCGGGTTATACGTATTTGAGTAAGTGTCCCAATTCCTCACAACATTTACCTCTTCCTGATTATTCTGACCCGCTCCCTTAGCGGCTAAAAATCCGGGGCATGCAGTTGCAATGTGCCCCTTACACTCACACCACACACAGACTTCCTCTATACTGACCTCATGCACTGGACGAGTCTGCCTAACTTCTAATTCCTCTAGCTTTTGCGCCATTTTTTCAACCTGGGCCTGGAGTCGCTGGTCACGAATGGTAACGGGGATAACAGTGGACCCAAAAGGTCCGGACCGATCAAAATCAGAGGGTTCTAACGCCCTCTGCCTATCTGCTAGGTCATCCAGAAAATCCCAACCCTCATCCGCAGTTTTGGACAAGAAGTCGTCCCCTTTACACGAATACTCTATGTGCTGGATTGTCTCAGCGTTGAGACCCAGATGAAAGAATTCAACCAACTGTATCTTCTCAAAACCAGGGTGTGGCATTCTTAAGAGCAAATCTTTGAAACGCTCCCATGCCTTCACAAAAGACTCTCCCCTCTCTTGCCTAAAACCTTGAATTTGACGCCTTAAACTATTAGTTTTAGCCTCAGAAAAATATTTTCTGTAAAACGCGTCACGCACGTGCGCCCATGTGGTGAAGGACTGAGGCTTTTGCATTCTGAACCATCTAAGTGCGCCATCTTTTAAAGTTGCCTCAAACAGCTTGAGGCAGGCATTGTCGTATTGGGTAGTAGACGCCAGGTTGCGCACTAACCCCTCAAACGTCCGCACATGTTCGTCCGGATCATCAGACTCTCTCCCATAAAAGTTAGGGAGGCTATTCAGGACACTAGGTTTTACAGTGAAGGCATTGCGTGCCTCCTGTGTCTCTCGAGGGAACACAATCGGCCCGGGAGGAGTGGTCCTCTCGGGATTCAAGTGCTGCCTCAACGATGGTTGTTGAATTACCTCCTGGTCTCCCATTTCAAAAGATTCTGGTTCGGAAACTGACTCTGACTCTGACTCTGACTGATAAAGCGGATTATCGAAATTGACTGACTCGACAGGTAAATCTATGTAGAGTCCACTAATGGGAATGGACTCCGACCGACTCTCTACTGACTTTGACGAAGAATTTGAAGGCTCTGACTGACTCGACCTGTTCTCTATCTTAACCAAGCGATTAGTACGATCACGGTAATAGAGAGGATCAGGCTTACGTACAACTTGCTTATCTCTACCTATGATGACTCTACTAAAATTAAAAATAAAAATAAAAAAAAAAATGCTAAACTAACACCGTTTTAACACACGTCACCATCCCCGGCAACGGCGCCAAAAATGCTTGACCGTTCGGGTGATTAAAAATTAACTAAGATTTCGTCCCAAGCGTAGGACTATCGACCGGTGCAGCACAATAAATCCGGAAGTACCGGAGTCGAACCACAGAGACGGTTTACGGTGTTTGACTCAAACTATGTCAGCTCTGCGTTTGTAATTGGCTCTCAGGTAGCCACCCCTTGCTCAATTGGTTTAATTAATTATCTAAATTGAACTAATTTAATTACTGAACTCTGAATTTAAACAGGAGAGCACAGCCGTGGGCACTACGGTGCCCGCAGCTAGCCTAATTCACATTCACTCGGGCCACAATTATTCAATTAATAGATTTAAAAATATGAAAAATAGTTTCCAACAAGTGCACACCACTTGTCACCGATTTCAGCGCGCAATTGGCATTGGCAATGCCCGGGTTTGTTCGTTAGAAAAATTTCCGTATTCAAAAACTGCGCATTAATTGAGTTGATTCGGCACCGAGGTAGAACATAAATTAGCCTAGCCACGGGACACCTTTGTCCCGCGGCCGCACTCAAAACGACTACTCACACATGATTATAATAACTGCAGAAATTGGATGAATCCTAGATCTAGACATGCTTGAAAGATTAAATATGAGATTAGCAAACGATACCGTAGATTGCAAGGAGGAATTGATCTTAATTAGAAATACGAAACACCAATCCAAAGCTGAAATTCTGAAAATCCAGAACAAACTTGAAACGTAGAATGCTGAAGTAAAACTGTAGCCGAACTTCGAAAAGTAGGAAAAAAAAGAACAATTCGTGGAACCCTACTTAGCCCCAAAAACGGGGTATTTATACCCCCTCCCGAAGTCAAAATCCGTAACAAAGTCAAAAACCAATTATAACGCACTCGGTATCGATACAGGAGAAGTCCTGTATCGATACCCATACGTTCTGTTCGCGTATGATGAAACGAGTATCGATACAGCAAAAGACCTGTATCGATACCGAACCCTCTAACTTGCTTCCTCAGCTTGCTTGGCCGTCCCCACTTGGGCCCCACTGGTTCCCTAAGTGCCTGACCGCCATGTGTCCACTTCATGCGCTCTTTCCAGCCTGTTCCCTACAAAACAACCAAAAACAAGAAAACCCAAAGACACACCGCATCAAGTGGAAAATGGAATAAAACCGCGCCTCTAACGCGTTAATTAGCCCTACTTAGGCGCTTATATCTAGAGATATTGCGCGCCTATCAAGCGAGTAGTCGCATAGAGTGCGGCTGCGGGGCGAAGGCGCTTCGCAGCTAGGCTAATCGATGTTTTACCTCGGGACCGAATTAACTTGATTTTTGAGCAATTTTAGGAAACGAAAACTCTTCTAACAAACAAAACTCAGGCATCGCCGGAATTCGAATGCGCACGGAATCTGGTGACAGGTGGTGCGCATTTGTTAGGGATCCTTTTTCTTATTCTAAAATCAGTAAAAAGAGTAATTGTGGCCCGAGTAAATATTGGTTAGGCTAGTCGCGGACGCTGGGTTCCCTCAGCCGTGCTCTCACTTTTAATCTGCATTAAGTAAATTAGTCCAGTAATTTAGTAATCAATCTCATCAATCAAGGGGTGGCTACCTAAGAGCCAGGTTAAACTACAATTTCACACTTTTGAGTCAACACCGTTAGTCGTCTCTGTGGTTCGACTCCGGTACTTCCGGATATTGTGCTGCACTGGTCGAGAGTCCTACGCTTGGGACGCGTCTTTATTTTTAGTCACCTGGTCGGTCAAGCATGCAACTTATAGTAGCACTTTGTCAAGGTTTCTGCTTACAATAAACTCTAAGAGGTTTTAGGTAGATACTCCTAGTTGAAGTTGACCGAATTCCCGCGACTTAAACCACTTAGTCATTGAGTGTGTGACAAAATCTCATAGATAAATCTTAATGTATGAAGCAGCACATGGTTTGCAAGAAATACTTGGAGTCTGGGCTACTTTTTAGAAAACATAACTGAACAGACTAAAAAGGAGTTGCACCTCTTTTCCATTTCAATCAAGACATACAAGTACAATCGAAAGGATGGCAACGTACAAAACAAACCTTAACAAGTTAAGCACCCAAATCGGATATAGCAAAAAAAAAAAAAAAAAATATTAAGCACCCAAATATTGCACACCAAGACACAGACACTAAAACCATCTGAAAAACCCAGTATGCGATATCGATGGACACGATGCCCACCATAAGACAACACACGAGTAAAACACGACATGACACGATGCCACGTCCATAAGGCCCACTTAAACTCGGGCTTTCTGTCTTCATTTACATTGTCATTTTCTGAATCTGATGATATCCATCTTGTCGATCACATTGCCTTTACGGAATGGAACCTTGGTTCCTTTGGAAGGAATTTCTGCTTCGCATAAACTGACATGTAGTCGCCAAACACAAACTTGGGGTAACCTTGATCCTCCTCCCGTTTTACCTTTTCCACAAGTTGTGGTGCTGGAGCTATGGTAGCATTTAGTGATGGGTTATAGAAAGAAGCAATGGATCTCCTATTCCCCTCCGGCATAGCCATAACCCGGTGCCAAACACTCTTGTACCTCCCATTGCTCAAGACCTCAATTTGATCACCGGTATTGATAACAATAGCATTGGGAATGGGTTGGACATCAATCCATTCCCCATCTTTGAGGATCTGAAGACCTCCCATCTTGTCATCTTGGAAGAGTAAGATGACCCCACCAGCATCAGTGTGGGCCCGGAGGCCGTTGACCATTTCCGGGTGAGGACAAGGAGGGTAGTGTGCTACCTTGGTGCCAAAGAAGGCATTATCCCCTCCATCTCCAACATTGAATGCCTTCTTGATGAATCCCCTGGGCAAGCCCAAGTTCTCATCCATCACTTCCATGACCTTCTCGCCCAATTTCTTCAATTCAGATCGGTATTCTGCCATTGTTTCCCTGTCATCAAATTTGAAACTCTTTTTAGTTTTCATTCTTGGTGTTGGGATTCGCAATGGTAGAGGTGACAGGAGAACAGTTTCAGGAATATAAGTGAGGGTAGTAATGAATTTGTTATGAATATCAGGGCGATAGATTTGTTTTTAAGAAGCCGCTGATCTGCCGTATCGACAAATTATTACTCGTACCAACTGTGAATTGGGTAACGGATAGGCTGCCACCCTAGGAACTAGGTGATAAATCACAACGATAGATGGTCACACCCTCAATTCTCATTCCGAGGGGAAAAAAAAAAAAAAAAAAAGGTTTTAAAGCATTGATTTTGCTCGAAAGTCGAAGCTTACTTGAATCCTGGAGTCTTTGATGGCCATTCACTCTTGTTTTCGTCTGAGAGAAGGAAAACATCTTCCCAGTCCATATTCTCCAATTTCTCGCTGCTCTTCTTCTCCACCAACTCATTCAACATCTTGACTGCTGTGTTGGAGTTGAGGAAACCTTCTTCTCTTTCCTTCTTATAGCATTCCATGCTCACCTTCTTCACCCTCTCAAGGAGCTCCTCTGAGATACCATGGTTCACCAACTGCACACACCATAACAAGGGCTTAAGCACTTATGGAATTATACCAACAGGCTATCCAAATCAATCAATTGGAACCAGAAAATTGACCATTCCACATCGGTTGTTAATAATACAGATCTATTGACTTGTTGGCTTTCTGATTCACGATGTGTATCGGTTCTTACTTAGAGGATACGCCAATTCAGATTACAGCATCGCATGTATGTAGTGATGAAAATACTAGACCTTGCACATAGTGTGTAATCCACTATGGAATTTGAATAGAGATGTTGAAGTTACCTGAAAAAATCCCCATTCTTCACACCCGTTACCGATCTGAGCCATCGTCTTGGCCCTCTCTTCTCCATTGAGCTTCGAGAAATCGATCACTGGGATTGCCATGGGAATGAACAAGCGATCTAAAGTTGCGTATACGGATAGGGGGAGAGAGATGGAGGGAGGGAGGGAGAGAGGGAGAGAAAGAGAGAAGGGTGGTGTAGAGTTATTTCTCAGTTTTTTTGCTTTGTGATGTGGTGAAGAGGTGGCTGTTAGCTTAAGCATATTTATAGCCGTTTTCTTCCCGCTTTCTTGAATGTCAACTCTCAGAAATATAATCTCTTCTGTTCCATTGACTATTTCTATAAAGTACAGCTACACTAACCGAAAAAAGTATAATAATTTTCCTTCTATATCTTTGTGAGAAAAAGGTTTCACTATAAATTGCTTAATGGCTGTTTGTGGTATTTTCAATTTTGTGGCTAAATATTCACCACCACTATGGTATATAATTTCAAAACTGTTATCACTCTGGACCTTCTGGAACTAATTCATGTCAATAATTCTACGAGAATAGATACAATTATTTAAATACGAGTAGTGCTACAGACACAGATGTTCGGACACAAATGCATTCAAAACCGTTCGATAAATGTGGTCTCATGAAGATGCATATATATGGGATTCACCTCATTGGGCGACTGTGAATCTATGTTTGAATAGCCATGTCCATAGTATTTTTCCTTTGAATATTGAGTTGCCAATTGGGTTATGAGGCACTGATTCCCAAAATTAGTTGAGGTGTGTAAATTGTTTCGGACAATTGAGTTATAAAAGCTTGCTAAGAATGTCAGATGTTTTGTGACATCTCGTATTGTATTCAGTATATAAATATATGTATTACTTGCGTTATATCTCCATGTGGAATTCAAAGGCCACATGGTCCCACTCCCACCCAGTAGTGGCTTACGATTTTTGAAGGTCTTATCTTATGCCAAACATAATAAACCATAGACTTATAGTATTGATTTATAAGTTGCTTTTCCAAATTTTTCTTTTTAAAAAAAGAGGACTTCTAGTATATATAGAAGCATTTTATGGTTCTTGATGGTCTGATCTAATGCCAAGCATAAAAAAAGAAAGACTTATAGTAATGATTTAAGTTGCGTTTCCTTTTTTTTTTTTTTTTGAAAAAAACCGACTTCTAGTATAGAAGAATTTTATGATAGGCCTTAAACGATGAGTTGAGTGGCCTAATAATTGAGCCACCTCTGATTTTCGCTTTAATTATTGCACTTTGAACCTTTGATTTTTTATCTTTACAACCCGAGGCCCCACCGATCGCTTTATTAAGTTGCATCACCACGCTATAAATGGGGCTCTTCTAGCACAGTCATTTCACACAAACTTTCACTCAAAAGTAGGGATGGCAATAAACTCCTCCCCGTCCCGATTTGATCGGGTAATCCCCGATCCGATATGCAAATTGGATAGGGGTGGTATTCGCTTCCCCCAATCCGTTTTAACTCAATCCGACTCTGATTATGGTTATTACTTATTTTTATATGTATATATCTATACAGATTTCGTTATTTTCTTTTAATAAGAGCAAACTATAAAATAATCACTATTTTATTTATTTTTTCCCTTTGGTCTATTTTTTTAAATCTCTCATCACTCATCAATATCTTATTTTTTAGTCAAAACATTCTAAAGAGAAAAAAATTAGTGAAAATTAATATGATGAATGGCCGGGGACCCGATTATTCCCCTACTCTGACACCTCTCCGATTTTCCCTGCTCCGACTCTGAAAGGAACGAAGCGGGTACGGAGGAGAGTAAATCTGATTCCGATCCGCCCCATTGCCATCCCTACTCAAAAGGATGGTGGCCCAAAAATGCTTATCTACTATTTTAGTCCCTATATTTATACTTAGTTTTTGCCCAAAGAATTACTCAAGTTTCGATTTAGTCCTCCAAATTTTATTTGGGTCGATTAATTCCTTAGTATTGACTCAATTAAGTCCTCTGCAAAAAAATCTTCCAAGTTACAAATTACAACCACAAGAACAAAAATTTCAGCAAAGATAAAAGCCTACTACAATTAGGTCTTCCTTTTGGTAGCAAAGCATGGTTTTCAGCTTGACCACCATATAAATAGGAGTAATGTTTATCAGTATAGGATATGTTAAAAAATCACAATCAGACAATTTAAATTATAGCACTTCTCTACAAATCATAATTGCAAAAAATAACGATACTACTTTAATAAGACTAGTAAATAAGTTATCGAAAAATATAAAATCCTGCGATGTGTCAGTGATGCTTAATATAATGCAGCTTGAGGAGTAACATCTTGTGCTTAAAATAATCAATTAGAATTTATAAGCAAAATAAGGTATACAATTGTTGGTAAAAAACAAAAAAACAAATAACTAAAGTAGAAATCGATCGGATCAACATCTCTACATACTCTTCCTTATTCGTACAAGTGAAATCAACAAATCTACATACTAATATATGAAGAAGATGAAGAAAATATATTTATCTTAACAAATTACATGAAGAAGTCATACTTATACGAAGAAAAGGAGCAAATATATTTATCTTTAACGAATTACATGAAGAAGTCATAATTGAAACAACGATAATAGATCAAGCCTTGTTCCACTAAGGCTTTTTTTTGTTGAAAATTTTGGGAAAATGACCTATCTTAGGATTCAAAATAAGCTAGCTTAAAAGTAGGTTGCCTTATTCTAATAAAGATTTAATGCGTAGGAGTATTTCTTTTTTTGCACGGCAAAAAAGATTTTATTAATCACTGAAAGAGAACAATGACTAAAAGGAGCAAGGAAAAAGCTTCAAATTCAAAGAATCAAAAGCCTAGACCGAGACCCAAACCTCGATTGGCAACAGGCCAATCGAGGGAAGAAAAAAAACACAACAAGACTGACACCTGAAGAACCAACAACAACAAGAAGAAAACCAGCTACAAACAGGAAAAAAACCAAAACAGGGGCAACAACAACAAACAACCGAATAGCAACAAAAATTGCACAACCAAAAGACTACCAAACCCAAAACAGCCAAGAGATCCCACAACCCAAACCTTCAAGACCAAAACAAACCCAAAAGAAGCATCCAAAGAATGAACCCAAAAGAATGAAACCACTGAAGCAAAATCAGAGATCACAAGCAGCTCTATCCATATTTTGGGCTTCCATTTCAGCAATTTTACTTATAACTTCATCTTCATCCCCATCATAGCCGATACCCATCGTCTTGTTAACGGCCCATAGAGCTTGAGCTTCATTTAGAAGAATCCGGTTCCTATTGGCAATGCAATCTGAAGAGAGAGATAGAGACCAAGCTGCTGCTGCCACAACTGATCTTAGAACCACGCATTTTTTCTTGTTTCTTCCACCCTTTTGTTTTTGTGGAGGAAACTTTGAGTATCCAAGAATATCATCAATAGTTTTCCTTTTCTTTTTCCCTTTGATCCCTTTGAGAGTTGCTTTGACTGGAATAGATTGGTTCCCTTCATGATGGGTCTTAACATTTTCCTTGTTATTCTCCTCAACATAATCACCTTCAACTGAATTAGTCTCACTGATGTAATCTTGGGAGGATTCAGAACTGACTATCAAGTTATGGCTTCTAGATCTCTCCTCAAAAGAAGCGTTGACCTTTGGGATGAATTCTTTTCTTTGCCTATTACATGCACTTGGATTTAGGTCAACCAAGATGTTGATGTTTTTTACCTGAGAGGGTCTAAGATTAATTTGGGAGCAAATACCAATGGACTCACCAGTGTTGCTATGAGATTCTGATAGGTCAAAGTCCACTTCCACTTGGACTGCCCCAGCAAAAGGTACTAAATCAAGACCAAAATTCCCTTGGGCCGAGTTAATATCCCAAATTGGATTGTCCACTGAATCTAGGACCAAAGAGTCCAAAGAGCCCTCTAAGTTATTCTCCATCACAATTCCCTCCTTGTTCACCACAAAACTTGAGTTGGTCAACTTCATAAAAAGGTTACCCTGTTTCCCTTTGTCATTATCCTTGCATTCCCCATGCAGATTAAAAAATTGCTCCATCATGGCATTGTGAGATGCTAAGTCAGTATCAGGAGAAGTTCTTGCAGAGGCTGTTGAAACCTTGTAGGCTGCAGATTTTTGTATCTAGGAACTACAATCCCATTCCTCTTCAATAATATCAACCACATATTTATGATAATTGATTTCCAATTGAATCTTGTCCACAATCTTGTGGGGTTTAGATGTTGCAATCAAAATTCGACCTTTGTCGAAAGATAGAAGTTTTAGGCTGCTTTCATCTAATTCCATGAAGATTCCCCAAATCTCCCCAATTTTCTTGAAAGTTTGTGTATCCCAGGCATTGAGAGGTACACATGTACAAGATAACCATACAAACCTTTCCTTTCCTGCAGCTTCTCCGTTCCATGGTTTCATGCTTTCAAACCAAAGCTCCCACCAGTTTTCTTTGATTGATATATCCCTTGCATCAGAATTCAGAAAAGTTATAAGAATGAATCTGCCCCCCATAGATCTCACTTCAGAGATTTGTGATTCTTCCCTTTTCAGCACCCTTTCTAGATATTCACATGGCATCCTTCTATGTAATATGGCAACAGCACTTCTCAATAGCCACTCATTGCCAGATTGTTGAATTTTGATAGATTTGGTGGGCAGAACTTGACCTTCCATACCAGATACAGCTTGGGCATAAGATATACCTTTATCAAAAGTTGTTTGGGCATACGAATTCTCTTGAGCTATGTGGTTTGACTCAGCTTTCTTCCATGAGAGAGCACCTTTATAGCTAGATTCAGCTATATCTATGGAAGATTTGAGATGATTACCATTGTCCCTTTTGAGTTTCGAATTGAAAGATGCCACCTTAACGAAAAGCTTATTGTCACCCACTTGCAAACCACTAGCTTTTGTGACGGCTACTTCGGCAGAGATGGGACAATCATAACGGACGAAACCGAATCTGCTGCCTCTGTTGCTTCTTTTAGCTGGGATATAAGTCTCTTTCACAATCCCATAATTTGTGAAGGTTTTTGATAGCCAAGCACGATTTGCTTCTTCTGGAATATTGTCAACAAATAAGGTGATGAGTTCCTTATTGTTGAATACCAACGGTTGCTTTCTCCCCCTGTTGACAGAGATCCAATCATTCCAATCATTGACCTCTTTTACCTCTATGCCTTCTTTTCTCCAACTTCTCTCTTCCATATCACCAAATTAGAAAACTCACGAGAAACCCAAAGACAAAAAGTATATGTTTTTGGCTGAAAAAGCTGATAACCTTCACTCGAAAACACACAACGGAGAATACCCAACACCAGATCGAGAATCACAACTAAGAAGATACTAAATAGATTCGAATCCTCCACAGTCAACAATAACAAACAGAGTATTTCACTGTAACCCATTAATTGTTTTTAAGTGATTAAAACCTAATATTGGAAAGTAAGTATAATATTATAAACTTTAGAGGTATAATGTATAATTATGTAAATCTAAAGGACTACTTTGTAATTAGAAAAAATTAGATTGATACAAATCATAAACCTTAAGACGAAATTAAAACACTTAGAAATATAAGGATCAAACTGAAATCTACATATAACTTTAATGACGAAATTGAGGCATTTAAAAATACAAGGACTAACTTGAAACCTACCTATAACTATGGGGAGTAAAATGGTAGATAAAGCAATTTTTATATCCCACCCTTTGTGTATGCGGGATAATACTAATCCGAATTAACCAAGTCACTTTGGAATATATTTTGATGCCCTTTCAATGACCATGTTCAGATATTTATTATGAAGACTGAAAGCAATGCTCACATTTTTTGAATAAGGTTCGGATATTTATTGTGAAAGCAATGTGCTTTTCAAAAAACACAAAAAAATAATAATACTCGAATTTTCAAACACTAGTTTTCACATAAAACTAATACGAATTCAAGTTTGCTGAGTTTCGTTTTTAAGGGATCGACGTCTTTGCTTTTTCGCTTTCCATTTCGAAAGCTTGGCACCTCTATGTACCCATTGTCGAGTTAATAAAATTCCTTTCCTGATAAAAAAATAATAATAATATTAGTGAAAATGTTTATTGGAGACCGTACGTTGAGAGAGGCGGTGATCATGGAAAACAAAAGTGATGTGTCTCCTTAAAACTTTCTAATAATGTTTTTTGTTTCCGGGACATGAAAATGATGAACTATTAGAAAATCCAAAGGGATCCAGAAAAAACTCCAGTAGGGTAATGGGTACACATACTTATGGACTGTTTGGTCGCACATGTTCAGATTATTAGGGTTTGGAAGCCCATGTGAAAATCCATTATACATAAAGGCATTACAAATAATGAATTGGAGGATAGGGAATCTTACTCTTGGGCTTGTGAAACCCGATTTGACTTAAGTTGCGCTTCGTTGAGGGTATAACCCCCTAAAGCTAAGAGGGGGTATTATGGTAATTGATTATGTAAACCTTACGTTATAAATATGTGGTAAGTTGTTATATACAATAGCCAATACAACATGTACTCTTTCTTCATTTGATACGTAGTGAAAATTGGTGTGAGCCGTGGATGTACTTAACTTTCTGTTGGGGAACCACGTAAAATCTTTGTGTGTCTTTGCCTTCTTATTTTCTATGATTGATTATCTTTGCGCATTGTGCGTTTGTTGGTTTGGCCGAATCTCCAACAATTACAAGGATTTTTTGGACTTCCATTTTTTATTTTTCATTCATTTTTTAGAAAAGATAAAGTCACTAACATTTAGCACCAACAATTACACCAACTCTTTCACATGGGGTATCCCATGGGATCCACATATCCTATGTGAAAGAGTTTATACAATTATTGATACAAGTGTTAGTGCCTGTAGCTTTTTTGGGAGTGCAAAAACAAGAATACTTGTTTACTTTACACATGACTAATGCTCTCATCCCTACACGTACATTCAAACACTTCTTCAAATTAGTCAAAATGCAAACTAAAACGTATTGTCAAATTATATTTCTTACCCAAAATATGTCATACAAAATTACAATAATCCAACCACTTTTACAGGTTCTCATTATAATCCAAAAACTATAATTTCTAATTCTACATTTGAAATCCTAAAAAATAGATAGCACCCTAACACCCCCTGAAAACTTGTAGGTCAGACGATCGAGGATGCACTTCATAGCACCCCTTAAAAGGAGAAAAACTTGGGTATGTGTAGGGTATTGTCACTTGGTGCGCATCGACCATGCATTTCGGCCATCCAAAAGTGTTTTCAACGGCCTGGATTGCAAAGAGAGAAAGAGAGAGAGAGAGTGGAGAGAGAAGGGAGAATAAATCTGCATCATGCAAAACACTTTTGGACGGCCGAGATGCTTGGTCAGACACTAACGTGGCCGTACCCTACATTCACCCAAAATTTTCACCCTTAAAAACCTAGTTTTTGGTGTGAATGGCTTTTCTTCGACTGGACCGCGATTGCAATAGTCATAGTCGAACTGCATGAAAACTGGTCCCGAGACCCATCTTAAAAAAGAAAAGAAAAAACAGAGACTAGTTATAAGACTCGAATACTAACGTAAAATGCACTATATTTTAGTTAAATTTAGATCTCTGCCGACCACCCACCGTTAATCATGTTGACCAATTACAGTTATCATGCCTTTTGACTTTTTGTAACACATGGCAATGTACCCTTTGAATATGCTAAGGGATCAGATGATTGGAACACTGAGTTGTAGGCATGGTTTGTGGGTTAAGGAAGGAGAGAACTCCTATAAACAAACCTATCATCTAACTCTCTCATTGAAATTAATTAATTAATTTCATTTAATATTATATATATGTTCCTTCACGAAATTGTCAACTCCATTGTATAAATATAGTTCACGAAATTGTCAACTCCATTGTATAAATAGTGTGATTCACGAACAGAATTTATGTATATAAACTTGTCATCTAAATGACGTGGCCATTGACATTCTTTTAAAAAAATCACTCACTCTATGATTTTATATTAGATTTGTGGAATTCATAGATTGTCACAGCATAAGCATGCATGTACAGAAATTATTGTTTCAGTATCAATATTATGGTTTTATGCGTAAGGACGACCACCACCACCATAGTACCGGTACCCATATATAGTCCTTAATCGATGAGGGTATGGGTGAAAGAGAATTAACGACAAGCCAAATCTTTGGCAACATATGATCATGTATAGAAATCCCGCTTATTTTCAATCCATCAAATGGACTGGACCAACCAATTGAGAACTAGCCTCATTTTGATGATTTAAATCGTTCATTCTAGTTTTCTATAAGTTAAATCGTTCAATTTATAAAACCATTTGATGAGATATTAAGTTATAGGTTCATCGTCCAATCTTTTGAAAAGAAAAGCAATTTGGTCACATGGGGTTGAGTTCATCTTTTCATGACTGAGCTACATATCGTAACCTCCAAATTGAACAGTCTCGAAGCATCAAAATAGAAACCGTGATGAATACCCGGGATCCAACATCCAGCCTATTGGGAGGATCGGAGAGGATCCATTTCTGTTTCTAGTGAGTAGTATATAGTAGTAGAGAATGATCTGTTTATTCAACTAGCTTGTTGTACTTACATCTGGCAAATCATAAGCCTTTGATTTTATTCTAATTGTCCAGGCATTAGGGTACAACTCCAGTTAATGAGAGTACTAGACAATATTGACCGTCTGATGAAAAACATGTACGGTTGATGTTGCATGCAGTAGGAAATCGGATTAAGGATAGGTGCTACTTGTACTTCTTTATAGCACCAAAGGGTGAGAACATGTGTTAGAGCTAGATATTTTACTGATTGTAATTTAAATAATCTACAATATAAAAAAAAAATGGAACTGACTCTCAAACCCTCGGGACCGGTTGTTTGACATTTTTTTTTCCGGTAAATTTGACGCAATTAATAAATAGTGAAGGAATACATCCACATCGCACTAAATGAGATCGGATTAATAATATCGCACATGATATTGTGTACCAAGAAAGAAATTTGTAGGTTTGTATTTGTGAGGCATGTTTGATCCTTATAATGGAGTATTTGTTTTAAGTTTTAACTAAATGATAGTAGATATTTGGTTACGTTGAATACATATTCCAATCCCATGCTCATATTTCAAATTCGAAGAGGTCCTAAGAGTTATGCTCTTATACAAAACTCTAATGTCAATATAGTAAATTGGAAACTAATTTGCCTCTTTGAAATTCAAGATTCAGACAAAAACTCGACAGAAAAACAAAATCTTTATTTTTTTATCTGCAAAAAGAAAATTTATTAATCCCTGAATGTTATCAAGATACGAATAAAAGGAAAAGAGCTCTTCAGAACACAACACCACCAAAAGAGAAAACGCCACAAGAACCAAGACCTAACAAAACCTGCAACCCCAACACAAAAAAACCTAAACACCAAAATGGGAGAGAACAACCAAACCACCCAAAACTAAAAGCTTCGCACAGCATCTCAAAGGATAAACAGGAGAAGCAGCGATAGGGAAAAACGAACAGCTTTTAACACCGACACCAACCAAACTAAACAGGAGAAGCAGCGATAGGTAAAAACCCATCGAACGCAACATCCAAAAGAAACGACCAAAAGCAGAAGGACAAGAGTAGATAGAACAGCAAAAGAAAGCATCCACAAAACTCAAATCTCCACTGAAATGGTGGCCCTTCCTCCATACCCAACATTATTGTCAATAATTAACCCCTGAATGTCGTTCAAACTAAGAATGTTCATTAATCTGATTTAAATATAACCATATAAGAATATTGTCTTTTTTTTCTTTCTATTTTTGGATTTATAATTGACTCGTAGAGTTGTTGATAGATCAAGACAATTAACCTATCACTCTATCTGGCCATCGAGCTTATTTGAAAATACGAACTTTTCTAAACAAACCATGGGTTCTGATGCAGAATGGAAAATTAATATTATTTAAAATAGCTTTCTGAAGATTTCGTTATTTCAATTTTAGTATTTTGTTAGAAGATTACTAATATGGAGTTATTTAGTTTCTTAATTTTAGGTTGATTCAGTTTCCTATTTTATGTTTTCTTGTTTTACAAGAATTAGGGTTGCTAGCTAGTATTTTATTTCCTTTTTAGTTTTAGGGTTGCTGCTAGTATAAATAATTGATGTAAGCCTTAGGGCAAGGGAGTTGTTTATTGATTAATGAAAATTGAGAGTTTTTCTCTAATCGTTTGTTCAATGAGGGAGTACCTCTAGTTCAGACAAAATTCGTGATTGTTCTTGTTGCGCGTTCTTATTTCAACACGCCTCCCTGCATCAGATTCGATGATCAAAGGTCAACCAACTTGAGTCATAGATATAGAATCTCTTCTTTTAATTATATTTTTTGAAGATAATTTGAAAGCCTATCAGTATCTATAAAACTCTATAAGTGTACTTCAAACTATTAAAAAAAAAAAAAGTATTGCTTCTTCGGAATAAAAGAAAAAACTGTAATAAGGTTTACAAAGATAAAATTAATCGGAAATAATTAATTTATGCCAACCTTGCCTATCATTGTTATACATCTACCAGGGTGTGCTGTGTTTTAAGAAATTGGATACTTTTCCAATTTCTCAAAAGGAATTGGACGGTTCTGTTGGCCTTTTTTAGATATTCTCCGAGAATACTTTGATGATTACAAGTTCACTTTTTACACTTTATATATCGTGAACATCATCACCAAAATTCATGGTGATCGGATATCCCTTTATATGATTTGAAAATGCATCAGCCTTGAAAACATTTACAACGTACTCCATAGAAACTCTTTTTTCTCAATGTAAATGTGTGCCAAAAATACATTAAATGATACGATTTCTTGCGTGACTAATACTCTTCGCGATCTAAAAAACGAATGGTCTCGATCAAATAAATCAAGAAAGGACCCACAAATGGACCAAACAAGACCGATTTATTTCCAATTCTTATGTTTTTTTTTTTTTTTTTTGGGTGTCACACTGGTTCTGTCCCTAACAGAACCACAATGGACCTACCTAGAATGCTAAAATGGGGTGCACATACATAGGCAAGAACGAGATCCGCCAACAGATTCCAGATGGGCAGTTGTCCAATACAAGTCGTCTGATTTTTAGTCTTAAAAATATTAACATGTGAAGTTATACGTATATTTTCAGTATTAATTAACTTATTTAGCATAAAATGATTCTTTCTCGAATATATGTAATTCAAATCAAGGATTGAGCCTGGCCATTAAAGGACAGGTATTCATACCCCCAAGACACTGTCCCTCCATTGAAGGCGTGCTGGGAGAGATGGAACTTTGGTACGTAATATTTTTTTTCATAATTAACTTTTCAGATTAGTTTACGCACATCTCGAATACTTTTAGAAACTAATATTTCACCATGCATCTCCAATCAAGTCGATATAAAGTCTCGTATAAACCGACCCACAAAAGTTGACAGCATGTAAGAGGTTTCGAACCTAAAACCTAAGAGATCGAGCTAGAGTAAATTAACTTTTAAATCTCACGTCTTGACCACGAGATGGGATTTGAAGGTAATATTCATGCATGGTGATGGATTCTGATTCCTATCCTTCATTTTGAAAAACTCTCTTCTCTCTCTTTCTCTCTCTCTCTCTCAGACACAAATTCACATGTTGCTGACCAATGGTGTCCAGGGCCGGCCCTGGGCTTATGCCCACCAGGCCGCCGCTTAGGGCCCCCCTTTTTTGGCCCAAAATAGGGCCCCCAAATTCCGGAACATGTTATATATTATTCATGCCACTGCTTTTATAGAGAGCGTTACTGTGGTTCAGGGGCAAGGCTGGTGGGTTTTACCTGTTAGGTCGCGCGTTCGATCCTTCCTGCTACATTCAATTTTTGAAGTCTTTTGAAGAAACTTCCTGCTACAAGCTAAGCTCTTCACCGGGAATCTTCATCATTTGGAGTCTTCGTAGATGAGGAGGATGTTGGCCTTGTTCGTTTTCCTGTTTAGTTTTAGTTTTAGTTTTAGTTTTGATGACATCATCATTTCTTTCATTTCTCTCTCTATCTCTCTCCACTCATTACACTTGCTGACATCATCAAAACTAAACTAAACTATCTAATCAAACACAGCCGTTATGATTTTACTGCCTTTCCTCATTTGTGTCGGTTGATTTCTTGTTAACATTTTGTTACTCTCTCCGTCCCATAAAGTTAGATCACTACGAAACTACGTGCAATTTTCAAGCTAAAAAATAACGTGCTTACGAAAATAATTTTTTAGTCAATATGGATCTTGTTTGATAGATCTCATCGAGAACTTTTTTACGGTACAAAAAAAATTCAAAAATTATTTTGGTAAATACATTATTTTTTAGTTTGAAAATTGCACGTAGTTTCGTAGTGATCTAACTTTATGGAACGGAGAGAGTATTTCCCTTTGGGTCCGTGGTGGTATATGATGGTCGTGGAGAGGGGTGCCAACTTGTTGGAATGTCTCTTTTGCGTTTTGATGCCTTGTCCATCGGATCCCTTCAATCTTTGTAATTCGTTTTCAAAGATTAATAAAATTCAAAAAAACAAAATTCGCTCATACTGAAGGCACAACGACAGGAACACTAGACCTCAGGGTACTGAACACTATTTTCCGCAAAGAACCACTTCAGTACCACGGGGTATTTTTTTATCACGGTGTCAAACAACAAACATATATAAAATTGTTAAAGAGGCTCCAATGTTAAACCACACTTAGGGCCCTGAAAATCTCAGAACCGTGCCAGATGGTGTCCCGAATAAGCTTCAAGGCATTCATTAGGGTGACAAAAATGGTCTAGGGTGCATGTACGTACATTGATTTGGCGTATAGACTTTGTCTTTCAATTTTATATACCCTAATTAACCAACCTCATCACCATAATGGTTTTACTTGTTTATTTAAACCATTAAAAACATTTACCAACTGATTAAAATCACAGGTCATGATCAGTTCGGTACCCCTAATCATAGGGACACTTGGCACGGTTACAATGAAGAATCATAGAATTGGAACGACTTTCACTAAAATATATTTTGATTATTGTCAATTCAAATGGTTTTTTATTCAATCTGGGCCAACACAACTTTTAAATGCTATATTCCTGCCCTGGAGATCATAAAACAATTGTTTTTGACCTTTTGGCAATAACGGAATTGGAAGCCCATGTGTAGATTTTAGTTAACACCTATAGGTCAAACCTTATAATAACATTTGAAATTTTAACTTAGGCATATACTACCTTACATAATAGGAAATGACTACAATACACACTCATTAAAGATGTATACCATACACACATTTTGTATGGTCCAGATTGTGTCATCTTATTGGCAATCGTAACATTTTTTAGTTTTTCGTAACTTTACATCAATATGATTTTCGTAACATTTTCTATGATTCGTAACATTTTGGTGTTTCTCGTAAGTTTTATTAAAAAAATCGTAACTTTTATAAGAAAATCGTAACTTTTGTAGGAGTGTGCATCATACACACCCATTTGCAGGTTGCCGTGATCGTCGAACTTCATTGGAAATTCCCACAAAACAAATGGTGGCGCGTGTTGTGCAAACGGACAAGGAGAGTGGGAATGATTTTCGTAAATTTCGAGGGGCACGGATGAGTGTAAGTTCGGCAAGCACAGGTTTGAATTCAAAATTTGAAAAGTCTAAGTGGGTTACAGCTCACTCTAGAAGCAAAATATGGGTTCCAAAATTACCACTTACTCTAAATCAAGGTGAGTGCAAAAGTGGGACTAATTTAAGTGAGTCTTTTATTGGTGGGTCTGGTTCAGTTAATAATGATACCGAGGCTAATAAATATGGTACAAGGGGTATTAATTTAGGCAGTCCAAAGGGTGACAAATCATATGGATCCAGACATTCTTCTTCTTCCGAGAGCTGTTTTTCTTGCGGTCCACAATCTCAGACAGAGGAGAATGTCAATAATGTCTTGGTAGATGTTCGTATACAAGAGCATAGCAATTCGGTTGTCGGCGGCAAGCTTTCTTCCTCTTCTAAAGTTATATCTTCTCCAAGTATTAAGAGTGGCTTTGCAAGTTTGCATAATAATCGTTGGTGGGCTTTAGTTGGCTTGGATGAGGATGGAGAGGCTGTTGTGGAGTGTGATGGAGCAGGTGATGGGCTGAAGTTGCAGATTGAGGATGTGGGAGGTGTTAGTATCCCTTCATCTCCTTTGGATGTGAGTGCAGAACATGGCAATGTTCCAAATGGAGGTGAGAGTGAGGCACAACTTAAAAGGTTAAGGGCAAAACAGATCCTTAAAGGAAGGTTTTGGTTTTCGAATCGTTTAGATTTTTTCAGAGCGCAAAGGAGATGTGGGAGTCTTCGCATGAAAAATTTAATATTTGGGGCGTAGTTGTTGAAGGGTGTATCCCGGTTAGGTCGTCTTTTTGGCGAAGGTGACTTTGTCACCGTTGGTTGGAGGTTCCATATGCACATTGCCTGGTTTCTGCTGTCTGTTGGTTACTTGGTTGTCTCCTAGTCAACCTTCAACCTTTTGGGTCTCGAGAAGCAGATGATAGTCATAGGCTAGGGGTCCAACTCTGTTGGTTTCCTTTTCCTCGTTTGATGTTTTTTCTCTTGCTCCTTTTAATCTTGTATCCTTGATATTTGATTAATAAAAATTTTTTGCCGTTCAAAAAAAATACACACCCAAATAAGGGGTGTGTATTGTAGCCTTTTCCTACATATAATATGGTATACAAGCCATTTGGTAATTGGTAATTGGGTGAACGCAATATATATTTCAGTTTGAGAAAGATAATTCGATCCAGAAAATGTACTCTTTTTATTATTGTGTTATTGTCATCTTGATCTAATACACTATCTGTACATTGAAAAGATTTTTGTTTAATGCAACACTAAGTACGTGACATCATTCACATACTCATTTCTCATGTATAAAAGAAATTAAGAAAATTTTATATGGTGATTAATACTAGCTGGCTTTTGATTTTTTTCTGTTTTTTTAATTTTTAATTTTGTTGTTTTGAACATCAAACACAATTCATTCATATCCAGCCCAAAGGCAGTACAATGAGCAACCCCGAGGCGGCTCCACATGCAAGGTTAGTCAATTGAACATCCTGAAAAAGAAAAAAAAAAATCTCTAAAAACAGAGCATGTGTGCAAATCTATTCGCTGCACAATTTTCTTAAAAAAAAAAAAAAGTGGATATATGAACCTGCTTAATTTTGCTTGTATAAAACTTCATCGAGGACAATTGTAACATCTTATAAACTCATGTACTTTTTGGTTGCATTATTTGCACTAACATAGGGGATTTGTTGTATATATGTAACTAATTAATTAATAGAGCTAATATAATTTTTGAATACCCTGTTAAAAATTCTTTGAGTGACAGGCCTGCTACTGGTAGTCACCTGGGCTTTGCACAAAACGAAGGACAATAAAAATCGTAATTGGAGTACTACTCTTGTGGGGGTTGTTATTTATCTTAAATCCCTTACGGCAATAAAATAAAAGATACATTATCATTTAATAAGGGAAACGCTGAGAAATAAAAGATACATATTACTCCAGTGATGGACAGATTTTGAATTCTATAGCCCTTTTTTTTTTTTTTTTTGGGCGAAAGAGAGAATTTCATTTCAATCCAAACTACCGGATACAAAGATAGCAAAATAATAACAACATACAGACGAGAAGACATAAAACAGAACCAAAACAAATGAAGGATATATATCTCGCGAGACCTTGCTTCAGCCGTTAGATGTCCGTGATCAATATACATTGTTGATTCGCCGCTGTCCCGGTAACTCCACAAATGACGAATTTTCCATGCAGAAACTGTCTAATACTAACCAAGTGACTGTTGCACCTATAGTCGAGAGCTCCACGCCATGGTTAGGCATCGTGCAACTAGATGGCTGAGGCCAACTATAGAGCACTAAAATCGGTAGAGAAAATACTGGAAAGAGACGCAACCGTGGAAAGAATAACAATCTGCTGCAGAGAATCCCTATTCATCTGTGGTGATCTCCCTAAACTTATTGGCACCTAATTGCAGCAAAAAACAAAACACACCCCTCCCTCACCATTCCAGACACCGCCCGAGAAGCCAATCCACTGAAGCTTTCCAGACATGCCAACCAGACCAATAATGCAACGCCAAGAATAAGCACTAGAACTCCAAATTTCTCCACTGGAGCAATCACTCCATGAAGCACCCCTCAAAATAATCAAAGTGATGTCTAGGAACCCAAATAACAATAACCACCGCCACCACCAGTTCCAACTAATAACTAGAATAGCCAAAGTTGCGCCACAAGATAACCCTCAAAGGCACTAATCGGACCGACATAAAACATACAACCTGAACCAGTGCTCGTGTGTGAAAGAAACTATTGAAAGACTTGAGACAAGCATGCATGATGAAAGAGAGAAAAAATTGTATGATTAAAATCTCTTCAAAACTTTTAAAGTAGTACGAAATGGCGTACGGAAATGCACAAAAGGCATTACCTTAACCACAATCGTGAAACGATCGCAACGGAGACGGGGGCCGTTCCAATCGGGGAAAGCTACTCGACGGGAAAGGGGAAAAGGGAAGGGGAGGTCAAACATCAACATGCATGAACAGGTCAAACACAACACAGAGAAACAAAACACTGCTATATTTAAAAAAGACCAGTGACAAACTAACATGAATGCAAGAAGAATTTTAGAAAGATTTTATTTTTCAAAACAATAAAAGTACCACGAAAGGGTATACGGGAATGCATAATCTAGCATTGTCTCGACCTTAATTGTGAAACAATCGGAATGGTTAGTTCCAATCGGGGAAAGCTGCTCGATGGGGAATAGAGGGGGAGGTCAAACAACTACATGCATGAACAGGCCTAACACAACAACACAATTAGACACCCAACACAATCACACATGAACACACGAACACATGCAATAGCAATACAAAACAAACGATCCGTCCAACGACAAGAACTAGATAAAACACCCTATTGGTTCGAAGGCCATAAACGCAGTGGGCTAACTTTGGAATAATATGTTAGAAAAATTACAGTGGCAATCACAGATCCAAAGAACAATTTCTTCTGATATAATTATACGTGAACAGATTACAACAAAATTACATGAACTAGAAATTAACAGAATTGTAAAACAGAAATACAAACAGTAGTTCGAAAGGCCGAGTCGTGTATAACCACACTCTCCTTAACAAAGATGCGCCGCCTACCGTGGGTGTTGTAGGTTGAGTCGACGTCTTCGTCCTAGGATACAACGGCTAGATCCACGGCCAACAGAACACCGCTGTTGACTGCCTTGGCAAACTAAAACAGCGTTTACGTCTCCCTCACAAAGATGAATTCTGGAGTATTTTTGTTGCACGAAAACTGATAATGAACCAAATGGCAGAGCTGCCAATATATAGCTGAAGGAGGAGCTGGTGCCTTCAATACGAAAGTCAATGGGGAGCCTCCCCAATGAATACGAGATTCAATTTCTCAATTGAATTCTGTAGATATGAAACTCCCCTCACAAATGCTACATTTGAATTGAGGAATAAAAACTGCCACGGAAATGAATGCCTTCAATCTTCATCATGGAGGGGTGCAATTTGTGCAATTACCAATGATTTTATCACGCATATCCTCCACTTCGTGTGGTCCCTTCGGTTGCCTCGTAAGACCCTTTAAATGCGCCTTTTCATTCACACCGAATTTCCTACAACTCCCCCCCCCCCCCCCAATGAATGAAAATTAGCCGGCATACTGACGCAGAGTACAAAGCTGACCCGAGAGAGAGGCAACGGATAATCCCTGCATAGGATAGGTAGCTTTTGGCCTTGAACCTTCCCTTGTGATGGCCTATCGAGTTTACTGGCAGACCAATTTGTAGACCCGCTTTGAACTGTTCCGCCGCCGGTGTAAACTTAGACAACAGACGTCACACATGACTTCTCCTGACGTAGTTCAGTTCTCACTGTTGGGTTCATTTCGGCCATGACACCCCCCTTCCTGGTTCTGCAAGTATTTTCTCAAGAATTTCGCCAGGATTCTCAAAGAAGCAGCCCACTTCATACTCACATAGGTGACCTTCTTATAAAGGGTATCCTGTTATACCCCGCTCGGCATCTCCGACGCATAAGAGTCATTAAAAGCAATGCTTAACCTTTCCCACATTACAGACTTCACTGTTCTGCATCATAGAAATGGGCAAGAGATCAAATCTCTACAGTGATCGTTCTCTATTACACGCAAAAATGGTCTCATTGAACCTAGATCTTGGTATTTCCAGTCAGCTAGGTTGGCTACCCCCAAGGTAACTATGAGCGTAGTGGTTTTAGCCATTCCTCTTGATGCTTTCTCAACTAGCTCTCGAGATAACCCTTTGGTTAGCGGATCCGCAATATTGTCCTTTGACCTCACGTAGTCAATTTTGACAACCCCACTTGAGAGCAGTTTAATGGTATTATGTCTTCGACGTATATGTCTAGACTTACCATTATAATTGGTACTCAAAGCCCTACCAATCGCAGTTTGACTATCACAGTGGATACTAATAGCTGGCACTGGTATCAACCATCTAGGAATATCTTCTAGGAACTGACAAAGCCACTCAGCCTCTTCAATTGCTTTATCTAAAGCAATGAATTCAGATTCCATTGTAGACCGTGCTATACACGTCTATTTAGAAGATTTCCAAGAAACTGCTGCACCACCAAGCGTGAAGACATATCCACTCGTGGATTTCGAGTCCTTCATATCCGATATCCAATTCGCATCATAATACTCTTCTAGTACTGCTGGATATCTGGTATAGTGCAGCTCTAGATCACGAGTATACCTCAAATAATGTAGTACCCTGACTATCGCCTTCCAATGATCGTGTCCTGGATTACTCGTGTATCTGCTCAATCTGCTTACTGAGTAGGCTATATATGGCCTTGTACAGCTCATGAAGTACATGTGGCTCCCAATTATCCTAGAATACTCTAATTGGGATACCCCTTCTTCCCCATTCTTGGATAAATGAAGACTTACGTCCACGGGGGTTCTTGCGATGCCTATATCAGACTAGTTGAACTTCTCAAGAATTTTGTCAACGTAGTGTGTCTGAGACAACGCTAGTCCATCTGATGTTCTAGTGATCTTGACACCTAGTATCACATCTGCAAGGCCCATATCCTTCATGTCAAACTAAAGTTCAACATATCCTTGGTAGATCGAATGACCCTGTCATTACTACCAACAATGAGCATATCATCAACATAGAGACACAGAATGACATATCCTTCATCAGTGTCCTTGACATAAACACATTTGTCACATTCAAACTTCTCATGCCATTGTTTCGGCGCTTGCTTTAGACCATACAGAGATCTAACAAGCTTACAAACTTTCCCCTCTTGGCCTGGCGCGAAAAAACCCTCGGGTTGTTCCATATAGATTTCTTCTTCTAAATCGCCATTTAGGAAAGTTGTCTTTACATCCATCTGATGTATCTAAAGGTTTCGCAACGCTGCGATGACAATTATCATCCGAATGGCATTGATCCTTGAGACCGGCGAATAAGTATCAAAGTAATCTAGGCCCTCTTCTTGCCTGTAGCCTTTAATGACAAGCCTAACTTTGTGCTTATCTATCGACCCATCTGCTTTCATCTTCCTCTTGAATATCCACTTATAGCCCAGAGGCTTACTACCTAGTGGCAAATCCACCAGTTCCCACGTATGGTTCTGTAGGATGGAGTCGATTTCACTGTTAATGGCCTCTTTCCACAAAGGACCTTCAGGACAGCTAACAGCTTCCTTGTACGTTCGAGGCTCACTTTCTAACAAATAAGTTAGAAAGTCTGGACCAAAAGACGTTGATGTCCTAGCACGCTTGCTACGTCTGGGTTCAACATCAACTTCCTTTTCTTGGTCTCCACTGCTATGATTAGCAGGATGCAATGTCCGTTTCACTGAACTGGACTCTCTGATGGATCTATACGGAAAAATGTGTTAGAAAAATGACACATTTATAGACTCCATGTAAGTGTTCTTGTGAATATCTTGTACTCTAGACTCATACACAAGGAACCGATATGCACTACTATTATGTGCATAACTGATAAACACATAGTCAACAGTTTTCGGTCCTATTTTCTCATACTTAGGAGGAGGTATTACTACTTTAACAAGACATCCCTACACTCGCAAGTGCTTAAAGTTAGGCCTCCTACCTTTGAGCAACTCATAAGGTGTCTTGTCTATCTTTTTGCGGGGCACGGAATTCAAAAGATAGTTAGCGGTCAGCACCGCTTCACCCCACATGTTCTGAGGCAACCCAGAACTAACTGTAGACACCTCGATTTTGACCCGAGAAACTTATCAAGTATTCCCGATGATGAAATAGACCAACCGTGTATACCTTGAGGCTAGGAACAAGTCTTGAACTCACCAAACCACCCTAAACCATTCTAAACCCTCCTAGAACAACCTTAACCCAACCAAAATGACCAAAATTCTCTTCAAAATAAACCCAAGCCTACACCATCTTCTAGTACATTTAAAACCCTCTTTATTGATATATAATACGTCTCAATCCTTTTTGAAATGAGGGAGATGTGCACGTTTTACCAAAATGACTTGATTTCCCGACCTTTTGAGGGTAAATGGTCACACACTTGGATGTACAAATTATCTTGGGTTCAAACCACTTGGCTTAGAAAGTACACTCAATAAGCTTTCCAACGCTTCAAACCATGCACAAAACAAAGTTCGGTAGCACCCGGGGGAGCCCCGCAAAGTTTGGCCTGCAGGCCCTTTGAGCGCTCAAACCCCCACTTTGAGCTCTCAAACCATGCGCGAACCAAAAATTTTCAAGACATCTTTCAGCTGGTTTTCCACCTAAACTATGGGCTCCCCCTAGTTTCTAAGCTTCGTTTTCACGCCAAAATCTCTCTAATAACATTCCCTCTCCAACTTGAATTGCAAATTCCAAATTCCCCCCATTTCTCTCTATATAAACCACCCTCCACCCATTGTTTAAGGACCCCCACCCCTTGGCTGATCTCTTACACTCTCACACCCTTCTTCAGCCCTCTCCACTCTCTCTCATCACTTCAATCACGTTTTAGCCTATCTCTCTCCTCCATAGCCTCCATCCCGCATCATCTTCAAGCTCAAAAACACCTTAAAACTTCATCTTTAAGCCCAAATACACATGGGTCTATAAAGAACCAATTGATTAACCTCACTCTCTCACTCTAAAACTTCATTTCCAGTCCCTCTCCCCTATTATCATCCATCTATTGAAGCTCAATCATCCTACACCCCCAAACCCACTTGATCATCATCATTTAAGCTCAAATACTCCATCATCCACTCAATCAATCATTCAATCAGTCTTACATCCTTCTCTCTCTGTCCAAAACGTCACTCATATAGCCCATAAACACAGCCACTACCTATCCATTCATCAAACCATCAAGTTCAAGCCTTGATCATAGCCGAAAAGGTAGAAAAACATGTGAAAAATCATGTTTTGATCATCCTGAGGGAGACCAGTGAGTCCATGGAGGTTCCACATACCTTCTATGAGCTCACAAGGTCTTAAATATCAAAAAAATTGATTTCAAAAATCTCAGCTCGAAATGGTCCGAGCGCTCAAGCTACAGTTTGAGCACTTAAACTACAGTTCGAGCTCTCAAACAATTTTCGGCCATTTTGTTGTTTTTGTGGTTTCTGATGCTTTCTCATGTTGATATCATCATTTGATGGCTTTTGGTTTGTTTAATTACTCTCAAATCAACTTACTTTACTCTTGTTCATTGATCAATGAAGCCAAAAACCATGAAAATGATGTTTTATCATCATCAAGCGATGAATAAGCTTTGTTTGTGGGATGAATAAGTGTATCTCACACTTTTGAACAATGATAAGATTGTTTAAGCTCACAAAAGCACCAAATAATGGCCAGAAATCACAGAAGCTCATAACCCTTGAATGGGGTTTGAGCGCTTAGTCTATGACACAATGAGCGCTCAAACCTTATTCAGCTTTGGCATTTGAATCTTGTCTATTTCAGTTCAGTATTCTGTTTTCAGTTTATGAAGTGTGTGTGTTGATGTTTGGCTAAGCCAACCTGTTCACGAAGTGTGTATGTGTTGATGTTTGGCTAAGCCAACCTGATCTCTTCTCCCTCTCACTCTAATCATGCTTATGTGTGGTCCAATGCTTACTCTCCATTTATGTGGACACCTCAAGTTTGTTTTATTCATGTTGGTGAAATTTCAATACTTTATGCATCATCATATATCATGTTGAACTAGTTTGTGGTCCAGATGAGGATAGAATGGAGCAGAGACACTCAAATCCAGGAGATGGCTTGAGCGCTCAATGCATGTCTTTGAGCGCTCAAACCTTCTTCTGGTCCAATCAAATCACTCTCTCATTTCAGCTTGTTCTTGGCATTTTAAGTGTTCTGCAATGTTTCAAAGCATTGAGCCTTCATTCCTTATATACTGTTTGCCTCATTTTGGTCCATGGATGAGTTTTAAACCCCGGATTATATGATTATGCTATTTTGTTTAGTGATTCAAATGCTGTTTTTGATTAAACAATGGTGATTAAAACATATTTTCATCAAATCAGAATCATTTGGAGCATCAGAAGCATGTTTGGATTGAGGAGGGTTTGAGCGCTCAAACCCTCTCTTTGAGCGCTCAAACCCCTGACGGGGGGATCAGATTGGTTTAGTCCTGCGGTGGTTTGCGGTGTCATTTCTGATTACTTTGTTATCATTCTGCATTTTCTAACATTGATACTTGTTGTTTGATGTTCCTGTTGGTTCATACTTGCATATCATCATCATTCATGTAGATTCACAGAGTACAAGCATACACCGTAGTTTATCATTATGTTTATCATCGTTACTTGGCTTCTCATCCCTCATCCCCCGTACTTGTTCAAAGTTGAGTTGCATACATTCATTACAATCCCACAAAATTCAAGTAGAGACCAGTCTTCGAACTGGGCGAGGGGGTGCCGTAAAACCCTTCCCCTCTCGTAACTGAGCTCCCGAACCTAAGATAGTATGGTGATGACGGGCCAGTAATCCTTATCTATTGAATGAGGCATGAGTCAATCGAGTTCGGTTCCTCGGGGACAATCCGCTAAAACCCGGGTGGCGACTCCGAATCGATTCGAGAATCCTCCGGAGGTGCGTCCACACTAACCAACATAGAATTCATCATTTCTTTCAATGTGAGATTCTTGCACTTCACAGTTCCGTTCTACTGACGCTAGTAAGGTGCAGTGGTTTGGTAAATAATACCGTGTAGCATAGTAATTACCAAACGGTGATTCAAATTCACCACCTCGGTCACTTCTCACCACCTTAATGTTAGTGCTAAGTTGGTTCTCCACCTCATTCTTAAAAAGAATGAACTTTTCCAACGCTTCATCCTTGCTCTTTAGGAAGTACACATAGCAATATTTCGTACTATCATCAATAAAAGTAATGAGATACTTGTTTGCATTCGGCGTTTGGACATACTTCAAATCACACACATCGGTGTGGATTAGCCACAATGGTTCGGTACTTCTTTCAACCGATCGAAACGAAGTTCTAGTTAACTTCGCTTCGACACAAGTTTCACACTTGTGAGTTGTATCAATATGGAAAGCTGGAATATGGTCCAAGTTAACTAATCTACGCATAGATTCATAATTAACATGACCTAGTCTACCATGCCACAAAATGGAAGAATCAAACACATAAGCAACTGAGGCATTTGTCTTATTAATCGTAGGGATAACAGTCATTACATTCATTTTAAACAACCATCGGCCATATAGCATTTCCCTACATATGATCCAGCATTTGTCAGAATGACCCTATCTAATTCAAACACCATGTGGAAGCCATGTTTGCTCAGCAGAGAACCAGACATCAGATTCTTGCGAATGTCTGGCACGAACAACACATTGTTCAGGGTCAATGTCTTCCCCGAAGTCATCTTTAAGACCACTGTTCCTTCCTCAGCAATATCTGAGGTCGCCTAATTCCCCATATACAGCTTCTCCCCGTTAACCGGCTCGAGTGATGTGAACATCTTTCTATCACAACAGATATGGCGGGTAGCCCTAGTGTCAATCCACCACTCCCGTGTTCACCTCAGTTACCATAGCTGAAAGGTTCATGTCAGAACTACCTCCCGAGGCTTCTGCAATATGCGCTTGTGGACGAGGTGGCTTATTGCACTCAGATGCTTTATGGCCAAACTTGTCACAATTGAAGCACTGCCCTTGGAACTTATCTTTTTGCTTCTTAGCGACACCGTCCTTCGGCCCCAGATTGACACTCTTGCCCTTCATCTCGTCAGATCGCTTGTCATGTTGGTTCTTTTTCACACCACCACTTGAGGAAGGATGACCATGCTCCACCATGTTGGCCTTTGCCATTTCGGCGTCTTTGGCAGCCTTCTCCCTATCCCGATTTCCTTCTGTGACATTGAGCTTATAGAAGAGAGTCTCCAATGTCATCTCCTTGTTCTCAAACATGAGATAACTCTTGAACTCCTTCCAACTTCCTGGAAGCTTGTGGATGATAGCAGCCACCAAAAACGGCTCAGGCAACAACATCCCTTCTGCTTTGATTTCATTGATCAACATCTGGAGCTCTTGGACCTGTTCAGTCACAGGTCTTTCATCTTTCATAGTGTAATCAAGGAAGCGGCCCACTACGAACTTTTTAGGCCCGACCCCCTCGATCTTGTACTTTTTGTCCAAGGACTCCCACAGTTCCTTGGCCAACTTCGCCTCATTGAACACAGAGTACAATGAGTCATCAAGAGTATTCAAGACATAATTCTTGGCCAGATAATCAACATTCTTCCACTGATCCAGAGCTTGTCGCTTTTGGTTGTCTGTTTCATTTTCAGCAACTACTGGGGCATCCTCAGACAAGCACCTAGCGAGATGGAGAGTGGTCAGCTAGAATATCATTTTCTGCTGCCATCTCTTGAAATCCACCCCTGGACCAAACTTCCCAGGCTTATCAACAAGGGACATCAGAATTGAGGGAACTACATGCAAAGGAGCAGCAGCACTTGACCTTCCCATAAGAGTATCAGAGCTCTTCTCACTTGTCATTTTCACCTGAGAAATGACAAACCACAAATTGGTGAAATTATTTTCGCAATCATGACAATAAGCATAGATTAACAATCTAAACTTAGCAACCAAACATGGTCTTGCACCCACAACGCACAAGCGTACCCCGTGGGTCCAAGGGGTTTTGCCCCCAGGCGGGGGTTCTAAGGGGTCGTGCCCCCTAGCGGGGTTCCTAGGGGAAGCGTCCCTAGGCGGGAGTTCGAGGGCCCAGCCCTCGATGGGGGGCCGCCTGCCCGGACATCACCATTGAGCGAGGGCGGTGACCCTCTCTTCCATTGAGCGAGGTGGCGGGGGATTAGTTCCATCCCCATCACCTATTTCGGACATCATTACGGCCACCGTCTTTACAGGTGTGAGTCCCGGAATAAAGCTTGAACTCCCTAACTTCTGCTCAAGGTAGGAGGAGGGTGTAGGCGAGACTGGAGACTTCATCCTGAAGGGGTAACTTTTCAGATATGTTCTGCGTTACAAGTTTTGGTCGCGTTGTCGATCCTTCCTTGCCTAGAACAGTGCCCTTTGTCATGGATCGTGTCACGGGGCCTGGCCTTCTTGGTTGACTTGGGGCCATCACTGCTGAGAGGTCTAGTTGCTTTCCTTTCTTTATCAAGGAACTTCCTCTGCCTCAGCAGGATCTGGGCCGGGTTCCGTCCGCTTGTCTTGGTCCTTAAGTGGAATTAAAGTCCATAATATTCATTCCCTGGTTACACCTCTGATTCTTTTGATTCAGAGTTAGCACCGATCCTTATCTAATAAGTAAATCCTAAAAAAGCCAATTCTAAGGCTGGTCTTTGGGCTACCAATTGTCGTTTCAGTTTCCTCTGGTCTCGTACCAAGTGAGATAGCTTGAACAACACTTTTCTTTGTCGGGTATTCCGCTGCCCTTCCGGAAATAATGATATGCATAGGGGACCATCCTTTTGTTGCGGAATGCTCCTTAGATTTTTGGATTCGCAGGGGGCCTCAGGCCCTACTTAGTTGACTGACAATGACAAAGGCTTGCGAAACTAAGTAGCGCCTTTTCCTTTTTGAATAACCCATTCTCATTATCTTTCATAAGTAAAGTAGGCGAACCTATAGGTCCTTTGTAGCGTTGACAAAGAAGAACAACCAGTTAAAAGATAGCGAATCTTTTTATTATTTTATGACTTCCACTTATCGATCCCAGCCCAAAAAAGTGACCGACCAGAGCCCTATTGATGAATGAAAGAAAGGGTTTATGAGCCCTATCCCTGTAAGCCCACACCTGTGTAGAGTAGATCGTTCAACACCTGTGGCACAAACCCATTTTTAACCTATTGGTCCTAGTATCAAGCGTAACCGTTTGATTACACTCAACGGCGTGTGGGTGATTGTGGACTGGTTGACTAAGTCCGCACATTTCCTACTGAAAAGAACCACGAGCCCCCATTAAGTATGTTGTAGGGGGTGATATGATGAAGAAGCCAATAAGATAGTCTCAGGACCTCCTGGTCTTAGTGAAGAGAGAGAGAGAGGCAAGTAGTGTCTCCTCTGCCATTAGTTCGGCCAGAGCATCATTCATCATAGGTAAACTGAAAAGATGCAAACAAGCTCGTATCTGCTCAAACTCTGGGCGAAGAGCCATAAAAAGTTGGAACAAGTGAACACTCTCCTCGAAAATGCTTTTTTTATTGGGGTAAGAAGTAGGGTTCCTTCGCATAGGTTTCCCAATCAATTTTATCTAACGTGTGTGTTAGATATCGCGTGTGCTCTCTCCCAATGAAAGAGTCCGGCTTAGCCAGGAGTGAGACAGCTGTTGTCCAGTCCAGTTCTTCTTAGATTGCTTTACTGTATGCTAACTGCATCTCCTGTTGCTCAAATTCAAAAAATAAGATATACCCGTTCCACTTTGCTAATTTAGCTAGCGTTGGTACGTGATTGAAATGTGAGGCACAAAAGAAAAGTAGTGATTTGGGCATGCAAAATGTATTCTTTGAAGCAGATGGCAGGTGAGGGAAAATTTGACTGACACGTTCCATAGTAGCTTGACTCTACGTGTCTGGCAAACTCCGAAGGCTCCACGCACTCCTCCAAGGACTCAATCCTCTCTCGATGCGTGGGCAAGATGGTTGATTCTTGCATCACAATAGAATATAAGTCGTGCCACAAGAAAGCCTTGCTCTGATACCAACTGTCACGAGGTCTTGCTTGTGCGTGTCTTGCCTACAAGCCTCGCCTCGTGACACTATGGCATGCACTGTGGCATGTTTTATGGTGCCTAGCCTATGCTGCTGGCCAACTACAAATCGATAGTGAGATTTTGATGCTATGCAGTTACGGATGCTAGTAACAGAGATTATGATCTTTGTTATCAGGGCTTAGTGAAAGTATGAATCCTAGTGCTAGTGATCAGGGTTCTGTCTATCGTGATCGTTAGGAAGAGCCGGATGCTAGTGATCTATATTTTGATGTTTGGGATCGAAAGATTCTGATGTTCGTAAGCGACACCCAGATCTGTACCTAGTCCCAGATCCTCCAGCAGCACTAGCAACAGCAAATAGCAGCGGAAGAGTCAAGAACAGGCTCATAGGCAAAGTTCTTGTTAGCGGTTTTGAGTGGTTAATACCCCTCATGAATTGAGGTTAATGGCACGTATTCAATTCGGGAGTTACAGAATTCATTCCAATTCATTGTGGCAGTTTCTATATTGATTGATTGGCTTTATATACATGTATTCAGAATTGGTTCTACACAAGAAATTGGTGTATCACCGTTCCTGAGATTCGTCTTTCAGAAAGAGAGTGTAGTTTCACACGATCGGCTCGATTTGTATCTCATTTCGTAATCCGTTCTTGTAATCTGTAATTTTAGTTTGATTATCAATGGAATTGTTCTTTGGAATTTCTTATTGCCGTATTTTTTCCAACAAGCTTAACAAAGATACACCGCCTATCGTGGATGTTGTAGGATGAACCGACATCTTCGTCCCAGGATAAAACAACTAGAACCACTAACCATCGGAACACCACCGTTGGTATCCTAATTAGAGTATTCTCAGATAATTGGGAGCCTCATGTACTTGATGAGTTGTACAAGGCCCGATATAGCCTACTCAGTTAGCAGGCAGAGCAGATACATGAGTAATCCAGGACATGATCATTGAAATGCGGTAGTAAGGGTACTACACTTTTTGAGGTATACTCGTGATCTAGGGTTGCAGTACACCAAATATCCGGCAGTACTGGAAGGGTCCTATGATGCGAATTGGATATCGGATATGAAGGAGTCAAAATCCACGAGTGGATGTCTTCACACTTGGTGGTGCAGCTGTTGCTTGGAAATCTTCTAAACAGACTTGTATAGCACAATCTACAATGGAATCTGAATTCATTGCTTTAGATAAAGCAACAGAAGAGGCCGAGTGGTTACGCTAGTTCCTGGAAGATATTCCAAGATGGTCGAAACCAATGCCAGCTATTAGTATCCACTATGATAGTTAAGCTGCGATTGGTAGGGCATTGAATGCTTACAATGGTAAGTTTAGACATATACGTCGAAGACACAATACCATTAAGCAACTGCTCTCAAGTGGGGTTGTCATAATTGACTACATAAGGTCAAAGGACAATATTGCGGATCCGCTACTCGAGAGCTCGTTAAGAAAGCATCGAGAGGAATGGGGCTAAAGCCAATACGCTTATAGTACCGTGAGGGTAGCCAACCTAGCTGACTGGAGATCCCAAGATCTAGGTTCAATGAGACTACTTTTTGCGAGTATTCGAGAACGATCACTAAGGAGATAAGGTCTCACGCCCATTCCTGTGTATGATGTAGAACAGTTATGCATGTAAAGTGGAAGAGGTTAAGAATTGCTTTTAATGACTCTTATGCGTCGGAGATGCCAAACGGGGTATAGCAGGATACCCTTTATAAGAAGGTCACCTATGTGAGTATGAAGTGGGGCCGCTTCTGCGATGACAATTATCATCCGAATGGAAATGAACCCAACAGTGAGAACTGAACTAAGTCAGGAGAAGTCCTGTGTGACGTCTGTTGTCTAAGTTTACACCGACGGCGGAACAGTTCAAAGCGGGTCCGCACACTAGTCTGCCAGTAATCTCGATAGGCTTCGGTGTGAATGAAACGGGGCATTCGGAGGGTCTTACGAGGCAACTGAAGGGACCCCACGAAGTGGAGGATACGCGTGATAAAATCGCTGGTAAATGCACCAATTGCACCCCTCCATGATAAGGATTGAAGGCATTCATTTCCGTGGTTTGTTTTTTTTTTCCTCAATTCAAATGTAGCATTTGTGAGGGGAGTTTCATATCTGCAGAATTCAATTGAGAAATTGAATCTCGTATTCATTGGGGAGGCTCCCCATTGATATTCGTATTGAAGGCACCAGCTCCTCCTTCAGCTATATATTGGCAGCTCTGCCATTTGGTTTGTTATCAGTTTTTGTGCAACAAAAATACTCCAGAATTCGTGTTTGTGAGAGAGAGGTAGAAACTATTTCAGATCACCAAGGCAGTCAACATCGGTGTTCTGTTGGTCGTGGATCTAGTCGTTGTATCCTGAGACGAAGACGTTGACTCAACCTACAACACCCACGGTAGGCGGCGCATCTTTGTTAAGGAAAGTGTGGTTACACACGACTCAGCCTTCCGATCTACTGTTTGTATTTTTGTTTTACAATTCTGTTAATTTCTAGTTCATGTAATTTCGTTGTAATCTGTTCACGAATAATTATATCAGAGGAAATTGTTCTTTGGATCTGTGATTGCCACAATAATTTTTCCAACATAATACGACCATGTACAGATAGGCTAAACAATTGGCTTGGCCCAACAAAATGATCAAGATGTTGTAGATCCAACAAAGGGGTAAAATATCCCCTTACCCACCAGAAGCTACCAAGCCATAGCAGATAACGCCAATGCAATTGAAAATTCCAACGTCCTCATTGAGATTCAGGCAAGCCTGACCAATAAAAAAAGATGTTAGAGTGAGAGGAAAAGAACCCATACAAGGATTGAAGAGAAGCAGAGACCGAAGAAGCCAACGGACCCTTTCCTATTATGCGGTGAAACTACTTATCCAATACAAGGATTGAAGAGGAGCAGACCTGCTTATTTGAAGCTGATTTGCAGCTGCTGCCTTTTGAAGGGAAAAAAAAAACGCCTTTGACTTGGCAACGGACTTAAGTAATTTTTAGTTAAGTTTGAACGCATTTGTTTTTTGGGTCTGCCTTTCTCTTACTTAGGATTTACTAATAGGTAGTATCATCCTTATTATGGAATCATTGAAAAGTAATGTTCACCTATAACAGCAAAATTTTAGCTGCAATATGGAAAATAAAATTGTTTGTGCATTATATTATGTAGAAATCAAGAAGGTTTACGTGCTTCTCTTGTATAAGTTAGCCATAAAAATACGAGTTGTTTCCTAAGAAATTGAAACCATCACAGCAGAACTGTAAGCGATCCATGTTCTTGCTCTTAGTAGCAGGATCCTTCTAAAATGAGTGAGCTCCCGAGACAAGAGCTCGCTCCCATTCAGACGGGAATCGCTCCTAAATAGGATAAGAGCTTCCACACTAATATTAAAGACAAAATTCTCACTTCTCTTTCCAAATATATACAAGGAATAAGAAAAGAAAAAAGTAGGAAAAATTTAGGATGCTCTCTGTCACGTCTCATATTCTATTACTTATCTATGTGTTTGCAGAGAGCTTCTAATAAGGACCTCTATGGTGCGGACGTGGACTTCATGTTTTCCGATCAAATTTTGATGATTTGAACCATTCAATGTGTTTAAAACGTGTTTTTAAGGGTCCACACGAAGGAATTGTTAAAAAAAAATACCGGGAAGGGCTTGATCGGAGTAGTTTTTAATGTAAAAATGTATATTATATAGTTTTATCGAAAACTGCTCAGATCAAGCCCTTCTCGGTCATTTTTTTTATGATTCATCACGTGGACTCTTAAAAATACGTTTTAAACACATTGAACGGTTCGGATAATCCAAATTCGATGCCCCCGCCCTCTACCCTGCTTCCGCTTCCGCTTCGTGCAACTAAGTTTTTACTGCTACGTAGCAAAAAATAAAATTGGTAAGGATGGTAAAATAAATGTCAAGTGGACAAGAATACTAGTAAAAGACATACAGATTACTGTTTTACACAGCCGATCCCAGTAAGGGGTCACAGTAGGTCTTACAGATTAACATGCAACTAATAGTAGCACTTTTCGAGGTTTATGCTTACAATAAAGTCTAGAAGAGGTTTTAGGGAGATACTCCTAGTTGAACAATTGGCTTGATTCCCGCGACTTAAACCACTTAGTCACTGTGTGTGAAAAATCTCATAGATAGATCTTAATGTATGGAGCAGCACATGGTTTGCAAGAAATACTTGGAGTCTAGGGTAGTTTTTAGAAAACATACAGATTACTATTTTTAGACAGTCGATCCCAGTAAGTACTGGTCATAGTAGGTCTTACAAATTAATATGCAACTTATAGTAGCACTTTTTCAAGGTTTCTGCTTACAATAAACTCTAAGAGGTTTTAGGTAGATACTCCTAGTTGAACTTGACCTAATTCCCGCGACTTAAACCACTTAGTCATTGTGTGTGTGACAAAATCTCATAGATAGATCTTAATGTATCTATGAAGCAGCACATGGTTTGCAAGAAATACTTGGAGTCTGGACTAGTTTTTAGAAAACATAACTAAAAAGAGGAAAAAGGAGTTGCACCTCTTTTCCATTTCAATCAAGACATACAAGTACAATCGAAAGGGTGGCAACGTACAAAACAAACCTTAACAAGTTAAGCACCCAAATCGGATATAGCAACAAAAAAAAAAAGTTAATCACCAAAATATTACACACCAAGACACAGACACTAAAACCATCTGAAAAACCCAGCATGCGATATCGATAGACACGATGCCCACCATAAGACAACACATGAGTAAAACACAGCATGACACGATGCCACATCCGTAAGGCCCACTTAAACTCGGGCTTTCTGTCTTCTTTTACATTGTCATCTTCTGAATCTGATGATATCCATCTTGTTGATCACATTGCCTTTACCGAATGGAACCTTGGTTCCTTTGGAAGGAATTTCTGCTTCGCATAAACTGACATGTAGTCGCCAAACACAAACTTGGGGTAACCTTGATCCTCCTCCCGTTTTACCTTTTCCACAAGTTGTGGTGCTGGAGCTATGGTAGCCTTTAGTGATGGGTTATAGAAAGAAGCAATGGATCTCCTATTCCCCTCCGGCATAGCCATAACCCGGTGCCAAACACTCTTGTACCTCCCATTGCTCAAGACCTCAATTTGATCACCAGTATTAATAACAATAGCATTGGGAATGGGTTGGACATCAATCCATTCCCCATCTTTGAGGATCTGAAGACCTCCCATCTTGTCATCTTGGAAGAGTAAGATGACCCCACCAGCATCAGTGTGGGCCCGGAGGCCGTTGACCATTTCCGGGTGAGGACAAGGAGGGTAGTGTGCTACCTTGGTGCCAAAGAAGGCATTATCCCCTCCATCTCCACCATTGAATGCCTTCTTGATGAATCCCCTGGGCAAGCCCAAGTTCTCATCCATCACTTCCATGACCTTCTCGCCCAATTTCTTCAATTCGGATCGGTATTCTGCCATTGTTTCCCTGTAATCAAATTCAAAACCCATTTTAGTTCATTCTTGGTGTTGGGATGCGCAATGGTAGAGGTCACGGGAGAACAGTTTCAGGAATATGAAGTGATGTGTATCGGCATTAGAGGGAAGTAATGAATTTGTTATGAATATCAGGGCGAAAGAATTTTTTTTAAAAAGCCGCTGATCTGCCGTATCGACAAATTATCACTCGTACAAACTGTGAATCGGGTAATGGATTGGCTGCCACCCTGGGAACTAGGAGATAAATCACAACAATAGACCCTCAATTCTCATTCCGAGGAAACAAAAAAAAAAAAGGTAATAAATCATTGATTTCGCTCAAAAGTCGAAGCTTACTTGAATCCTGGAGTCTTTGATGGCCATTCACTCTTGTTTTCGTCTGAGAGAAGGAAAACATCTTCCCAGTCCATATTCTCCAATTTCTCGCTGCTCTTCTTCTCCACCAACTCATTCAACATCTTGACTGCTGTGTTGGAGTTGAGGAAACCTTCTTCTCTTTCCTTCTTATAGCATTCCATGCTCACCTTCTTCACCCTCTCAAGGAGCTCCTCTGAGATACCATGGTTCACCAACTGCACACACCATAACAAGGGCTTAAGCACTTATGGAATTATACCAACAGGCTATCCAAATCAATCAATTGGAACCAGAAAATTGACCATTCCACATCGGTGGTTAATAATAAAGATCTATTGATTTTTGGCTCTCCGATTCACGATGTGTAGCCGTTCTTATTTAGAGGATACGTCAATTCAGATTCTCTAAGCTCTTTTTTGCACTGTCGTTCTGAATGGGTTTTCTGGGTAAAACTTATTTCTTCGTGGATCATTTACAGTAAAGAAATTACAGCATCGCATGTATGTAGTGATAAAAATACTGGACCTTGCACATAGTGTGTAATCCACTATGGAATTTGAATAGAGATGTTGAAGTTACCTGAAAAAATCCCCATTCTTCACACCCATTAGCGATCTGAGCCATCGTCTTGGCCCTCTCTTCTCCATTGAGCTTCGAGAAATCGATCACTGGGATTGCCATGGGAATGAACAAGCGATCTAAAGTTGCGTATACCGGTAGAGAGAGAGAGAGAGAGAGAGAGAGAGAGAGAGAGAGAGAGAGAGAGAGAGAGAGAGAGAGAGAGAGAGGTGGTGTAGAGTTATTTCTCAGTTTTTTGCTTTGTGATGTGGTGAAGAGGTGGCTGTTAGCTGAAGCATATTTATAGCCGTTCTCTTCCCGCTTTCTTGAATGTCAACTCTCAGAAATATATATAATCTCTTCTGTTCCATTGACTATTTCTATAAAGTACAGCTACACTAACCGAAAAAGTATAATAATTTCCTTCTCTATCTTAGTGAGAAAAAGGTTTCACTATAAATTGATTAATGGCTGTTTGTGGTATTTTCAATTTTGTGGCTAAATATTCACAACCACTATGGTATATAATTTCAGAACAGTTATCACTCTGGACCTTCTGGAACTAATTTATGTCAATAATTCTACAAGAATAGTAGTGGTTTCCATGGAAAATACAAACATTTAAATATAAGAGCAGTGCTACAGACACAGATGTTCGGATACAAATGCATTCAAACCTGTTCGATAAATGTGGTCTCACAATGATGCATATGGGATTCACCTCATTGGGCGACTGTGAATCTATGTTTGAATTCGTGTACGAATATCCATGTCCATAGTATTTTTCCTTTGAATATTGAGTTGCCGATTGGATTATGAGGCACTGATTCCCAAAATTAGTTGAGGTGCATGTGTAAGTTGGTTCGGACAATTGAGTTATGAAAGCTTGCTAAGAATGTCAGATGTTTTGTGAGGTAGTAATTGATATCCCACAACAGAAGCATTACCCAATCAGGTTTTACATCCCTGTGATGCTCCATGCTTGTCGTTGCTTGTTTTGGTTTTTCCTAGTCTTTTTGTACACTTTTGTTGGCTACTCGCTAACTGATTGGCTCTCTTGGGGTCTGAAGTTTCTATACTTCTTCCCTTTTAATCTTTGTAATCCCTCAAAGATTAATAAAAAAATTTACCGTTCAAAAAAAAGGTTTTACATCTCGTATTGTATTCAGTATTTATATATATATCGAAAGCTTTCAGTCAGGGATCCCTGACTGAAGGTTTTTGGGTGTTTTGAAGGTTTTAAAAATTGTTTTTGTAAAATTCGAACCGTCCAATGTGCTTAAAACGTGTTTTTAACGGTCCCCGCGAGAAATCATCAAAAAACATTACCGGGAAGACCTTGATCAGAGCAATTTTTCACAAAAACTGTACATATATAGTTTTGTGAAAAACTGTGTTGATCAAGCCCTTCCCGGTACTTTTTTTTTGATGTTTTCTCGCGGGGGCCCTTACAAACACGTTTTAAACACATTGGACGGTTTGGATCATTAAAAAAATATCGGGAACGTGGAGGTCCGGAGTTCCGGAGTCCTGACTAGAAGGGTAAATATATATAAATCCTCCTATATGGGGGGGCTTCTAGTTGGGACCTCCCGTTTCCGGACCTCCATGATCCAAAAATTTTTTTAACGATCCGAGCCGTCTAATGTGTTCAGAATGTGTTTTCAAGGGTCCATCGCGGAAAATCTTCAAAAAAAATACCGGGAAGGGCTTGATCCAAGCAGTTTTCGCAAAAAATATATAAATACAGTTTTTGCGAAAAACTGCTTGGATCAAGCCCTTCCCGGTATTTTTTTTTGAAGATTTCTCGCGTGGACCCTTGAAAACACCTTCTGAACACATTGGACGGCTCGGATTTTCCAAAAATAATTTGCAACACAAAAAAAGCCATGTGGAATGAAGGGTAACATATTCACTTGCGTTATATCTCCATGTGGAATTCAAAGGCCACATGGTCCCACTCCCACCCAGTAGTGGCTTACGATTTTTTAAGGTCTTATCTTATGCCAAAGAAAAGAAAACATAGACTTATAGTAATGATTTAAGTTGCTTTTCCAAATTTTTCTTTTTAAAAAAAGAGGACTTCTAGTATAGAAGCATTTTATGCCAAGCATCAAAAAACAATAGTAATGATTTAAGTTGCGTTTCCTAATTATTATTTTTTTGAAAAAAAACGACTTCTAGCATAGAAGAATTTTATGATAGGCCTTAAACGATGAGCTGAGTGGCCTAATAATTGAGCCACCTCTGAATTTCGCTTTAAATATTATACTCCCTCCATCCCATATTTCTTGTCCAATTGCATTCACAGCACCTCAAAATATTATTTATATTTTCAAATGTATAATGTTATATATATTTACTGTGGATCTTGTTTGATAGCTCTCGATGAGTTCTATTAAACAAGGTTTTCAAAATTGTAAAAAACATTATAGATTGAAAGATATAAGCAATTGAAAAATTACACGCATGCCTGAAATGGAAAACAAATTTGAGACGAGGGAGTACTTTGAACTTTTGATTTTTTATCTTTACAACCCCGACGCCCCACTGTATTAAGTTGCATCACCACACTATAAATCGGGTTGGAACTAGCACAGTCATTTCACACAAACTTTCACTCAAAAGTTGGGATGGCAATAAACTCCTTCCCGTCCTGATTCGATCCGGTAACCCCCGATCCGATAAGCAAATGGGATGGGGTGGTATTTGGATCGATTAAGTCCTTAAAGTATTGAATCAATTAAGTCCTCTGCAAAGATATCTTCCAAGTTATTACAACCACAAGAACAAAAGCTTCAGCAAATATAAAAGCCTACTACAATTAGGTCGTCCATTTGGTAGCAAAGCATGGTTTTCAGCTTGACCACCATATAAATAGGAGTAATATTTATGAGTACATGATATATTAAAAAATCACAATCAGACAATTAATTTAAATTACAGCACTTCTCTACAAATCATAATTGCACAAAATAATGATACTACTTTAATAAGACTAGTAAAATTGAAAATATAAAACCCTGCGATGTGTCAGTGATGCTTAATATAATGCAGCTTGAGTAAAGCCTTGTGCTAAAAATAATCAATTAGAATTTATAAGCAAAATAAGGTATACAATTTGTTGGTAAAGAAAAACAAATAACTAAAGTAGAAATTGATCGAATCAACATCTCTACATACTCTTCCTTACTCGTACAAGTGAAATCAACAAATCTACACACTAATATATGAAGAAGATGAAGGAAATTATATATTTATCTTAACAAATTACATGAAGAAGTCATACTTATACGAAGAAAAGGAGCAAATATATTTCTCATTAACGAATTACATTAAGAAGTCATAATTGAAACAATCATAATAGATGAGCCCCGTTCCACTAAGGCTTTTTTTGTTGATGATTGTGGGAGAATGACCGGTCTCAGAATTCAAAATAAGCTGGCTTAAAAGTAGGTTGCTTTATTCTAATAAAGATTTACTGCGTAGGAGTATCTCACTGCAACCCATTAATTGTTTTTTAAGTGTTTAAAAACCTAATATTGGAAAGTAAATATAATCTTATAAACTTTAGAGGTATAATGTATAATTATGTAAATCTAAAGGACTACTTCGTAATTAGAAAAAATCAGATTGATACAAATCATAAACCTTAAGACGAAATTAATACACATAGAAATATAATTAAGGATCAATTGAAATCTACATATAACTTTAATGACGAAATTGAGAAATTTAAAAATACAAGGACTAACTTGAAACCTACCTATAACTATGGGGACTAAAATGGTAGATAAAGCAATTTTTATATCCCACCTTTTGTGTATGTGGGATAATACTAATATGAATTAACCAAGTCACTTTGGAATATATTTTGTTGCTCTTTCAATGACCATGTTCGGATATTTATTATGAAAGACTGAAAGCAATGCTCACATTTTTTGAATAAGGTTCGGATATTTATTGTGAAAGCAATGTGCTTTTCAAAAAAACACCAAAAATAATAATACTTGAATTTTCGAACACTAGTTTTCAAATAAAACTACTAGGAATTCGAGTTTGTGGAGTTTAGTTTTTAAGGGAGGTTTTTGGAGTAATAAGTGGAGAGAGATACATAGAGAAATAAGAGTAATAATTAGTGAAAATGTTTATTGGAGACCGTGTGTTGAGAGAGGCAGTGATTATGGAAAACAAAAGTGATGTGTCTCCTTAAACTTTCTAATAATGTTTTTTGTTTCCGGGACATGAAAATGATGAACTATTAGAAAATGCAAAGGGTTCCAGAAAAAACTCCAGTAGGGTAATGGGTACACGTGTATAATTTATGGACTGTTTGGTCGCACATGTTCAGATTATTAGGGCTTGGAAGCCCATGTGAAAATAAATTATACATAAATGCATTACAAATAATGAATTGGAGGATAGGGAATCTTACTCTTGGCTTGTGAAGCCTGATTCAACTTTAGTTGCGCTTTGTTGAGGGTTTAACCCCCTAAAGCTAAGCGGGGGTATTATGGTAATTGATTATGTAAACCCTACGTTATAAATACGTGGATGTACTTAACTTTCTGTTGGGGAACCACGTAAAATCTTTGTGTGTCTTTGCCTTCTTATTTTCTATGATTGATTATCTTTGCGCATTGTGCATTTGTTGGTTTGGCCGAATCTCCAACAATTACAGGGATTTTTTGGACTTCCATTTTTTATTTTCATTCACTTTTTAGAAAAGATAAAGTCACTAACATTTAGCACCAACAATTGCACCAACTCTTTCACATAGGATATGTGGGTCACTCTCTCACATGGGATATGTGGGACCCGCATATCCTATGTGAAAGAGTTTATACAATTGTTGATACAAGCGTTAGTATCTGTAGCTTTCTGGGGAGTGCAAAAACAAGAATATAATACTTGTTTACTTTACACATGACTAATGCTCTCATCCCTACACGTACATTCAAACACTTCTACAAATTAGTCAAAATGCAAACTAAAACGTATTGTCAAATTATATTTCTTCCACAAAATATGTCATACAAAATTACAAATGTAATACAACCACTTTTACAGATTCTCATTATAATCCAAAAACTATAATTTCTAATTCTACATTTGAAATCCTAAAAAATAGATAGCACCCTAACACCCCCTGAAAACTTGTAGGTCAGACGATCGAGGACACTCTTCATAGCACCCCTTAAAAGGAGAAAAACTAGGGTATGAGTAGGGTATTGTCACTTGGTGCCCGACCATGCATCTCGGCCATCCAAAAGTATTTTCGATAGCCTAGATTGCAAAGAGAGAAAGAAGAGAGAAAGAGAGTGGAGAGAGAAGGGAGAATAAATCTGCGCCGTCCAAAACACTTTTGGACGGCTGAGATGTGTGGTCAGACACTAACATGGCCGTACCCTACACTCACCCAAATTTTTCTCCCTTAAAAGCCTTGTTTCGGCAACCGGACCGGGATTGTAATAGTCGAGTTGCACGGAAACTAGTTATAAGAGACTCAAATACTAACGTAAAATGTACTATATTTTAGTTAAATTTAGATCTCTGCCGACCACCCACCGTTAATCATGTTGACCAATTACAGTTATCATGCCTTTTGACTTTTTGTAACACATGGCAATGTCCTTTGAATATGCTAAGGGATCAGATGATTCTAACACTGAGTTGTAGGCATGGTTTGTGGGTTAAGGAAGGAGAGAACTCCTATAAACAAACCTATCATCTAACTCTCTCATTTAAATTAATTAATTAATTTCATTTAATATTATATATATGTTCCTTCACGAAATTGTCAACTCCATTGTATAAATATAGTGTGATTCACGAACAGAATTTATGTATATAAACTTGTCATCTAAATGACGTGGCCATTGACATTCTTTTAAAAAAATCACTCACTCTATGATTTTATATTACATTTGTGGAATTCATAGATTGTCACAGCATAAGCATTTACAGAAATTATTGTTTCAGTATCAATATTATGATTTTATGTGTAAGGACAACCACCACCGCCACCATAGTACCGGTACTCATATAGTCCTTAATCGATAAGGGTATAGGTGGAAGAGAATTGACGATAAGCTTAATCTTTGGCAATATATGACCATGTATAGAAACCTTGTTTATTTTCAATCCATCAAATAGACTGGACCAGCCAATTGAGAACTAGCCTCATTTTGATAATTTAAATCGTTCATTCTATTTTTTTATAAGTTAAATCGTTCAATTTATGAAACCCTTTGATGAGATATTAATTTATAGGTTGATCGTCCAATCTTTGAAAAGAAATGCAATTTGGTCACATGGAGAGTTGAGTTCATCTTTTCATGACTGAGCTACATATCGTAACCTCCAAATTGAACAGTCTCGAAGCATCAAAATAGAAACCGTGTTGAATACCCCGGACCCAACATCCAGCCTATTGGGAGGATCGGAGAGGATCCATTTCTATTTCTAGTGAGTAGTATGTAGTAGTAGAGAATGATAGTAGAGAATGATCTGTTTATTCAACTAGCTTGTTGTACTTACATCTGGAAAATCATAAGCCTTTGATTTTATTCTAATTGTCCATGCATTAGGGTACAACTCCAGTTAATGAGAGTACTAGACAATATTGACCGTCTGATTAAAAACATGTACGGTTGATGTTGCATGTAGTAGGAAATCGGATTAAAGATAGGTGTTACTTGGACTTCTTTATAGCACCAAAGGGGTAGGATGAGAGAACATGTGTTAGAGCTAGCTAGATATTTTACTGATTGTAATTTAAATAATCTAAAATATATATAAAAAAAATAGAACTGACTCTCAAACCCTCGGGACCGCTTGTTTGACATAATTTTTTTTTGGGGGTAAATTTGACATGATCAATAGTGAAGGAATACATCCACATCGCACTAAATGAGATCGGATTAACAATATCACACATGACATTGTATACCTAGAAAGAAATTTGGTAGGTTTATATTTGTGAGGCATGTTTGATCCTTATAATGGAGTATTTGTTTTAAGTTTTAACTAAATGATAGATAGTATTTGGTTACGTTGAATTGTCCCTCCTAAAAAGATTATTCCAGAATAAATGGGCAATAGTCAGGGCATCTCTAGTGCACTATCTAAAATAGTTCCCTAAAGTGCTCTAACTAGTTATCTAAGAAAAACTCAAAATAGTCTCTAGAGCACAAAAATTGACTCCCTAAAATCCTAGGTGGCACCCCTCACTACTTAAAATGCCCTAAGTGACTACCTAAATTTGGGGAGAGACTTAAGGAGAGAGAAAGAGGAGAGAGATAGAGAGAAGGGAAGGAGAGGAGAATTTTGTAGGACCACTTGGCACCCTCACCACTTAAATGGGTCCCACTCTAAAAGATAATGAACATTTTTAGGGAGCCCCATTAAAGTGCATTTCTCCTTAGCTAGCTAACTAAGTTCTTAGCACACAAAATAATGTCCCACATGTCCTTAGGGGTACACTTTAACAAACATTTTTTAGGTAGTGTACTAGAGATGCTCCTAGGTATATAGTAAATTGGAAACTAATTTGCCTCTTTGAAATCCAAGATTCATACACAAACTCGACAGAAAAACATCGGCAAAAATAAAATTTATTAAACTCTGAAAGGAGAACAAAGATTAAAAGGAACATGTGCAAAATAAAGCTACCCCAGACCCAATTCAAAAAAGATGTTGGCAAGATACTAACAAAAGTAAAAAAAAAGAAAAATTCAAAACACAACACCACCAAAAGAGAGAACACCACAAGAATCAAGATACCTAACAAAACCTGCAACCCCAAAACAAAAAAACCTAAACACCCAAACAGGAGAGAACAACAAAACCACCCAAAACTAAAAGCTTCACACAGTATCGATCTCAAAGCATAAACAGGAGAAGCAACGACAGGAAAAAAACGAATAGCCTCTAACACCAACACCAACACCAACACCAACACCAACCCAACTGGCACCCGAAAACACAACCAACCAAAGAAGCAAAAACCCATCGAACGGGACATCCAAAAGCAACGACCAAAAGTAGAAGGACAAGAGCAAAACAGCAAAAGAAAGCATCCACAAAACTCAAAACTCCACTGAAATGGAGGCCCATCCTCCATACCCAACATTATTGTCAATAATTAACCTGTGAATGTCGTCCAAACTAAGAATGTTCATTAATCTGATTTAAATAAACGTATAAGAATAATAGCCTCTTTTTTTCCCTTCTATTTTTGGATTTATAATTGACTCATAGAGTTGTTGATAGATCAAGACAATTAACCTATCACTCTATCTGGCCATCAAGCTTAATTGAAAATACGAACTTTTCTAAACAGAACATGGGTTCGATGATCAAAGGTCAAGCAACTTGAATTATAGATATAGAAACTGTTCTTTTAATTTTATTTTTTGAAGATAATTTGAGAACCGATCAGTATCTATAAAACTCTATAAGTGTATTTCAAACTATAAAAAAAAATATTGCTTCTTCGGAATAAAAATAAAAAAAACTAATAAGGTTTACAAAGATAAAATTAATCGGAAATAATTAATTTATGCCAACCTTGCCTATCAATGTTATACATCTATCAGGATGTGCTGTCTTTGAAGGACTTGGAACTTGGATACATCGATCAGGAACCTTGCCTATCAATGTTGGCCTGTTTTTAGGTATTCTCCGAGACTACTTCGATGATCACAACTGTTCAGTTTTAGACCTTATCGAGAACATCATCACCAAAATTCATATTGATCAGATATAATTTCAAAATGCATTGGCCTTTGAAAACATTTACAACACTCAGTCGAAACTCTTTTTTCTCAATGTAAATGTGTGCCAAAAATACATAAAATGATATCAGATTAATACGATGTCTTGAGTCATTGATATTCTTTGTGATCTAAAAAACAAACGGTTTTGATCAAATAAATCTAGAAAGGACCCGCAAATGGACCGAACAAGACCGATTTATTTCCAATTCTTATGGGTTTTTTTTTTTTTTGGTCACACTGGGTCTGTTCCTAACAGAACCACATGGACCTACCTAGAATGCTAAAATGGGGTGCACATACATAGGCAAGAACGAAGATCCGCCCAACAGATTCCAGATGGGCAGTTGTCCAATACAAGTCGTCTGATTTTTAGTCTTAAAAATATTAACATGTGAAGGTATACGTATATTTTCAGTATTTAACTTATTTAGCATAAAATGATTCTTTCTCGAATAAATGTAATTTAAATCAAGGATTGAGCCTGGCCTTTAAAGGACTGGTATTCATTCCCCCAAGACACTGTCCCTTGATTGATGGCGGGCTGGGAGAGATGGAACTTTGGTACGTAATATTAACTAACTTTTCAAATTAGTTTACGCACGTCTCGACTACCTTTAGAAAACTAATATTCCACTGTTCATCTCCAATCAAGTCGATATAAAGTCTCGTATAAACCGACCCACAAGAGTTGGCAGCCTGTAAGAGATTTTGAACCTAAAACCGATGAGATCGAGCTAGAGTAAATTAAATTTTAAGTCTCACGTCTTGACCACGAGATGGTAATATTCATGCATGGTGATGGATTCTGATTCCAATCCTTCCTTTTGAAAACCTCGATCTCCTCTTTCTCTCTCTCTCTCTCTTCTCTCTCTCAGAGACACAAATTCACATGCTGCTGACCAATGGTGTCCCGAATAAGCTTCAAGGCATTCAATAGGGGGACAAAAATGGTCTAGGGTGCATGTACGTACATTGATTTGGCGTATAGACTTTGTCTTTCAATTTTATATACCCTAATTAACCAACCTCATCACCATAATGGTTTTACTTGGTAAAAACATTTACCAACTGATTGAAATCACAGGTCATGACCAGTTCGGTAACCCTAATCATAGGGACACTTGGCACGGTTACAATGAAGAATCATAGAATTTGAACGACTTTCACTAAAATATATTTTGATTATTGTCAATTCAAATGATTTTTTATTCAATCTGGGCCATGACAACTTTTGAATGCTATATTCCTGCCCTGGAGATCATAAAACAATTGGTTTTGACCTTTTGAAATACTGTAACGGAATTGGAAGCCCAAGTGTATATTTTAGTTAACAACTATAGGTCAAACCATATAATAATATTTGAAATTTTAACTTAGGCATATACTACCTTACATAATATGTCGGTATAGAAGCCATTTGGTAATTGGTAATTGGGCGAACGCAATATATATTTTGGTTAGAGAGGAGCTCAATGAGAAGATAAGTTTGATCCATAAAATGTACTCTTTTTATTGGGCAAATGTTAATGCCAAAACTGTTTTTGTTAGTCCCAAAACTCTAGTGCATAATAGGCTTATAGCATGTGCAAAGTACAAGTTTTTTTATGCACTAGAGTTTTGGCACCAACAAAAATAATTTTGGCATTATTACAACCCTTTTATTATTGTGTTGTTGTCATATTGATCTAATACACTATCTGTACATTGAAAAGATTTTTGTTTAATGCAACACTAAGTACGTGACATCAGTCACATACTAATTTCTCATGTATAAAAGAAAGTAAGAAAATTTTATATGGTGATTATTACTAGCTGGCTTTTGATTATTTTTTTTTTTTTAAACATCAAACACAATTCATTCATATCAAGCCCAAAGGCAGTACAATGAACAACCTCGAGGCGGCTCCACATGCAAGGTTAGTCAATTGAACATCCTGAAAAAGAAAAAAAATTCTCTAAAAACAAGAGCATGTGTGCAAATCTATTCGCCACATAATTTTCTTTAAAAAAAAAAGGTGTATATATGAACCGGCTTAATTTTGCTTGTATAAAAATTCATCGAGGGCAATTGTAACATCTTATAAATTCATGTGCTTTTTGGTTGCATTATTTACTCTAACATAGGGGATTTGTTGTATATGTAACTAATTAATTAATAGAGCTAATCTAATTTTTGAAACCTGTTAAAAATTATTTGAGTTTATAAATGATTTTTATAATTGGCACCTAATTGCAGCAAAAAATAAAATACACCCCTCCCACACCATTCTAGACACCGCCCGAGAAGCCAATCCACTGAACCTTTCCAGACATGCCAACCAGACCAACAATGCAACGCCAAGAATAAGCACCAGAACTCCAAATTTCTCCACTAGAGCAATCACTCCATGAAGCACCCCTCAAAGAATCAAAGTGATGTCTAGGAACCCAAATAACAATAACCACCGCCACCACCAGTTCCAACTAATAACTAGAATAGCCAAAGTTGCGCCATAAGATAACCCTCAAAGCCACTTATTGGACCGACATAAAACATATACAACCTGAACCAGTGCTCGTGTGTGAAAGAAACACTATTGAAAGACCCGAGACAAGCATGCATGATGAAAGAGAGAAAATTTTATGATTAAAATCTCTTCAAAACTTTTAAAGTATTACGAAATGGCGTATGGAAATGCACAACAAGCATTACCTTAACCACAATCGTGAAATGATCGCAACGGAGACAGGGGCCATTCCAATCGGGGAAAGCTGCTTAATAGGAAAAGGGAAAAGGGAGGGGGAGGTCGAACAGCAACATGCATAAACAGGTCAAACACAACACAGAGAAACAAAACACTGTTATATTTAAAAAAGACCACTAACAAACTGACATGCATGCAAGAAGAATTTTAGAAAGATTTTATTTTTCAAAACAATAAAAGTACTACGAAAGGGTATACGGGAATGCATAATCAAGCATTGTCTCAACCTTAATCATGAAACGATCGGAAGGGTTAGGTCCAATCGGGGAAAATTGTTCGATGGGGAATAGAAGGGGAGGTCAAACAGCTACATGCATGAATAGGCCTAACACAACAACACAATTAGACACCCAACACAATCACACAATCACACACGAACACATGCAACAACAATACAAAACAAACGATCCGTCCAACGACAAGAACTAGATAAAACACCCTATGTGGTTCGAAGGCCATAAACGCAGTGGGCTAACTTTGGAATAACACGACCATGTACAGATGGGCTAAACAATTTGCTTGGCCCAACAAAATGATCAAGATGTTGCAGATCCAACAAAGGGGTAAAATATTCTCTTACCCACCAGAAGCTACGAGGCCATAGCAGATAACGCCAATGCAATTGAAAATTCCACCGTCCTCATTGAGATTCAGGCAAGCCCAACCAATAAAAGATATTAGAGTAAGAGGAAAAGAACCCACACAAGGATTGAAGAGAATCAGAGACCGAAGAAGCCACCGAACCATTTCCTATTATCCAGTGAAACTACTTATCCAATACCAGATCTCTTTCTTAGCAGTGCATGGTAGCAAGGCCCAACAAACCAAACAAATTAAAGACATCACAGGCATAATCGATTGTGAATGATCGGAGAGTCAGAGAGTGAGGTCGGCGATCGAGACCCTAGCTGCATCACCACATGCACCACGATATAAGTTCCTCTGGGTATTCAGATGTGATTGCATGCGAGATTAGAGCAAGAGATTGAGAGGTCAACAATCGGAGGAGTGGCGGCCGGATAGAGGAGAGTAGTAATGGGGGGGAAGAGTTATTTGATAAAGAAAGTAAAGAGAAAGAGGGGAATGGAGGGAGGGGAGGCCGGAGTCATAAGTTCTGGTAGTGAAGCGGCAGCTGAGAAGGAGGGTCGAACGAGAGAGAGAGAGGTTTTCATCGAACCCAAGTCTTCTACCTGTTTCTGATTCTATAGCATTAGCATACCCTTATTAATTAGCATCAACAAGTTTTTCCGATTTCACTAAATTTCAAAATCAAGATTTAAAGTTATAATCTAGAATTTATTTTAACAGCTATCTCAAATACCCTTACGCCCCGTATGGATGTCGGATTTGATTTTTGGTGCATTTATAATGAGGGTGGGCCCACTTCCTAAGAAGGGTGGATTTGTATATGAGGTATTTGGATGGTTTTTTGAGAAGGGGGATTTGAAATGTGGATATGATAGGATAAGAGAGCAAATGACTTAATTGCCCCCAATTTATTAATTTGAATAAACAAAATGGATTAATTTCATTATAATTAGAATAAATACATAATAATTAGAATAATACAAAAAAATACACAAATATATTTTAACTATATTAGAAGTTTAAGAAAAAAATTTCCGAAAAAAAATTAAATAATTAATTTGCAAGTCAAAATTTGTAAAATTAATATAAAGACAATTTAGGCTTGATTTGAATGGAGAGTAAGGTTTTTTTTTTTTTTTGGGTTGAATGGAGAGTAGATGGTGGTTGAATGTTAAATGGTTGGTGGAGTGGTAGATAGGTGATTGAATGGTGGGTTTGTCATTGAATGATGGATAAAAAATTTCCTTTAAATATCAAACAAACTAATTCGTTTTGCACACTTTCCTATTCTTCATTTGTAGAAAAAAAAATAGACAAGACATATTTCCTTATATTTTGGTTTTCTCCTCTTCTCATTTCAATGGCACGTCAGAATTGGACCGATGAGGAAGAGGATACCTTACCACACTCGTATGAAGAAATGATAGGTTCAGGGCTTTGAGTAGGTGAACATGGAGTCATGCATCAAGGATGGAACATATTCCTTCAACTAGGGGTGTCCACGGATCGGATCCGTACGGATCGGATACGGATCCGATCCGATCTGCTTAGAGCGGATTATGGTTTTTAAGATCCGGAACCGAACCGAACATTCACGGATCGGTTACGGATCGGATCGGATTGAGTCGGATTGGGCGGATTTGAGAGATTAAAGAAGGATTATTGAGCGGATTGAGCGGATCGAGCGGATCCGATCCGGATCCAGAACCGTCAGATAAGAAATTCTCGATCCGGAACCGAACCGAACATTCACGGATGGATCAACGGATGGTTCGGACCGGTTCGGATTAGTCGGATTGGTGGATCGGATGATCCGCTGGACAGCCCTACCTTCAACATATAATGTCCGAGTCTTTTCTCCAAAGTGGTATCACCAAAAATCAAATTGAAGGTAAAATGAAGAATTGGATTCAACATATAATGTCCGAGTCTTTTCCCCAAATCGTTTGGGCTGGTTGCATATCTCTGACTCGAAAACTCTCCGCATGAAAATTTAGCAATGCTATTTCAGCTTCGTCCATTGTGTTGTACCTTTTCTTCAAACTCTCTGAGTATCCATTATCCTGGACTTTAGCTTCCTCCCAGTGTTGTAGATCATCGGACGATGTCCAATGAAAACCACACAATAGGACTCTCTATGTTGACCTATGATTCAATAATCTATTCCAAAACAAGCAGTGATAACCATTTAACTTCAACAAATAGTAAACAGTTTGCATATATCTAGTTGGCTCAGATATTTGATTCACCGACACGCATTGTACAAGTTGGCTACAACTTATGTTGCCAAAAATAAGCAGTGATCACCTTTTAACTCCAAAAAATAGTAAACATTTTGCATATATCTACTTGGCTCAAATATTTGATTCACCGACATGCATTGCACAAGTTGGCTACAACTTATGTTGCCAAATAGATATTAAACCAGTGGCCATCATAAATTGTCCAGCCAAAATGAGTGCCTTGCCCTTTTTGTTTCATATCATCATAGCCGTAACGAGGATGACAACTCAGTATGAAAAATACTTGAAATCATAAACATACACTTCTATCCATGTTACCACAGGATTTAACATAACATGCAGTTTTCTGAGTTTGGTAGCAAAAGCCAAAGGATGCCAAAATGGCAACTCATTTGCATTCACCCACACACACACACACACGCACACTCACTCACTCACTCTTGGCTTAGAAAATAGTTTTTTCACTCACAATCCATCACTTGGCTACAACTTATGTTGCCAAGAGGTTTTTAAGCCATTGGCCATCATAGTAGTCCCGCCAAAGCCGAATTAGTTACGTAATTTTTTTGCCCTAATTAATCATAGCCAGAAAATTGCATAAAAGTAACCTAGAAAACTCCACATGATGAACCCACAAAACTGCATATAACTCACCCATAAACCTGGTCAAATCACTGCATGTATTCTGAAGAAAATAGCTTCTATTTGGGCTCACAAAGAGTGGCCATTATCAACCCACAAAACTGCATAAAACTATTCCCACAAACTGAGAATCAACATGTAATGAACCCTAAAAATTGGCCATTATAAACACAGAAAACTACATGTAAACTTGGTACATAATCAGCCATTATCAACCTGCCTATTATCAAACAAGATAGTTGCATATGAAAACCCAAATAACTGCATGTGAAACCCAGAAAACTATAACTAGAAACTTTTTTTTACTGCAACTACAAACCCATAATACACTAACTGAAACCAGAAAATTGCATGTTTAACCCAGATTACAGCAACTAGAACCCAACTCCCTCTATATTAAACCCAGAAAACACCAACTATAACCTAGAAAATTGCATGTTAAACCCAAAAAAACAGCAAGAAAACTACATGTTTAACCCAGAAAACAGCAACTATAACCCAGAAAACTGCATGTTATACCCAGAAAATAGCAACATCATAGCAAGAAACCTACATGTTAACCCAGAAAACTGCAACTATAACTCCAGCAACTGCATGTTAAACCCAGAAAACAGCAACATAATGGCTAGAAAATTACATGTTTAACCTAGAAACAACAACCATAACCTAGATAACTGCATGTTAAACCAAGAATACAACAACTAACACCCAGAAAACAGCATCCAAATCCCTGTTAAACTGCAAGTACAACCCAAAAAATGGCATCCAAATCCCAAGCAACTACATGTGAAACCCACAAGACAGCTTTGCCAAACTCAGATTACTACATGTCAAACCCAGATTACAGCATCAAAATCCCAGATAAACACCATGATTGGCCTCAGATATATACAACAGAATCATTGGCCTCAGATATGTATAAAATCATCATTGACATCTTCTATAAACACCATTAAGAAGCATATTATGTATATAACGGAATCATTGGACTCATTTGAGATATAAATAATAATTAACCTCTTCACACACCTGCACACATAATTGTTATATTCTTGGTATTGGCTGCAATTTCTGAGTTTGCGCTAACAGCAACTACCAGAAACAATAGCAACTGTTCTAGCAACTCAAGTAATCACACACACACACACACACACACACACACACAAAAGAAAATGAACCCAGAAACCTATACAAGATAAATGCAGAACTGCATAATAAACTACCATGAACTGCATATATATATTGGCTCAGAGATTAGTTCTTTAGTTCACAGCTCCCCTTTGGAACAACATTATGTTGCCAAATGGGCTTGAAGCCATTGGCAACAATAAGTTGTGCCGCCAAGTTGTGTGCTTCGCTTTAATATTATTGCACTAATTTCATCATTGTCATTAAAACCTGAAACATGAGAAGAATTCATGAATACCAAAACACATAACTAGTACATCGTAGTTTGCCATAATTTTTTAGATTGTCATTGAGTTTGTCCTAATTGCATATTTCACACCCACACTCACAAAACAATTGGGCTTAGATATTATCCTTTTTTTCAACGTACCACCTACATGCAACTTTATGCTACCATTAATACCTTCATTAATTCCATATACAAGTACATACTAATAATACAAACATATTGCAATGTCTTACATACTTACTGGCCAATCATCATTGCCTTACACACCATATTACATAATAGACTTAAGCAAGTGTAGAGTTATTACAGATATCCATATTACATATTAGAGTTATAGAAATGTTTGCTTAAATTTACATGGGGAAAGCCCTCCCATTCCTCCCATTCGCTTAGGGATGGAACTATACATGTTCAAACACATACATTTACATTAAAAGGGCAATAATCCCGGCCGAAGTAAAAATGAAAGACTAGAAAAGTTACCTTCACGTATTCCTCCCACATATCTAGCGAATCCACCTCGACGGAATTAGTGTCATGGTTCCAACTAAAACCACTTAGCCTTTGCATATTGGTAAGCAAACCATATTTCTCCTTCCAAATTTTTACCTTGGACTCTATGTTTGGATTAGCTCTTATGGTTGTCCCGGGAAACATCTTATGTAATAAAATCTCCACTGCCCCAAAGAAGCCCGACTTGAAGTCGTTTTTGGCTCTCCACACTTTACACCATCTTTAAACTCTTCAAGTATGAATAGAAGGAGGGCTTCCTCTTGCTTCAAAGTCCACAGCCTCTAACTTTGTTTGTCCTTTTTCATTCCCCTTGTCGTTCTCTTTCTCTTTCTCCTTGCCCTTCCCATTGCACCTTGACCGTTTCAATGGCAAAGCTTGTTGATAATCCATTGGGTAGGCTAAGCTGACGTTCAATGATTTATTAAACTTCACATAAGACATCTCTTAAATATCACATATCGGAATAAATTGTTTCAATACACGCCCATAAATCCACAAAATTTGTCGTTACATGGGAAAAGCAAGTAACGAAAAAATTGTTCGAATTAGGAAAACATGTATACGAATAAGATTACCACAAAGGCAACAAGTGACAAAAATAATAACTATTCCCCACTCGGACCGTTAGCTAACCAATGGTTGTACATTTCGGTTGCCAAGTTCTCTCTTATTTGAGTCCATTGGGTGGTTGGCTCGACGGTGTCTAGAGGTGAGCATGAACCCATCCAACCCGCCCGACCCGATCCGACCCGTAGGGTTTTGGGCGGTTTTTAATGTTTTATACGGTCGGGTTCGGGTTTAAAAATAAATAAATTTCGGGTTCCGGGTCGGGTGTTGGGTGGAAAGTGTTGGAACCGAAGTAACCCGACCCGAATTGTTTCATATATTACGTGTGTGTGTGTGTGTGTGTGTGTATATATATAATGTGTTTTCCCAATGTTTGCTCTCTATTACGCGTTTTGCACTGCCCAAAACATTTTCCCTACTTGTCATTTTCAATGCCTATCATAGTCAAAGTCCTCTCTCTCTCCTCTCATTTCAGATCTAAAGAAAAAAGCCTCCTCTCTCTCTCCTCTCTCTCTCCTCTCACTTCCACCGTTCCATAGATTGAAAATAGAGAGAAAAAAAACTGCAACTTTGTTACTAAGAAGAAGAAAAAGAAGTAATGCAGCAAATTTGGCCGCCGTTCATCTTGCACAGATCCGTTCAACTTTCGCACAGATCCTCTCTCTCTCTCTCCCTCTCTCTCTCTCTAATTCTCTGACCGCAGTTCGCACTTCATCGCCTCAAGCCGCCGTTCACCGCCTCACGATCTCAGGCCACCGGTCTCTCTCTCTCTCTCTTCTGTTTCTCCTTCTCTCTTTTTTTCAATTCGAAAGGGCAAACCCGAAACCTGACCGAAACCCGACCATCACCCGACCTACCCGAGTTTTTTCGGTGTCAAAGGGTTATCGGTTCTGTTTCGAGTGAGGTTTTTCTCAACCCGACGTGGTCGAGTCAGGTGTCGGGTGCGGTCCCAACCCGACCCTACCCGACCCGTGCTCACCCCTAACGGTGTCGATGTACTCATCTGGTGGGACTATATGCAGGTTCTGCTGCCCCCACAAAGTGTATTCAATCAGATCCATTGCCATTTGTCGCTTGACAAGGTTATGGAGAAGGCAATAGGCAGTAACAATGCAACAATGAGTTCTAATGGGATAATAAGAGCAAGATCTCAAAATTGCAAATCTTGTCTTCAACACCCGGAAGCATCTCTCGACCACATTTCGAACGCTTTAGTGCTTCATGTTGAAATACTCCTCCCAGCTCTGGGGTTGGTGACCTTGCCTCCAAATGTTAATATGGTATCAATGACCCCTATACGAGGCTAACAATACTGGCCCATTAGTGTAACCGGCATCAGCGAGGTAGTAACAACCTACAAAATGGATTGAGTTCTATGTGATTACGTTGACATAAGTGTGGAGGTATGTAGTGTAAACCAAAGTTATTAAAGTGACGTACCCTGTGGAATTCTCAACCCTGAGGCCTCGCTAACGCATTGCGAATCACTCTCGAGTCTGTGGCGGATCCTTCCCAACCAGACAACGCAGATATGAATCGTAGGTTTCGACTACAAACTCCCAAGACATTCGTCGTGTAGTCACCCTTCCTTGGCCAATAGCGTATCCTATGTTCGGTTGGGGGGATGACAGGTACAAAGGTACCGTCTAAAGTCCCTAGACAATTCTGTTAATGAGAGGAGGCACAGATTTTAGTACTCACATGTTTTTAATAAGGAAGAAATTAAGGGGAAACATTTATGCAATTAGGAAGGTGATTTTAGCTCAAACCACTTCCACCTACAATCCGGCTCATTAGCGGGAATAGGTTAGGGATGATGCCACAATTGATTGTGAAGTCGCAACATGTCCAAAAGAACTGCGTTGAAATGCCTACGAACTGTTTCCCCTGACCTCACAAAATGGAACTTGGTTAGCCTATTCTTGTTGTGGCACGCGAGGATCAACAAAAATATAGCAACTTTCTCCATAAGTGTGACGTTCCTAGAGTTCTGTAAGCCTATTTCCTCTAGTAAATGGCACGACCTCATGAATGTATGCCTATTTACCCTCAATTGGGTGGCAATCTTTGTCATCACCATGTACTAACCTATTAAGTGCGTCAACTTGGTTTTGGTAAACATTATGGTTCAAACGAAGACGGGGCCTTCGTCAAACCCTTTTGGCAATCAAGTCCATAATTAACATGTAAAGCATGAGAGTAGTACTGTTTACTCTCATGAAACATAGGATTGCTGCGAAAGCCTTACGCTTTGCCATCTCCTTCATTCACGTTTTGTTAGTCTTGTCATTTGTTTTCAAATAAACCATCATAGGAAATTATGGGGAAAATATATATTTCCGGCTAATTCATTATATTAGACCAAGCTCTTAAATTCAGTGAAATTAGGCAAACTTGAACCTTTTAAAGCCAAAGTTTGAAATTAGGGCATCGTCCATTTTTTAGGAACTTAGCTCCAAATATTAGAACAAACAACTAACAATTAATCTCATAAATTTGGCCAACAATTTCACAAATTAGGGAAAAGTTGAACACTGACCCAAATTAGGGCAAAATTGAACATTGACATAAATTATGGCAAACTATCACATAATTTAATTCTAAACAATCTCACAATTTAGTCCCAACTATGAACAATGAAAGATATTGGGCAAACTATCTGAGAAATTAGGCCAAACTCTCATAAATTAGAGCAAACAATGTCAGAAATTAGGGAAAACTACAACCAATTAGTGATATATTAGTTGAAGCTAAGAAATTAGGGTAAAATCAGTTCAATTGAAACCAGGAATTTGGGCAAAGCCAAATCATTTGATGCCCAATAATTAGGGTTAAACCCATTTTGATGTAAACCCTGAAATTAGGGCATAAGCAAATTGATTGAAACTGAGACATTAGGGAAAACTCTTCTTAGAAATTAGGGCAAACTGTCAACAATCCCAGAAATTAGTGCAAACTATGAACCAATTCAAAAGTAAGATCGATTGAAACCCAGAAATTAGGCAAAACTATATCGACAAATTAGGGCAATGATAGGCGCGCGAAATTCGTGAATTTAGGCGCCTAAGTAGGGGAAGTTAGCGCGTTAGACGTGCGTTTAATTCTCATTTTCCGTTTAATGCGTGCACGTGGTTGGATTTTGTGTTTGTGCTTAATTTGCAGGAAATTGAAATATTTTGGCGCTAATGAGAGGTACTTGGAAATGCCGTGACGGAACGTGAGAGCAAGCAAGGCTGTGGAGACTAAGTGGTGAAGTTAATTGCTCAAGGGAAGCAATTGGTACCGCCGGGAGCGCTACATGATTTTGAAGGAGCGCTCAAGAATGGCACAAAAAGGCGCAAGACGAAACAGAAGGTCTACGAGCGCTACACCTAAAATGGTGTAGCGCTACCGGTTGGTTAAGAGGTCAACGGAACAAGGGGGTCAACGGTCAAAATAGGAGATAAGGGCTAGGTAGCGCTACACCAAAAGTGGTGTAGCGCTACCGAGGGTGTTACAGGCAGCCTTAATGGGTTAGGTAGGGCTACACCATTTTTGGTGTAGCGCTACCGAAAGCTTATCTCAGCTATGGAACGGTGGCGTTTTGGGTCTCGCGTGAAGTTATTTCGTTTTTCCGGATTAGCAAGGGATTCCATATAAATACCCTCTTAACTCGATTTAGGGTTAGATAGACATGGTTCCACACTTCATAACTTACGCTTTATTTTTCTTAACTTCTGCTGCTGATTTCAGGATTATTTTTGGATTCAAGTTTAATTCAAGTTCTTCGGTTTTCCAGCTTTGGATTCTTGCTTTCCTTGGTGTTTGCATCCGTTCTCTTCCGTAATCTGTGGTATCATTCTTTTGCTTTTATTTCAATTGTTCAAACCATGTTTAGATCTAGGTTTAATATTGTTGATGCGTTCAATAGAATCATGAGTGAGTAGTTGCATAGGGTGCGGCTGCGGGGCGAAGGCGCTTCGCAGCTAGACTTATCGATGTTTTACCTCGGGACCGAATTAACTTGATTTTTGAGCAATTTTAGGAAACGAAAACTCTTCTAACGAACAAAACCCAGGCATCGCCGGAATTCGAATGCGCACGAAATCTAGTGACAGGTGGTGCGCATTTGTTAGGGATCCTTTTTCTTATTCTAAAATCAGTAAAAAGGGTAATTGTGGCCCGAGTAAACATTGGTTAGGCTAGTCGCGGACGCTGGGTTCCCTCAGCTGTACTCTCATTTTTAATCTGCATTCAGTAAATTAGTCCAGTAACTTAGTTAATTAATCTCATTGAACAAGGGGTGGCTACCTAAGAGCCAAGATAAACTGTGAACCCGTCATCTTTAAGTCCTGCACACGTTCGTCCGTCTCTGTGGATTCGACTCCGGTACTTCCGGATATTATGCTACATCGGTCGAGAGTCCTACGCTTGGGACGCGTCTTTATTTTAATTCACCCGGTTGGTCAAGCATTTTTGGCGCCGTTGCCAGGGATGGCAACGTGTGTTTTCAAAGAAGTCGGGTCGGGTTAGTATCTTTGTGTTTTTATGTGAGTCAAAAACAAAAAGTGTCTTTTGTTTTTTTTTAGCATCTTTTTGTTTCTAGGTTGAGTCATCTAGAGTCAGTCGAGTGGTAAGTATTTTGTGTCTTGAGTCAAAAAAAAAAAAAAAAAGAAGGTAATAAGGAAACAACTGGGTGAACGAGGTGAGAATGGAAGAATTCTGTGAGATGTGTGAGTGTTGGGGGCATTCTGTTTATACCTGCTCCGCTTTTTATGCACTCAAGGAAGCTTATCGAAATAATCAGGCTAGGGTGAGTGTTATTAATCAGCGGTGGGATCCATATCCAAATACGTACAATCTAGGGTGGTCCCACCACCCATCTTTTTCATGGTGGTATTCCGAACCCCCAGTGCCACCACAGGCACTGCCTTTGCCTCTGCAAGAAATACAGTCGTTCGAACCTACCCAGGACCACATGACCCAATTTGGCTCCCTTTTCCAAGACCCGCAAGGGTTTGATCCTTATTCTACTGGCCCACCCCCAGAGCTGACTTATCCCCCTCATGGTGAGAAGCTTGAGGAGAGGGTACAGACTCTTGTGCGATCGCAGATGACCTTCACCGCGGAAACCACCCAAGCAATTGGGAACCTTAGGTCCCAGTTGACTCAACTCACAGAGGCCGTGGGACAAATCCAACAGGAGTGGGAGACATTTCCTTCTCCGCCTCAAGTCAATAGAAGAGAGGAAGTCGACCCACTTCTCATTGAGGGACGGGTTGATAATCGTATGGAGGATTTTGATTCGTGGTCTGAAAGCTCCTCCGAGTTTGGAGGGAGTGAAGAGTTTACTCCTAGGGATGAGGAAGTAGGTCTGGTTAACGATGTTGAGAAGGTTGACTTGGTCTTACCACCGTCCTCTGAATTTGGAGGGGATGAGGAGCTTACTGCTAGGGAAGAGAGAGAAGAGGAAGTTGACCCACTTGTCATTAAGGGTGGGGTTGATGAGGGTTTGGTGGAACCTTCTGAGTTGGGAGCGAACGCGGAGCTAACTGCCCAATGTCCCCCCCTTGAGTCTAATGTAAAGGTCGAACCCCCTCTCATGTATCTCCCACTGTTGATCCGCACTGCCTACGTTTTCCTTTTGCGCTCCTATGAGTCTAGAGAACGAGGAGCTCACTGCCCTCCGTGTGATGGTCCGATCGAAAAATCTCCCACTGCTGAGGAATGGGACGCTGAGATTGATAATTTGCAGTCCTTAATGGACGAGCAAGATAGGAAGTATGGGTTTGAGAGTGAGTCTCTTATTTTTGGGGACCAAGACTTTGTTGATGAGGAACTAGTTGAGAAACCAAACTTGGTTGAGGAGGTTTTGGTAGAACAGTCGAAGTCGACGGTAGTGGAACATATTGATTTTCTTGGTGTTGATGATTACGATTTTGTTTATCTTCATTCTAGCGCAAATTATGTCCACAGCTCGAAAATTAATTTGGTTTCACGTGAGCACTTAGAGGCACTTCAATTTCTTAGAACAATTCGGCAATTGCTTTACTCGAAGTATCTTTTCTTGTGGTCTGGCCGAGTTCAGTTTTTAGCAAAGAGTTTGAAGTGGAGTGGAATGTTCATAGTACTAATTTTTGTTGATATGTTACATGTTCCAAATCCACGTTTGGCTAAACTCTCTCTCTCTCTCTCTCTCTCTCTCTCTCTCTCTCTCTCTCTCTCTCTCTCTCTCTCTCTCTCTCTCTCTCTATTAAAATTAATTCAAAAAAAATAAAACTATTTTTTTTTGGTCTTGTATAGCCACCCACCCTTCAATTCAAGTTGGGGGATGGGGAGAAAAGTATTACACGTTCATCGCGTGAAGATCTGGGTGGCGTGTTTTATTTTCTTTGTTTTCTTGTTCTTTCTTTTGTTTTTTTTTTATGGGAGCCCGAATAGCACAAGCCGGGCAGGACTAATGTCATTTGCCTATTTTCGGTAGTTGTGGTTTCAGTCTTTTGGCAGGGTACGCGTGCTACCACACCAGCCTTGGTAGATTAGGCCTCACCGATGGGGTGATGGAGGCATTCAGGAGCTCTCAGTCATGAGTGCCATTATGTGTGGCGGTTGTAAGTCCGAAGCCCCCAGCGCGGCCTTGTGTGACTAGCTGTGGTCCCACTATTGGGGGCCGAAGGAGCAAGCCCTGGAGCATCTGCAATGACGAGGAATGCAAAAGCAGCAAATTCCTCGAACATCGGCCGAGGTCATGGTGGTTGGCTGCCACCTCAGGTTCACTCTTTCCTTCTCTTTGTTTTTCTCTTTCTTTGTCTTTATGCTCTGGGGACAGAGCACATTTCAAGTTGGGGGAAGGGGTGTACTTTGTACACGTGTATTTTTGTTCTGAGCGTTGTTAGTGGGTTTAGGGTTCATTTTTAAAGTTTTGGTTAATTTTTTAGTGTGGGGATACGATTGTTATGCTTGTTTGTATGAGTTAGGTGAGCATGCTAGATTCTTGTCTCCTTGTTTGCCTGTTTAACTTGTTCACATGCATATATCTGGCATCCCTGTTTGAGTATTTTCCGCACCAGAAGCAAGTTGAGTAGGTGTTCCCACTTTGTGCACAGTGTGTCCTTAAAAGCATCCCATGTTTTCCTTGTTCATCAACTTCTGCACTTGCACAAAATAGTAGGCGTTTGTACCACATGCCATAGTTGGATATTTTGCATGCATGCTGTGAGAGTTGGTAACGTACTTAGGGGATGATACAAGGCCATCTTTGCATGATTAAACCACTATACGAGTCCCTTTGACCCCATTTTAGACCAGTCCGAGTCAATTCCTGTGTCAAGCCTAGGAAACCGGTGTTAGGGTGGAATTAATTTGGTGGTCCAGCTCTGTGCGCATTTTAGAGGCCTCGAATCATTGGAATAAAGGGGCATCGTCATTGTGGAAAAATAAACGTTGCTTTTGGGTGCCATTTCTTTGGTGAAAGAAAAAAAAACCTAAACCTTAATCCTAGCCAGAACCCCAACCCTTAAACCATTGTCTACCCACCAATAATCCCATAATAAAAGAGAGTAAATCATAGAAGCCGCGTAAAAAAAAAGGAAAAAAAAAGAAAAAAGAGAAAAGAAAATGGAAAAAAACGCGGTCAAGTTGAAGGGGACCATCCGATTTTTCCCCACTCTCTCTCTCTCTCTCCACCCCATCATTCTCCCTTTCCTTCTTCTTTCTTCTCCATTCAAACCTTAACCTTTAAACCTTCCAAACCTAAACTCACCAAAGTTATGGAACCTTAAGAGGCAAACTGAGCTGGAGATTAAGCGTAGAGCTGGACTGGGGTGGTGTTATTTCATGTGTCCTTGTCATAGTCCTGTTATTTTTGGTGTTATTTCATGTGGTGGTGTGATGTTGTTCATGTACTGGGGGTTTGATGTAAGTCGGTGGTTTGAGTCTTGTCATCCTATGTGTTGTGTAATAACTCGTACTTTTGTTATGTTTGTCACTAATGTTTTGTGATGTGAGTCGAGGTGGCGGCCAGTCAGGGTAGACTGTCCATGCGCTTCTATAGGCTGTCACCCTTTGCATGTTACCTTTTTCTGTGCAACCACGGTCGTTATAAGCCTAATGAAGTCCCCGATGCACGTTGGTTGACTCTCTTGCATGCATGTTTTATATTTGATTGTGAATGTGTGGTATCCTATATTCGTTGAGCTTTCCTTGTCATAACTGGCGTTGTTTTGATTGGCACGTGGTGGTTTCTCGTTTCATCCCACGTTGGTCACCAAGCGCCTCACATGGGATGTTGAGTGTTCCGGTGAGTGAGAGTTGCATTGTGACTTTGTGGGAGCATTTTTATCTCTACAATTGTTTTGGTGTGGAATTGTTCAAGGTTTCGCTAGGGCATGCATGTGACTGAGTTGTGGGTAGCAAAGGGATGAGATTTGAATTGTTCACTTGATTCTGTACAGGTTGCATAACCCTCGTACCCCCTGTTGAGTTTTTATTTTTCTTTATTATTTTTGTCTCGTTCGTTACTAGGGACTAGCAACGCTCAAGTTGGGGGATGTGATAGGCGCGCAAAATTCGTGAATTTAGGCGCCTAAGTAGGGGAAGTTAGCGCGTTAGACGTGCATTTAATTCTCATTTTCTGTTTAATGCGTGCACGTGGTTGGATTTTGTGTTTGTGCTTAATTTGCAGGAAATTGAAATATTTTGGCGCTAATGAGAGGTACTTGGAAAGGCCGTGACGGAACGTGAGAGCAAGCAAGGCTGTGGAGACTAAGTGGTGAAGTTAATTGCTCAAGGGAAGCAATTGGTACCGCCGGGAGCGCTACATGATTTTGAAGGAGCGCTCAAGAATGGCACAAAAAGGCGCAAGACGAAACAGAAGGTCTACGAGCGCTACACCTAAAATGGTGTAGCGCTACCGGTTGGTTAAGAGGTCAACGGAACAAGGGGGTCAACGGTCAAAATAGGAGATAAGGGCTAGGTAGCGCTACACCAAAAGTGGTGTAGCGCTACCGAGGGTGTTACAGGCAGCCTTAATGGGTTAGGTAGGGCTACACCATTTTTGGTGTAGCGCTACCGAGAGCTTATCTCAGCTATGGAACGGTGGCGTTTTGGGTCTCGCGTGAAGTTATTTTGTTTTTCTGGATTAGCAAGGGATTCCATATAAATACCCTCTTAACTCGATTTAGGGTTAGATAGACATGGTTCCACACTTCATAACTTACGCTTTATTTTTCTTAACTTCTGCTGCTGATTTCAGGATTATTTTTGGATTCAAGTTTAATTCAAGTTCTTCGGTTTTCCAGCTTTGGATTCTTGCTTTCCTTGGTGTTTGCATCCGTTCTCTTCCGTAATCTGTGGTATCATTCTTTTGCTTTTATTTCAATTGTTCAAACCATGTTTAGATCTAGGTTTAATATTGTTGATGCGTTCAATAGAATCATGAGTGAGTAGTTGAATAGGGTGCGGCTGCGGGGCGAAGGCGCTTCGCAGCTAGACTTATCGATGTTTTACCTCGGGACCGAATTAACTTGATTTTTGAGCAATTTTAGGAAACGAAAACTCTTCTAACGAACAAAACCCAGGCATCGCCGGAATTCGAATGCGCACGAAATCTGGTGACAGGTGGTGCGCATTTGTTAGGGATCCTTTTTCTTATTCTAAAATCAGTAAAAAGAGTAATTGTGGCCCGAGTAAACATTGGTTAGGCTAGTCGCGGACGCTGGGTTCCCTCAGCTGTACTCTCATTTTTAATCTGCATTCAGTAAATTAGTCCGGTAACTTAGTTAATTAATCTCATTGAACAAGGGGGTGGCTACCTAAGAGCCAAGATAAACTGTGAACCCGTCATCTTTGAGTCCTGCACACGTTCGTCCGTCTCTGTGGATTCGACTCCGGTACTTCCGGATATTATGCTACATCGGTCGAGAGTCCTACGCTTGGGACGCGTCTTTATTTTAAGTCACCCGGTTGGTCAAGCAGGCAAAAAAACAATTCAAAAACCCCAAAATCAGTGGGTTTTGGAAACGCGAAAGGACCAGATCGATAACGTACGAAGATGAAGAAATGGTCGAGATGAGCAACAACGAAGTCATATAGTTCGAAAGCAGGCCGTCTCTCTTCTTTATTCTCTTTCCTCTCTTCGAAACCCAGATTTGGTCATACGCGTATAAAAACCCTCCAATCATACGCGTATAAAAATCCTCCAAATCACCTAGATTTGCAGGTGTAAAACAAGTACGAATTCCACCAAATCCCCCCTGATTAGTTAATGATAGGGTCGACGCAGTCGTTGGCAAATCAAGGTGAAGCCGGATTCGGACTCCAAACAGTGAATATAGTCGGGGAAGAAAATGGGGTGCCAAACGCCTGACTAGAGTAGGCCCGGGATTACAAATCCCCCTCTTTTCCAAATCCGGGTGCCAAACAGGGCCTTAAAATGAGCTAATAATCAAAACCAATAAATAAAAAATTTATTGTCGCAAACTTCATCAAATCTCCCTACAAATGTACTCAGGGGTGGACCTAACAGGTGCAAGCGGGGTTCGGGCCCTGCACACCTCCCAATTATCCCCATTTTCTTTTATATTTCATGTTTTGTTTGTAAAAATTATGAAGAAAAATCCCCTCAAAATTGTGTTATAAATATATAATTATAAAATTTTGTTAATTTATTAATATATGCGATTTGGTCCTCCGCAATAAAAATCCTGCATCCACCATTGTAATGTAGTACATTACAAAAGGATACAAAACAATAGCCAATTGCTGTCTCATTTCGTATGATGCCATGAAAATGTTGCACTAGATTGTCTTAGCCGTCAATTCTTCTTAAACATTTACAAGTAGCTATGGGTAAATTTCTGATAAGTGTTTCAATGCTCATCTACGTCATTGTTTCATTCTTCTATCTTGTTTGAACAGCAAGTAAATCTTTATAAGATGGATAGGTAAATTCTTATCCTTTGAGAATGGAACCAAGGGTGGAGCCTTCAAGGGGCGGGGTGTCACGGGCCACCCTGGTCATACCACGCCCCACCAAAAATTCACTGTTTTGCTTCATGATCAGTTTGGTACCCCTTAATCATAGGGACACTTGGCATGGTTACAATGAAGAATCATAGAATTTGAATGACTTCAATAAAGTAGATTTTGATTATTATCAATTCAAATGGTTTTTTATTCAATCTGGGCCAAGACAACTTTTAAATGCTATATTCCTGCCGGGAGATCATAAAACAATTGTTTTTCACCTTTTGAAATAACGGAATTGGAAGCCCATGTGTAGATTTTAGTAAACACCTATAGGTCAAACCTTAAAATAACATTTGAAATTTTTACTTTGGCATATACTACCTTACATAATTTGTTGGTATAGTAGCCATTTGGTAATTGGTAATTGGGCGAACGCAATATATATTTCGGTTCGAGAGGAGCTCAATGAGAAGACAAGTTCGATCCAGAAAATGTACACTTTTTATTATTGTGTTATTGTAATATTGATGTAATACACTATGTGTATATTGGAAGGATTTTTGTTTAATGCAACACTAGGTATGTGACATCGTTCAAATACTTATTTCTCATTAATAAAAGAAATTAAGAAAATTTCATATGGTGATAAATAATAGCTGGGTTTTGGTAAGTAGATTGGTTGTATATATCATAACAAAGACAAAAATCTTTTTATGATTGAAAAAGACAAAGAGTACCACTCTTATAAATAACTGGTTGTAGCCGCGAATCGCTAGGCCCACTATAGATCACTTCCCGAATTAGCTGTTATGTAAAGAATTTTTTTTATTAGATGTAATGTGTAGTCGGCATAGGCGGCTCCACATCCAAGGTCAGTCAATTGAACACCCTGAAAAAGAAAAAAAAAATCTCTTAATCAAGAGCATGTGCGCAAATCTATTCGCCACACAATTTTCTTTAAAAAAAAAAAGTGTATTTAATTATGAACTGGCTTAATTTTGCTTGGCTCAATATATAAAAATTTGTCAAGAACAATTGTAACATTTTATAAATTCATGTACTTTTTTATTGCATTATTTGATTTTCGTGTGTATGTAACTAATTAATAGAGATAATGTAATTTTTGAAAAAATTCTTTGAGTGACAGTCCCGCCACTGGTAGTCTCCCTGGGCCATGCACAAAGAGGACAATAAAAATCATAAATATTGGACTACTACTTTTGCGAGGATTGTTATTTATCTTGAATCGCTTACAGCATTAAAATAAAAGATAAATTATCATTCAATAAAGGAACGCTGAAAAATAATGTTACTCCAGCAAATATATATATATATATATATATATATATACAATCATGATCTCCTAAGGACTCCCTCACAGATCTCCTCCGTGAGGACCACCCTTTTTTTTACTTTCCATATCAAATTTCGACTATCCGGACCGCTCAATGTGTTTAAAACTTGTTTTCCAAGGCTAACGCGAGGAATTGCCAAAAACCAAATACTCGGAAGGGCTTCATCCGAGCAGTTTTTCATAACAACCGTACATGTATAGTTTATCGAAAACTGCTCGGATGAAGCCCTTCCGGATATTTTTTTTTTGGCGATTCCTTGCGGTGACCCTTAAAAACGCGTTTTAAACATATTGAGCGGTTCGGATCCTCGAGATTCGACCTCGATCCATGAGATTCTCACGAAATTTCCGTGAGGGAGTCCTCATTAGATCATGATCTCCTAAGGACTCTCTCACGGATCTCCTCCGTGTGTATGTGTGTGTGTGTGTGTTTATAACGTTATTCTTTCACCTTATTAGTACGATGATGCATAGATTTTGGATTCTATGCATACCCTAATTAATTAGCTTAAACAAGTTTTTCCGATTTCACTAATAAATTTCGAAATCAAGATTTTGAAGTTATAATCTCCGAATTTATTTTAACTGCTATCTCAAACACCCTTAAAATGAGCTAATAATCAAAACCAATAAATAAGAACTGATTGTCACAAACTTCATCAAATCTCCATACATATGTACTACATTAGAAGGATACAAAACAGTAGCCAAATTGCTGTCCCATTTTGTATGATGCCATGAAAATGTTTCACAAGATTGTTTTCTCCATCAATTCTTGTTAAACATTTACAAGTAGCTATGGGTAAATTTCTAATAAGTGTTTCAATGCTCTTCTACGTCATTGTTTTCATTCTTCTATCTTGTTTGAACAGCAAGTAAATCTTTATCAGCTGGACGCGTAAATTCTTATCCTATGAGAATGGAACCAAGGGCGGAGGCGTGGTGTCACGGGCCACCCCTAGTCACACCACCCCCCCACTAAATATTCACTGTTTTGCTTCATAATTTTCTCCCAATTTTAATGGTTATTGCTTGACTATTGTTGATGGGAGATTAACCTGTGAAAACTTGTATTTTTTGGGGGGTATCATATAGGATTAGTCTTAGAACACATGTACTTTTTTTGGTATTCAATACTCTTTCTGTACCCAAAAAAAAAATGGGTCCGGTTTGCGACATGAGACTTTAAAAAAATTGCATTTCGGTTCAAAATATGTCAATTTTTGATTTCGCAACGTGTAGATAGGAATGAGTCCTTTTAACGTTTTTGAATTTTTTTTTTTTTTTTTTTTTGAATTTGCTCGAAAAACATTCTTTTTAAGTTCTTGAACTGTTGATAGAACATTTAATTTGAGACAAAGGGAATATAAGAGCGGTATTCTAGCAAAATTTGCAATTATTTGAAGTTCGCGCATCAATATACTTTGATCTTTATGATTAATGAAATTTTTTCGCCGCTAAAAAGAAAAGGGAGCTATGTGAAGTGTAGTTACTTTCTTGGGTCTTGCTAACAACTGTCCACTAAGCAGTGGATCATATGCGTGCAATACCAAACAAGTTAAATTTTGAATTCACATTTGATATCAACTAGTATTTAAAGGGCTTATTTACCTTTTTAGTCCCCAAAGTATTCGCGAAATGTCAATTTGGTCCCCAATATTCAAATCGTGTCTATCGAGTCCCCAATGTTCACAATGTGTGTTTAAATGGTCCCTGCATCTAACTTCGTCCTTCTTCTCCGTCAAATGCAGGGGTAATTTCGAAACTTCACCCCCACAAAGCTTATCTTCAACCCTCATTGATTGGGGACCAAATTGACATTTCGCGAATACATTGGGGACTAAAAAGGTAAATAAGCCTATCTCCAGATTTTACATACATTTTATTTTCCTTTTAACATGCTTTATGTTAAATCATGTTAAACATTAAAAAAAAAAGATTTGTTCTTCATCTACTGGAGTATTTGGCTATTTCACGAGTGAATTTCGTTTCAACAGTAGTGTTCTTTTGATAAAATTCTCGGTATAGATGTATTTCCTTACCAAGCGGACTAGATCTGATTTCTTCTCGATCTGCTAGGTTTGCTTGAATCTGGAGACTGGAAATGATTTTTCATTGAATCTGGACTGGAAATGATCTGCTGGGTTTTCAGTAGTAGTGTTCTTACTTACAAGTTTGTTGTTGTCTCTCTCTTTTTCTTTTCTTTTTTTCAACGGTCACATTTGTGTTTTGTTATGATTGTAGAGAGAGAGAGAGAGAGAAGAAATCAGATCTAGTCCGCTTGGTAAAGAAATACATCTATACCAAGAATTTTATCAAAAGAACACTACTGTTGAAACGAAATTCACTCGTGAAATAGCCAAATACTCCAGTTGATGAAGAACAAATCTTTTTTTTTTTAATGTTTAACATGATTTAACATAAAGCATGTTAAAAGGAAAATAAAATGTATGTAAAATCTGGAGATAGGCTTATTTACCTTTTTAGTCCCCAATGTATTCGCGAAATGTCAATTTGGTCCTCAATCAATGAGGGTTGAAGATAAGCTTTGTGGGGGTGAAGTTTTCAAAATTACCCCTGCATTTGACGGAGAAGACGGACGGAGTTAGACGCAGGGACCATTTAAACAAACATTGTGAACATTGGGGACTCGATAGACACGATTTGAATATTGGGGACCAAATTGACATTTCGCGAATACTTTGGGGACTAAAAAGGTAAATAAGCCAGTATTATAGTAGCACTTTACTCAGATATAGATACACATTTAACACGTTACATTATCTACCGTGGTTATCGTTTTCCTACTTCCTTTTACAGCCCCTTTGGATCGTTAGAAAACAGTGTCATAAAAAAAGGAAAGCTCTTTCTCACCAAATCTTACAAAATGGTGAAATTTGGTGAGAAATAAGAAGGGGCCGGCCAAAACATTTCATTTTTGGAATTTTCACTCCATTTCTCAATTTTACCAAATCATTCTATTCAAATGAGTGAATCAGTGAAACTAATCATTTATTTTTTGTTCTCGCCAAAGCACTCAATCTAAAGGGGCTTTTAATCAAAATAAACAATGGATGCAACTTGGCCCTTAGTGGTTTCTGTGTTTTGTGCTGCAGGGGCATGTTCCATTGTTTCATGCAACTACTTGCTCCTTTGGGTTAACGAAATATGAAGGAAAATTAATCTTTATCATACTAAAACCATAGTAGTTCCCCCACTAAGATAAAAAAGAAGCCTCATAACTTGTATTTGAGGGTTTTTTTTTTTTTTTTTTGAAAAGGAGTCAATTCCATTCATATAAATGTCCGAGGACAATACAGCTTTCATCATGAAATACAAGATTGAACCAAAACTAACAAAATCTATACGCGAGCACATAAATTAGTAGGCTCAGTGGCACCCCTGCCAAAGACAGACCAACAACTAGGTTGTTGGCCTAACAACCAGTCATCATCGAGGGATAACAAGCTAACAACTCAAACCCTAACACTAAGCACAAGATGAAATCGAAAGATCTACTATACACGAAATCGGCACACCTACCGCAGAAAACACCAGACAGACCAAAAACGCAGCCTAAAAACAACTATTAACCCACCAGATCTGGTGATCATCCAAATCAGTAAGAAGACGCCGGACTAGGAAAACCGACCGAGAGAGCATCGAACAAAGCCGAAGCAAAAGAAAATCCCTTCTCGACCTCCTTATTAGTGCACCACCACCAGCCGCCACCTCTCGCACCTCCACAAGCTGTCTTCAACTCACCGATCTGAACCAAGAAAAGCTAGTCAACATCACGACGGAAATCGCCATGAGAGCCAAACCAACAAGGTCCGAAAGGGCAAAATATGAAGAGGAAACCAGGGAAGGGAAGAAATGGATTCAAAAGTGAGATGGGTTAGAGAGAAGAGAGGAGGGGGCGAAAACCCTAGCCGCCATTGCTGGTTTCTGTTTTTAGAGAGAAGCGAGAGATATTTGAGGGTTAACTTTAGCAAACTATACAGAGTTATTGTTATCCTTCAACAAGCAAAACAAATCTCCCGAATTACACTATGTAAATAACTTCACAGGAGATAACCCCTTAAAACTTCGCCTTCGACTTTCTTACAAACTTGAAAAAAGTTCGCAACTTTTTATGATGGTAACTAAGAAATCCTTAGCCTGTAGCCATGACTTTCTTCATCCCAGATTTGCAACAGGAAATCCTTCAATACAATGCATAAATTTTACATCCATATATCTGTACATGTACAATTGCAAATGAACGTCTTCGACACAACTAACCTATCAAGAGTGTCGCACAAACCGTATACTGTACACCGGAGTTTCTTTACAAGCCATACATATATATATAGGGTTTGCTTCACATCCGGACTTTTAATTTCCACACCTTATGATCCAAAAATTTTTTTGACTATTTTTTGCGAAAACTGCTTGGATCAAGCCCTTCCCGGTATTTTTTTTTGAAGATTTTCCGCGTGGACCCTTGAAAACACCTTCTGAACACATTGGACGGATCGGATCGTCAAAAAAAATTTTGCAACACAAAAAAACCCCATTTTTTCCTTAAATCCGGGAGTGTGGATAAGAAGTTTGAGCTATATATATATATATAATAGAGAGAGAGAGAGAGAGAGAGAGAGAGAGAGAGAGAGAGAGAGAGAGAGTAAACTTCCGGTCCAAACTCCCGCAACTTGTTAACGTCCGGACCTCCATTTTTCGGACGAAATTTTGAAGATCCGAACCGTTAGATGTGTTTAAAACGTGTTTTTAAGGTCCAACGCGAGGATTTGGAAAAAAATAATACCCAGAAGGGCTTGATCGGAGCAGTTTTTCATAAAAATGCTATATGTGCATTTTTATGAAAAACTGCTCCGATCAAGCCTTTCCGAGTATTTTGTTTTGTCAAATCCTCGCGATGGACCTTAAAAACACTTTTTAAACACATCTAACGGTTCGGATCGTCGAAATTTGGTCCGAAAAGTGAGGTTCGGACGATAGGTCCGGATTTAGTGGTTTGGATAGGAAGCTCACTGTATATATATAAATGGGTCCCCTTCTAATCCGGACCTCCTGTTTCTGGACCTCCATGATCCAAATTTTTTTTTGACGATCCGATCCATCCAATGTGTTTAGAAAGTGTTTTCAAGGGTCCACGCGGGAAATCTTCAAAAAAAAATACCGGGAAGGGCTTGATCCAAGCAGTTTTCGCAAAAAATATATATATACATTTTTGCGAAAACTACTTGGATCAAGCCCTTTCCGGTATTTTTTTTTGAAGATTTCCCGCGTGGACCTTAGAAAGCACCTTCTGAACACATTGGACGGCTCGAATTTTCCAAAAATAATTTGCAACACAAAAAAAATCAATTTTTTCTTATTCTCGGGAGGTTTGGACTAGAAAATTTGCCTATATATATATATATATATACAATAGTGATCTCCTAAGGGAGACCTTAAATGGGAGATATGCGGACTTTGGTTTCAAGCCGTTGGATTTCATCCAACGGCTTAGATTAGAAAGCAAACTCGCGGGTTAAAAAGGGGTCTCTCTCGGGTTAAATGGAAAACGGGTCAGCTGAGGTCACGGGTCATGAACCCCTCTCCCCTTCAACGCTTTTCATTCATTTCGTTCCTGTCAAAATACACAGAAGAGAGAGAAAGGGAGACGAATGGCAATGGCAAAGGAGAAATCACGAGTTCATCTAGATCAGATCTAAGAGGGTAACGTCTCTCTCTCTCTCTCTCTCTCTCTCTCTCTCTCTCTCTCTCTCTCTCTCTCTCTCTCTCTCTCTCTCTCTCTCTCGCGTTTCTGTTCATTCTCGGTTTTTGATTTCTCTTGAAACCCTAGGTTTTTTTCAAATTTTCAGAAAACTTTCGTTGAAACCCAACTCCGAGAGAGACGAACAAGGCATTGATAGAAGAAATCGAAGACCCAAAAAGCCCCTGCAAACGATTCAGGTAATGCTTTCCTTCTCTCTCTCACCGCATTTGAAAACCGTAATATATGCTCCTGCGTGACATTTTTGGGCTTACGAGTTGGAATATAAATCTGAACTGCAAATTTGAGCTCTGTGTTATGGTCCACAATTTATATGCTTTCCCAGTTTATAAATCATATGGGTTTGCTGAGAGTTGATGCCTGTTTGCTAAGGCTTGATGGCTGAATTCTTCATGACTAGCTGTTGCATCACTAAGTCTTAAGCTCATCAAAAAACTTACATTATTTGTTGTAGTAAAAATGCATTTAATATTCGTGTGTAGTTTATACAAGAACTAAGTTGAGAATTTGAAAGTGGGACAATGAGATTTTGGCCCCTTATGGCAGAGCAAATAATGTGATAGACCCATTATTGTACGGGGATATACCCATCAGACACATTGATACCATCTTAACTGAATCACAATGGATGGGTGAACACAATGGAGGAACAACGTGTTTGGTGTAGAAAATTAACTAAGAAAGAGAATAAGAAGAAAATTTGGTAGAAATGAAGATTACTAGTTAAGAAGTAGTGATATATAATTTTTGGTTTGATTGGTAGTTTAAGTGTGTAGATATATAAAATTGGGTAGATAACGAAAAAAACTGTCAGAGAGGGGTTATATTTTGTAGTTAAAGGAAGGCCTTGATGAAGTGTGTTAGGATCTTATTAGTTGATAAAAAGGGGAGGTTTTAAATTGTTAAACATGAAAGAGATATATGAGAAAAGATTGATTGGTGGTGAAGGTGATGTCTAGTTAGGTTGGGAAGCAGTTTGGCTATATTAGGACTAATTAATCACAAACCCATCACCAGGCATCCTCCAAGCAGATGTCATCAACTTCCACGAATAGTAGATTTCAAGGCCCTTTTTGTGGATGTGGGGTACCAGCCCCCCTCAGATCTTCAAACAAAGATCCAAATCGGGGAAGAAGATTTTTTGGTTGCATCAACTATAAGGTAACTTCTTGCATAATTTCTTTTTCTGTAATTTTGAAACCCTAAAAGCTTCTTCCATATAATGTTATGCACATTTTTTGTTTTCTTTTTCCTGTAGCAACCCACTGCATGTGGGTTCTTTCTTTGGCTTGATCCTGAAAGGGACATGGAGAAAGAATTACTACAAGCAGAAAATCGATCAAGTGCTGAAAAGAGAGGTTGAAGCCCTAACCAAAAAGAATGAGAAGCTGAGGAAAAAATACAAAGAAGCTGAAGCTAAAGTGTTGGGTTACCAAAAAAAATTTCTTTGGGTTTTAGTTGTGTTTATTGTTCTGTGGTTGGGTAAGCAGTTTGCGGATGTTCCTAACACAAGGAATATGAAATATCTACCATAGTTGAGCCCTAGAATTTGTAGATACTAAGAAATGGGCTTTATTCTCTCTTTTATTAGCTGCACTATTTCCGTTTATTGCTTGTTTGTTGCCTCGATACCATTAAGGCACCATCTTGCTATATCATGCACTAATAACGCCACTTTTTCTTCAAACCAACTATAACATTTGTTTAACGCCACTTCTTTCAAATTACACCTCACAAATTGTATACTATAACTCGTAACTTTGAGATAAGCTCACCATCTCTTGAACTTGGAAAAATTCCCGGCCTTTGGAGATGGCTCTCGCTTGAACTTGGAAGTATGAACAGCAGCTTTTTTTGTTTTTAATCCGAGTATGAACTCTGTATTTGTCGAATCATTATTTATCTCTCCACATACAAACAAGCCCGTGAGTTGACGCATTGAATGGTTCACTAATTCTCTCCAACTTGCAACAAAACGACAAAGCTGGAGGCAAATAACACTTGACCTCATGGGAGGCTTTTTTTCTTGCCTCATGGGAGGTTAAAACCTTGGTAATGGAGAACATCAAATTCAACCCTCTGTGCTGGTATCGGTTGACAACAACTTAGCTTCTTAAGAGTAAGTCCTCTAAACTATGGGTTGCAATGTAATGAAGGCAAACACTAAAGGGAGGTCTGTATGATTACCCTTAAAAGTTTAAAACATCAATACAAAATGAAAATAATGAGATGGCCCCATTTGTAGGGGTGTTTTGTCCAAGGACATTGTTATTTAAAACAAAGAGAAGTTGAAGATAGAAGAGGTTTAAAAGAAGGATAGTTTGGAGCAAGAGCAGATTAACAATATGGTCGTATTAGTTGGGCACACATCTTCTATGAAATTCTTGGAGACATCCATGTCATATTAAGTGCACATGACATGGGTTTGTAGATGCAGGGACAGTTGCATCCTCCACACATGAACACCCATTGCACGCACGCATGAGAGAGAGAGAGAGAGAGAGAGAGAGAGAGAGAGAAAAAAAAATGGGAAAGTAATCACTTTTTTTTCTTTTGTTTGGTTTGTGAAAGAGAGAAGAAAATTATAACACAGAAGTATGAAACTAGATGCTATGTCTTGCAGTAGGAAATACTGTAAACAACATAAGGAAGAATGCCAGCTTATATTCCAGGGTACCCTTTTAATACAGTGGTGAAGGGCCACACTATTTCTGCTATTGGGGTAAAGTTTAAACCACGAGGCACGAGCCATAGTTGTTAGGAGATGCCACTCCTAGTCGAAAAACAAAGTTCCAGGAAACAAATACAGCGAGCAACAACAGCAAGCAACATGGGCAACAACAGCAATGAGCAACAGCAGTGACCATAATGGCAGTGAGCAACAGCAGTGACCGTAACAGCAGTGACCAACAACAGTATTCCAGTGACCAACAAAAAGGACAGTCCCTAATGGGTTCCAGTGACCAACAAAATAAACAGTCCCTAATAGCAATTCAGTGAGCAACAAAAAAACAATCCCTAATGGATTCCGGTGAGCAACAAAATAAACAGTCCCTAATAGATTCCAGTAAATCCAGCGACTCCAAAGCAGAGGACCTTATGTGCTGATCATGTTTTCCATCCTGAAAGATGAATACAATTAACATGTAAACAGTTCCACAATCAACTTACAGTCAACTAGAATTAACATTTCAACAATTAACACTATTCAATGAACACTTACAATCATCAATACAGTCAATGTTGTCATCGTCATCGTCATCCTCGTCCTCATCCTCATCCTCGTGATCGTCATCGTCATCGTCATCGAGCCTTACAATCAACACTTACAACCATCAGTACAGTCAACAACAGGAACAACAATTAACATTTTAACTAGATGTAACACGTAAACAATTAAATTGAATATATGTTACAAGCATACACGTACCTATTGAGAAGTAATGGACAATTCCTTTTGTCATGCGATTGTCGCGTTAACCCACAAGCACTGCAATGCCTACCCTTCTTCATCGCTTTCTCTTTCCCTCTTCAATCTTTTACCACAACCCTTTGACCTGACTTTGTTTGGTTCTTTAACATTATATTGGCTTCCAATTGAAGTAGGCACTTCGATAGAATTCCCTCCGCCTCTGCCATCTTCCGTTCCACGATCCGTGATTGTAAGTTCTTTAAACTTAATTCGAGCAATTAACAAAGCTTCTTCCAAAATTTGACTATTTTCTTCACTTGATATAGCCTCCTCAACTACATCACAAGCAAGTGGAAGGAGCCTATTTCGCCTCGTAACCAACGAACCGTCACATATTTCTTTTGCGCCCCCGGCCAAATCATCTCTAACTCTCCCTGCTTTTGCTGATTTTGTCCACCTACGTAAGATGTACTCCTCCGGTAGTTTTCTAATTTGCATGGTAACAAAATATTTCAACATGTGCCGACATGGAATACCCTCACATTGAAACATTTTACAACTACAAGAAACATAGTTTGAGGATTTATCTACCACAACCTCATGACCCTTCGGAGCATTCTCCATATCCCTTTTAACATGCCACGTTATACTCTTTTCATCCTCAAGTCTTGTCGTTGCCACATACGCGCTATTTTGGAAAAGTTCCTCTTGAAACTTGTAAAAAATATTCCTTGTGTAGGTTTCACTCATTGTCAACTCCATGCCCCACATTGTTTTTAAGCGTGGCTTCTCATTTACGTCTTTATGGTCCAAATCTAATTCATTATGCCGTAAATGTGCCAATGCCCTTTCAAACCGGGTCACGAAATCCCACAAAGAATTTTCCTTACACACAAACCTCTTGAAGAATGCATGAGAATTTTCAGCTCTTTGACTACTAGTCATGCCGGCAGAAAATATGTGTTTCATGTATATGGGAACCCATTTGTCACGAATCCTGTACAATCCATGCAACCACTCATTGTCAGACAACTCATCTTTCTCTACAACAACCACCCATCCTGCTTCGAACTCTTCAGGGCTCTCGGACTTCCAAATACATTTCTTAAAATCCTCATAATGTTTGACGTAGGATAATGCACTTATTTTTTCTAAAAATTTATTGACAATATGCCAAATGCAAAACCTATGATGCGTATTTGGAAGAACCGTAGCAATTGCCTTTGCCATGGCAGGATCTTGATCAGTTATGATCATTTTAGGCGGCCCACCAGGCATCACTTTCAAACATTCCTTCAGAAGCCACTCAAAGGTGTCAAATTTTTCTTCCGTTAAGAACGCACACCATAAAAGTGTGGTCTGGCCGTGGTGATTTACACCTAAAAATGGTGCAAATATCATATTGTAGCGGTTTGTTTGATAGGTTGTATCAAACACCACCACATCCCCGAAATAGTGGTATGACTTTGTACATGTTGCATCGGCCCAAAAACAATCAGACATCTTCCCCTCACCATCTTCCTCAAATTTATACGTAAAAGCTGGATTCTTTTTTTGTTCGATGTCAAAATGCTCGAACAACATATTTGTATCTTGTCCCAATAGCACTTTTCTCCTATCCCTTTTGGCATTACGAAGGTCTCGTTCTAAAAATCTCACCTTATCAAGACCTCCGGATTGCACCTCAAACAAACTCATTCGTTGGTTTATTGGAACATTGGCATCCGCTAATTGTTGTGCTAAAGCTCTTTTGGCAAGTGACACTTCACGATGAGATCGTAACAAATGAACTTTCGTTGGCGTTGTAAGAGGGTGGCTATGACCCTCAACAAATTGGGTGACCACAAACCCCCCACCCTCTCGGTTTTTAACCACTGACAGTTTTGTACCACAACCTTCCCTAGTTATCCCTCGTTTCCATGTGGTTGTGGCAGAATTTTGTACGCCAGGATTTTGGACACTCGGTTTTTGGACACTCACCCCTTCTTTGCAACAAACGTACTCCTTTCGAATGAGTTCACCCTCCCTACTCTTCTTGGTAAAATGGTTTCGTGTACCAAATCCAGCTGTTCTACCATAAGTATTGTAAAAATTCTGAACGTCATGTACAGTGGCAAACTGTTGTCCAGTCTTCGGTATCAAATCGTTGTTAACTTGCGGATAGTAAAGTGTGTTCAAAGAATTACCCGATTCACACGGTTGAGATGGTGTTACTGACAGAAGTTCCATATCGTCCAAAGACTGCATTATAATCTGCCCGAAAAAAACAGGGATTTGAAACACAAGTAGAATCAATAGCCAATTTTCTGGGTTCTATCAAATTTTGGTAGGTTAAAGATAGTGTAATCAAGCATGCAAAAGCATTTTCTACACCAACATGAGATACTAGATTGTTGTTCAAACTTAGTTTTCAGAAAATCAACCCCAAAGCAACTGCTCAGATATCAACCACAAAGTAGGCAATTATGTACTAATAAGAAAATCAACTCCAACAATCCCAACAAGAACGAAAAGTTAGGGTTTCATTCGAGCCCTAGTTTTAGCTCGATACCTCGATAAAATCGAAAAATGAGATACCAGATTGTTGGTTTTCAGAATTGCAAAAACCTAGAATCGACAAATATTGAATATATATATATATATATATAATGAAATATATGAGAAAACATTACCTGAATCGTCTGTAGGGGCTTTTTGGGTCTTCGGTTTCTTCGATCTCTGCCTTGTTCGTCTCTCTCGAAGTTGGGTTTCAACGAAAGTTTTCTGAAAATTTGAAAAAAAACATAGGGTTTCAAGCGAAATCAAAAACCGAGAATGAACAGAAACGCGCGAGAGAGAGAGAGAGAGAGAGAGAGAGAGAGAGACGTTACCCTCTTAGATCTGATCTAGATGAACTCGTGATTTCTCCTTTGCCATCGCCATTCGTCTCCCATTCTCTCTCTCTTTTGTGTATTTCGACAGGAACGAAATGAATGAAAAGCGTTGAAGGGGAGAGGGGTTCATGACCCGTGACCTCAGCTGACCCGTTTTCCATTTAACCCGAGAGAGACCCCTTTTTAACCCGCGAGTTTGCTTTCTGATCTAAGCCGTTGGATGAAATCCAACGGCTGGAAACCAAAGTCCGCATATCTCCCATTTAAGGTCTCCCTTAGGAGATCACTATTGTATATATATATATATGGTGTTCCTTCTGTGTTTCTTGTCTTGAATAGCTGTATGCTATCAACAAAAAAGTATAAACTTTATAGAAACCGAAATGGTTAATGGGGTTGACATACCCTGCTCATCAGAACCAGCTTCTAGCACTTGCGCAAGTGCCCACCAATATGCATCTTCATAACGTATTAATCCCCATAACTCTTCAAATCGTATTAACCACAATCATTATAATCCGTAGTAGTACACCTGGTGAGCTCAAACAGGAGAACAGAATCAGCATTTCTGCATAAGTTCCCTATAACCAAATCATAACATAATATACAGAAACTTTGGTTGTTCAAACAACTTACTTTGCCTCTCCCTAGAACAGAATGAGTCATCCTCAAATTACAAAGAATTGTCTTAAAGGCAGACAGTATTATTTACTTATAGTGCTCTTTTTGTTTTTCCTTTTAATTTTGGGATTATAATTCGTCTAGACAAGAAGAATCAAAAAACGTATTGAACAACACACAGAAGTTGACAATACTAAAGAATAAAGACGGTTATCTCAAACTTTTTTCATCTTGGTAAATCCAAAAAATTAAAGTGAAATTAACAAATTAAGGTTCATAAAAGAAGAACAAAAGAACCTAGGCTAAAGTGCCCCTAAATCAATGTCTTTACAAATACTAATCCATTTGATAACCTGTGAAGGAAATCCCATAGGGTGAACCACATCTATCAAGAACTCCCATCTAAGTGATCATAAGCTTTTTTCCGGGTCAATAGAGTAAGATTCTTTCAATGCTAATTCCTCATCAATTCCTGAGCTAAAAGAATATTTGTCACTAATACTTATACCTTGAATGAAAGCGGATTGTCCCGGTGAGATAAGACTTGTAATCCACTTGTATAAGGTATTGCAGCAAGAAATGGGTCTGAAGTCACTCACTTTGGTGGGGTTTGCGACCTTTGGCACCAATCCTATGGATTAACGAAAATGTGCCAAAGCTCTATTTGCTTCTACCATTCTATGAGCCTCTTCCTTTTCACGTATGTCCCCACCTTTCCCTTTGGTAGCATCCACTAATTAGGATCTTAACTTGAAAGCCATATTTTGACCCAGGCGTTTTCGGGATGCCGCTAATAACCACCAAATGGCAAGTGCTTTTCCTTGTGGGGATCTTATTTCAATGGGAACTTGCCGAGTCGGTCCCCTTTTACGTCTTGCTTTTACTCCTATCTTGGGAGTTACTTGACATTAGGGGTGTAAGCGAACCGAGTCGTTCGCGAGCTCGGCTCGGTTCGGCTCGACTCGGCTCGGCTCGAGGGGTAAACGAACGAGCTCGAACCAGGAAATTTGGCTCGTTTGATAAACGAGCCGAGCTCGAGCTACGTATGGCTCGGCTCGAACCAGCTCGCGAGCCAGGTATATATATACTATTAGCCATTAGGGTTTCTGCCTCTTTACTTCCCCACTTCATCAGTTTACTCAACTTTCAAAAGAGAGAGAGAGGCGATATCATCCATCCCAGGCGTAGCCCACCCCAAACCTTGCCGTCTCCGATCTGACTCTCCGGCAACCTCCGGTCATCGATCTCATCTACTTGTCAATCTTCCTCAAATATGGTGAGAAATCTCACTCTCCCTATATACCTATTTCTCTTCAGATCTGACTCTCCTTTGTCGATCTTCCTCAAAGAAGAATCTGAAGATTTCTCTTAGTCCGAAAATTATTTACATTAACATTGATGCATACTTCCTGAATTCACGGCAATGAGCATGTTTCTTAATGAATTATTGGTTCCTTTTGGGAATGAAAGCTGTATCGAGCCTCAATTGCTTCTGTTTGTCTGAGTTAGTAATTCTAATTTGCTCGTGTATTGAACCATTGAAATCTTCAGATTTTTCTGTTTGCATTTTTTGATGAAATTTCCCTTTGAATGGAAGGAATCAGGTTTTCACAAGGGAAGAGTTTAACGAGTTCGAGCTGAGCCAACTCGTTCATTAAAAACCGAGTTCTAACGAGCCGAGCTCGAGCTTTTTAAATATTTGTCGAGCCGAGCTAGAGCCATGTTTTCTGAGCTCGATTCGAGCTCGAGCCATGCCATTTTGTACCGAGCCGAGCTCGAACATGCCAATGCTCGGCTTGACTCGGCTCGATTACACCCCTACTTGACATATTGCTTGAAGTAAAACAGATAGTGGATTTGTTTGTCTTTGTTGAATCTATTTCATGGCTCGATAGAGAATTTTATAAGCCAATGATTTTTCTTAGGAACATACAAGGCAATATTTTGGAATAATTTAAAAGAAAGTCCTTTTCAAGAAAATGGGTGTACAACAAAAGATTTTCCATCCCAGCATGGCCCAAGTTGTTCAGGGAAGTAATATAGACCCTCCATTGGCCTCTACCCCTTATTTTGTTCTTTACTTCTTTAGCAAGAGTTACCTCAAACTAGACAACCAAAGTGGAAGATATTTTTAAGGCCATCTTTGGATATGTTGTGGTGGGGCAATGAACCCACACATCTATAATCCAAACACAATCTACGTGATACATCAAACCAAGGTTTTAAATAAAGGCCCTTACGTAACGGGATTTTGGACCTCCGATCCCGTCCGTTATCGGCCGATATCTAGCCATATCAACGATACCATTACGTTTCCCGATACCGCGATTGAAAATCGTACATCAAAACTAACTCGAACAGAGGGAAACGAGTTTGCCGTCAACCTTTAAGTTTTAATCGCTAAACCCAGATGAAAAAAGGTCTCATATATCAGCTTGTCCAACGAAAAGCTTTCCTTGCTAATATAAGATTGAGAGCCGTTGTGACAGATTCACAAGAAATAGAACCAAGATCCATGGCATCTATTTGAAACTCATGCCCAATTAGTTCCTGAAAATCAGAGCACACACTCGTGAGCTTGAATACAGTGCACCAACATCGAAATACAAATCTTCTAAGTTAAAGAAAACAACGAATAAAGCAAACACAAGGACCCTCGACTGAAATTGAAGGGTATCAAGTTCCTTAAAAAAATGGAAGTTGCAATGTTTTATAAAATGAATTCTTCTCAGCAAGCCAACCAGCTCAAAGCTCAGGACAATAAATGGTGATGCTGTGATGGCATAAGAATCTATGCAATATAAAACAAAATTTACCTGCACATTAACCACCTTGTCCCAACCCCCTGTAAAAAGTCACTTCCCCTCCATGACAACAGCGAAAATGGCACCTTTATGAGCTTGTTTGGATTTTATAAGCACGTCGTTCCTCCAAATCTGAAAGGAGGAAACAAAAAAGCAAGCAGTTGAAGAGAATTACGCTTAACAAGTAAACTTGTATCAGTGCCTAAATTTCCAATTGTTACCACATGGGTAGTGAATGCACTGGGATGGCCGTGGTTAGCTAATGAAGTTATCAAGTGAACAATACTTCCATGTTAGTATTTTACAAGTCAGTCCACACGTATTGGAATATGATATCTCAGATGATATATGACAGCAATGTTATTCTTTCTTTCTTCTTTTTTCCTTTTTCTTTTTCCTAATGCAAACTTGACTCAAGTCTCTTTACTAGGGAATGGAGACAAAATTGACGGAAGATGTCTAATTATACAACCATTGTAGTTTTCAAGTGCCAATAACAATATGACCAAATTATACCCGACATAACAATGGTTGAAAGATATTAACCTTCACACACCCATTCTCATGAGCCCACAGTCAGAGCATCCGCATAAGTAGCAAGGGACAAAACAGAAGCCGCCTTTCCAAGTGCATCTTCCCCCAATACTGTCAAAGGGCCGTGATCACTAAGAGACCATAACCGGACTGTTCCATCCCAGCTTCCACTATAGAGAACCCCATTAAAAACTGCCATTACAAACTGCCCATCTTCCCCCAATACCGTCGGTGGTATATTCATTTGATCTTATTGTAGTCCTACTACTGCATCACATAAGAGCTTTATAGCTAGTTGAGAACTTAGTAGTCTTAATGTCTAACCAATCATAATGTGTCTCAAATAAGAGGATACTAACCAACCAATTATTAAAGAACAAATATACATATCTTAAGTTGACATTTCATAATATGATTCATCTGTCATTTTTTCTATATCTTGAAACTCCAAGAAATTGGATCTATTTTTCATGTGCAAATTTAATTTTGCATTCCAATATATTTTTTCTCATGAATGGGACTTCAAAAAATGAGCACGGAACTTCCAAATACCAAAATTCTGGCTCTGAGTCTATCAAAGTATTATTCTACGCTCTATAGTCATCTTGCGAGAGTTTCAGCTAACTTCAAACTCAAAGTGCCTTTTACCTCCAATATACTAATCTTAGTAAGATATTCTCTCACTGAGCCTTCTTTTATCTTTTAAGAATGCTTTGAAAAAGATGGAAGAGAATTTCCCTCATTGAAGTATAAGTATCTTGAAACATAAATGGCGCATTTCGAACCTAGTCTCAGTCCTGCCCGTACCCTTCAATGTGGCTCTTTTTACTATTAATTTTCCGAATTGTTAGTGGATGCATTGGAATCTATCCATACCTAGCAATTCAATCTCTTTCAAAATCAATCAACATTAATAATGAGGACAAGTGCTACGAATGATTGAGAATTAATCAATTATTTCACATCGGTTGGATAAACCGAACAAACTTCAACAAACGTAATAAGTTGTATACCTGCAGAACCATACGCAGACTGTTTTATCAAAGGAGGAGCTGAAAAGGAAACCACCTACAAGAGAATAACAGAAAGATGTATTCAAAGTTTCAAACTGCAATATATCTAATGGTATAAATGCAAAACTTGAATGTTGCTGCAGCATGTAATAACAGAAATGCAAAACTTGCCATGCAAAAAGAAAAAATTTCAAAAAACACCACAAAAGGAGAGAGCCTGCTTGACGAAGGAGAAACACACATCGAAACAGGACCACCTTTGGCAACTTAAGAAATCAGACTTGCAATGGGATACAATCCCATTAGTAATCCTTGTGATAACATGAGAACTATGCATTTACAAATTGGACAAACAAAAGTAAAGAAAGAGAAACATTAAATGGTTTGTAAAATGCAAAGTTGTTCATTAAATCTATCAAAGTTTCATAAGCCTCGACATACAATATACCAAATAGATGATAACTAGCACCAAGACACCTATTAAAACAAGATGATCATCAATAGACTCAATACTAAGCGGCTGGGTTCACCAAATTCCCAATCTAAAGAATTTGCAACTCGAAATAAGATGTATTTCTGACAATTGAGCAGACAAACTTTATCCATATTCATAAATGTCAAGCCCTCAAATTTAATAAACCAAATACAAATAAAATCCACGTAGGATCAACCAAGTCAAACAACTTCCCATAGAAAAGTCAAGTACAAAGTACAATGAGTTTCTACTTGAGGTACCCGTACCCATGCATAAGTAATCAAGAGTTACGAGTTATTACATAAACCAAGTTGTCAAAAATTGAATAAAATAGAAGTTACAAGATCATCTCCCAAAAAAAAAAATACATAAACTATGGAGAGGATAAAATAACTCCATGTCAAATTTGCTTCATGATATGCATCCACACGTCAAGCATCCCAATTTTGTGTCTTGCCGAGTACCTGAAAATGATAGGATGAGCTCACCAGCTCGTAGGAAACTTTTCTACTGACGCTAAGAGTATAGAGAATGAATGATGCACGTGATAATATGATACACACAAATGATTAGGCTAGAATGAGCTACGGATGATCGACTCGATGAAGAAGTGTCCACGAGATCCCCAAGTGTCAATCAATTTCCTCAAAACCATTACAATTCAAGTCGTGTGTTCAATTTCTTCAAAACATTATATTTTTCATAAAACATTCCATTTTTCAACTCACCACATATAACCAATTGTTTTTAATAGGGAATGAATCCCTCTGCCGGATTTCGTGGGCTTCGTGCACCCCTGCCAGATTTCGTAGGCTCCGAACACCCCTGCCGGATTTCATGGGCTCCGAACACCCATGGCTAGGGACGCACCAAACGGTGGTTCAAGAATAAGTAACCATCATTCTCAAAAGTTCGTTAAACCATCAAGTGTCCAAAACTTCAATGTAATTCATTTAGTTCGAAAACTAGTAGTGTACCGATTTGACAAAGATAACACGTGTCCAAGAATGTGAGAAATCAAGACAAAACATAATTCGTGCCACAATAGTTTAGATACGTGTTTTCCAACAAGTTTTGAAGTGTAATAGATGAATAAGGCAAGTACATGGTCAAACTACCCGACCGGAGGTCAAAGGAGAGCCGAGCAAACAATCCGATCAACAAGGTGGTTGGTAATAAGTATTATTTTAAGTGAACATAACATTTGAAGATGTCCCAAGATGTCCAAGAGTCAAGGAAAGGCCTAAACAAAAAAATAGGTTCAGAGCTGTCTGGTATCAATACCCCAGAATGGCGTATCAATACCAGTCGACCAGAAAAAAAAATAAAACGCTCTGGTATCGATACGAGATCGCAGGGGTATCGATACCAGAAAGCTTCGCCCAGATTTTTTACAGCTTTTCAAGCTTGATGGGGGCTTCAATCCAACTTAAATGGGAGGTTTCAAATCACCATAAAACATCAAATGAACATGTCTAAGCACTAATTCAAGATCAATCCAACAAAAATGTGGAGAATCAAGCATCAATCAAGTTCAAACTCAACTTCCATGGAGGTTTAAGAGCTTGGTGAGAAATCAAGAGAAGAGATGAACACAATGCAACCATTCAAACCATATACACTTAGTGAAGGTAGAAATAAGTTCCCTACCTCAAAGATTGAGCTCCAATGAAGAGAGTTGAGAAAAGTCCTAGTTTGTTCTAGCAAACCCCAACCGAATGTGCTAGCTCCAAGCGAACCCACGGAGTCCCGGACTCCAAAACACGCGTAGATGATGGATTTGAGGTTGATTCTTGAGGAAAAGAGGTGTAGAGATGTAGATTTGTGAAGGAAATGGAGTAAACTTTGAAGAGGAGTAGAGAGAGAGAAAGTGTCGGTGTATGAGAGAGGGAGAAGAGTGTGATTTTGCTCAAAAAAATCTGATGTTAGGCTTTTAAATACCTCCCCAAATTACACCCTCACCCCTTAGTGATTCTAATGTGTTGCAAAGACACCCCATATGCAATCACCAACTCACATTGACCCCATTTTGCATTTTAAAACATTTCTCACACTTCCCCAATATCATTTCTGGAAAATTATCTAAAAAAAATACGGGTCTTTACAATAAATGGCAAGCCAAAGCAAAACTTCTAGATTTGAGGGGCTGATGATTGGAAAATCAGGAAAATATGGACTTTCAATGTTGGAATGTAGGCATAAGGCTATCATCTGAATTAATGGAATTTATTTAGATAGAACCATAGATACCATCTAAAAGCACAATGTCCGATCCATACCACCAACAGTTAATCCGATAATACAATCAAGATGGCCCTTCAAATCAATACAATTGACATGACCCCCTGAGAGGCCTTCAACAAGTTCTCTCTCCACTCTCACTTCCCCAACCTGATCAACATTTGCTCTGCCATCGTCATTTTACTCCTACAAGAAATTTCCTCTCTGTCTTTCAGATATTTTGTCACTTTCCTTTCGTAACTAACACAGTTCTCCAAGAAACAAGCAATGCCCTTTGTTCTTGTTGATGAACTCAATTGAACAGACCATGATATCCATCTTCGATTCAATAAACAACTCCCTAATGCATTTCCACAAGTCAATCACAGATGGTTTGCTTCCTGAATCAATACTCAAACTGTAATACCCGTAATTTCTAATTTTATTGGCATTTGACACTTTAACTTGTGATAAAGTTAAAATTGAAAAGAGACAAGAAAAAGAAATAAAAAAAGAATGTGCTGGTGTGCACGTGTATCACCAATTGAAGTGCAAGTGTGCATGTGATGTGTATCTTTTAAGAGAGGATAAAAACAAAACAAATAAAAGGAAGAGAGCACGTGGATGTGTGCATGTGTTCAAGGGAGGGGTATAAAAAGTTGGCTAACCAACGTGTAAGGGGGTGGCCAACCTTGGGAATTGGCTATGATGACAAGAATGGAATGGATTAAAGGGAGGAAGGCTTCCTTCATGCAGAGGAGGACGGGGAGAGACCCACGAGTTAGGCTGGAAGTTAGGAAGCGATGTGCCGAGTCTGCCGACTGAATTAACAGCGAGATGGTGTTCGATGCTAATGAGTTTTCAGTATGTCATTTGCGGTGGGGAAGTCACCATATTTAACGGTGACGATTGACAAGTAAAGAGAAATGTATACGAATAATTATGTAAGTATGGAAAGAAGTGGGTTTGGTTGTTTGAATAACTTTATGTTATTTTCGCGGTGCTTGTGGATCCGGGGTGTTACACAAACACCCGCATAGCATCTCCTGCAATGGTACAAACTCTGAAACCAATTTAGTTTCTAGTGAAGCCTTAACTTCCTCCATCCAACTCATATATAACCCTGAGTGATCAGAATCATTTTGATCAATTGTTTGAACTCTGGGTTTCACAGCCTATAAGTAAGGGCATGGTGTGCACGACAATCCCCAAGGACTGTGATATATGTTTTGATGACGTGTCTTTCTGTGAATCGTATACCCCTGGAGATGAGTCATTTTGATGTTATTTTGGGAATGGATTGGTTATCTGCCGTGAATCTTATACCCCTGGAGATGAGTCATTTTGATGTTATTTTGGGAATGGATTGGTTATCTGCCAATCACGTTTCTATTGATTGCGTCGACAAGCGTATCATCTTCCGAAACTTCGATCAGGAAATTTGTTTGAAGGGTAAGGGAGTCTCATTGCCCCCGTACATTGTATATGTTACTCAAGCTCGACGACTGCTTAGGAAGGGTTGTCAAGGCTTTCTCTGTAGCATTCTATCTACTCCAACAGAGGAGTTAAAACTTTCTGATATTCCTATAGTTCGTGAGTTTCCAGACGTCTTTCACAATAAAGGTGGCCCCAGGGATTCTACCTGTATCAAAAGCTCCATATCGTATGGCACCACTGGAGTTGAAAGAATTAAAAACTCAACTACAGGAATTACTGGACAAGGGTTTCATCAAGTCGAGTACCTCGCCTTGGGGTGCTCATGTTTTGTTTGTCAAGAAGAATGATGGGACTACAAGATTGTGCAACAATTACAAGGAGCTAAATAATTTGACAATTAAGAATAGGTATCCATTGCCGAGAATCAACGATTTATTTGATCAGTTGCAAGGAGCTAGAGTGTTCTCTAAAATTGATTTGCGTTCTGGGTATCATCAACTGAAGGTGAAAGGAGAGGATGTGTAAAAGACCGCATTTCAGACTCGCTATGGTCATTATAAATTTCTTGTAATGCCCTTTGGCATGACTAATGCTCCTGCAGCATTTATGGATCTGATGAATCGCATGTTCAAGAGTTACTTGGTTGACTTTGTGATTGTCTTCATCGACGATATGTTAGTGTACTCCAAGAATGAGGCTGAACATAAAGTGCATTTGCAGAAAGTGCTACAGACATTACGAGATCAAAAATTGTATGCCAAATTTAAGAAGTGCGAGTTTTGGTTAGACAAGGTAGTATTTTTGGGACCTGTTATTGGCAACGATGGAATTTCTATGGACCCTCAGAAGATTGAGGTGATCATATATTGGCCACGACCAACTATTGTGACAGAACTGAGGAATGGAGTGATATTATCGGAGATTTGTTCATAACTTCTCCAAGATTGCAGTGCCACTAACTGACTTAACTCGAAAGGGGGATCCATTAGTTTGGAGTGATAAACATGTGATAAGCTCAAATAATTGACAAATAGAATCCTCATTTCATATCTTGTTAGTTTTAAAATGCTCATAATTGATAAAAATTATTATATTTTCGGTTACATCCACTTAATTATTTATTTTGCAAGCGATAACCGCTTATGCTTCGGCCGTTGGATTCGCTAATATTCGACTTCAATTAAAAGAGGCGGGTCCGGCTAGAGAATGTATTTGGAGGCTCAATATTATTATAGTTGATGTGGAAGCAAAATCCGGAGTCAATCTAGGAAAGGATATTCACATTAAAAGCAATATGGCAAGTGTTGGAAAAGAGTTCCACGGGTTTGGAGATTGAATTGGAAGAATTTACGGGGACGAAGTATATTACTATATAAGTTAATGATATTGGAAAGAAGATCTTCTTCCCTTATGGGATTATTCGGTGGAATCATGGGCTTAGTCAAGACAAAAGTGGATAATGAGATTTGGCCTTATACAAAGTTACAAAGTTGTTCTTAGGCAATACTTTCACATTAAGGAATGAGAGTTTGGAAAGGATTTACTTTCCTTCAAGACATAGTCGACACTTATAAAAAGGGGAATAGGCTCATTCTCTTGGAGGACCTAACAGAAGGACGACTTGGACGTAGTTGACGGCATAGCAGCTTTTCACGTAGCCACGGTTGGAGCAGAGTTTTGGGCATTAATATTTTACCTCTTTGTAAGCTTTTAATTTTTTACAATGGAGTTCTATTTTTATTCGAATATGTTCACGTACTCCATGAGTGGCTAGTCATTTAAACTAGGGTGGAGGATGAAACCCCATGTCTAGTAGTGGTTAATTACAAACTCTCGGTTCATTTTTCTTAATACATAATCTCATCGAATAATCGTTCTTACCTCTTTTTAATTTAATTCAGTAGTTTTTTATATGGATTCAATCATGTTTTTTCCATGATTTGAAACTACTAGTTAATTATTTTGCTTGGTTATTAAATTTTGATTTCAAGTATTGGATATCCGTTGTGATTTGTTTGTTAACGAATACATCGGATTTTTCGTGTCTTGAACTTCGAGGCGAGGAAGAGCGTACATTAGATTTTTCTTTAAAATAAGCTTAACGAAGATACTTTCCACAGTAATAGAGTTTAGCCGCCAAATTACTGTGAAGAAAATTAGAGAAAAATAAATCAGAGTTTGTTAAAAATCACTATGAATACATGGGTGTGGATTCCGAAACTCTAGTTATCTTTCCCAACCGGTAATCTTCACTTTCTTTTCTGTTAAATTTCAATTGTTTTCATTACCCAAAAAAAAAAATTTCAATTGTTTTCTTTTGTCATTTTTAGTTTAATTTTAGTCAAACCAATTCACAACTTTTTGGAACTAGGTTAGGGTTTTATCGATTTAAATTTATTTAGTTTCCTATAAAAATACACAAAGTCCCTGTGGGTTCGACCTCGCACTTGCATTGCTATACTTCAATCCGATTCGTGCGCTTGCGAGTACATTAAAATTTCACAACAACGTGAAAAGAGTTTCCAGGAGTTAAAGGAGAGGCTTACCATGGCACCAATTCTTACGCCCCCCGAACGGTGTGGAAGGGTTCGCCATATACAGTGATGCATCCCGACAAGGTTTGGGTTGTGTATTAATGTATCATGGGAAAGTTATTGCTTACGCCTCGCTGCAACTAAGGCCACATGAGAAGAATTATCCTGTTCATGATCTAGAGTTGGCAACCGTGATTTTTGCATTGAAGATTCGGCAGCACTATCTGTATGGGATATCTTGCGAGATCTTCACCGACCATAAAAGTTTGAAATACATTTTCACTTAGAAGGAGCTAAATATGAGGCAAAGACGCTGGTTGGAGTTGATCAAGGATTATGACGTTAATATCTAGTATCATCAAGGGAAGGCGAGTGTTGTGGCAAATGCTCTTAGTTGTAAAGCGACGGGGAGCTTAAACTATTTGATTACCAATCAGGAGCTTTTACTCGAAGAGATGGACCGGATGGAGATGGAAGTAAAAATTCATGGATCAAATGGTGTGTTTGCGACTGTTGTAGCCCAACCGACAGTCATAGAAGAGATAAAGCTGAGGCAAGTGGACGCTCCTAAATTGCAAAAGATTCGTAAAGGAATTGAGAGTGTGCCGCACCCAGATTTCACAGTGATTGATGGTTTAATGAGATTTTGAGATCGAATTTGCGTCCCTAACACGATTGTTCACCCGTTAAAAGCAACATCTATTTTATGTATGTAGCTAGTAGTCTATACATCTACTAGGAACCAAATTCCGTCTTCGAGTTAAGGTCATTACTTTCCGCTAATCCGGCCAACGACCTTTCACCAACTAGTCCATATAACTACTAGGAACCACACTACTACTATGTAGAGTTACGGTCTTTAACTTTCGGTCATGTAGACAATGACCCTTCACCTGTTGGTCATTACTTGCCGCGAATTCTACTAACGATTTTTCACCCACTAGGAGCCAAGTCATGTTTTCTTTATGAGGCTAGTAATTTGTATACATATTATGAACCATACTTCTCTCTCGAGTTAGCTTCTTTACTTTTTGCTCATGCGGTCAAAGATGCTTCGCCATCTAGAAGCTACTTATGATTTCAATATGTGGCAAGTAGTCCCATGCCCCAAATACCTAGTCTGTATATCTACTAGGAACCACACTTTGTCGTCGAGTTAAGGTCATTATTTCTTTTCGCTAATCAGGCCAACTATCTTTCACCAACTAGAAGCCAACTTATGTTTTCTTTATGTGGCCAGTGGTCCATATAACTACTAGGAGCCACACTTCTATGTAGAGTCACAGTCTTTATTTTTCAGTCAAACGGTCAATGACCCTTCACCATTTATGTGGCTAACGATTTTCCACCCACAAGGAGCCAAGTTATGTTTTCTCTAACTGGCAAGTAGTCTATATATGTACAAGGAACCATACTTTTTTGTCGAATTAGGGTCTTTACTTTTCGCTGATGTGGTCAATATCCTTCACCAGCTATAAGCTAATTACGTTTTCAATGTGTGGCGAGTAGTCTATGAACCTACTAGGACCCATACTTATTTGACAAGTTACGGTTGTTACTTTCTACTCATACAGCCAACGATTGTTCACCCATTAAGAGCAACATCTATTTTCTCTATGTAGCCAGTAGTCTGTATATCCACAAGGAACCACATTTCGTCTTCGAGTTAAGGTCATTATTTTCCGCTAATCTGGCCAACGATCTTTCACCAATTTGGAGCCAACTTATGTTTCATTATGTGGCCAGTAGTCCATATAACTCCTAGGAGCCACATTAGAGCATCTCCTACCCATCTCCAAATCTCCATTTTAGAGCACCAAATCTTCATTTTGGAGAATCTATGCCCTCCAACCCATCTCTATTTGGGGTCTCCAAAATGGAGACTCAACTCTCATCCTCCATATTTGGAGAATCTCCCACCAAATGGAGACCCATCTCCATTTCTCCTTTTTTTTTTTAAAATCACTATTTTATCCTTGTATCAATTGATAACAAATTATAATACCAACCATATCCTATTACTTTTTGCTAAATCTTCTTCAATGACAAAATTTTTACATTATACACTCAATTTTTATAAAATTGATATCATTGAAAAGATATTAATAGTATCTTCAAAATGAGCCTAATATTAAATAGGAATAAATGCACTTTGAAATTACCTTAAATGTAAATTCAAACTATTTCAACTCTCATAATATTTTTTTTTCATTTACATCACTAGCCTCCTACCATTCTGTTTGTCTTCTTTTTTTTTCTTTTTTTTCATTTACTTGAATGTCAAGAAAAAGAATTCATGGAGAAGGACGTGAACTCCATCCAAGAACAGAGCTCACGCATCCAACTCCTTTGGCTTCGGTCATGGTGATTATAGCTACTTCAGCCAATACCAAAATGGTGGTCTTTCAGATTACTAATACTTATTTTTACAACTACCAATAATTAATTTAAACACAAAAGGAGTTCTTTGATTGAAACTTGAAGTAGGAATACAAGTAAAATTTTGGAGGGAAATTTGGGAGATGGAAAATAGAGAATTGGGGTTGGAGTTGTTGATTCTCCATATTTGCTTTTTGAATAAAATATATTTATTTGAGTCTCCAAAATGGAGAATGAGTGAGAGATGGGTTGGAGATTCTCTTACTATGTAGAGTTACGATCATTAATTTTCGGTCATGTAGAGAATGACCCTTCACCTGTTAGAGATTACTTGCCGCGAATTCTACCAACAATTTTTCACCCAATAGAAGCTAAGTTATGTTTCCTCTATGTGGCCAGTAGTCTATATACGTACTAGGAACCACACTTCTATGTCGAGTTAGCGTCTTTACTTTTTGCTCATGCGATCACGAACCTTCACCATCTAGAAGCAACTTATGATTTCAATGTGTGGCCAGTAGTCCCATACACCAAGTCAGTATATCTACTAGGAACCACACTTTGCAGTCGAGTTGAGGTCATTATTACTTTCCGCTAATCCGGCCTAATATTTGTCGCAAACTAGAAGCCAACTTATGTTTTCTCTATGTGGCCAATAGTCCATATAACTAGCAGGAGCCACACTTCTATGTAGAGTCACTATCTTTATATTTTGGTCATGTGGTCAATGACCCTTCACCTATGTAGCACAGACACTGATACAGATACGAACACGGGACATGGGAAATTCTAAAATATGGACACGGACACGACGGGGGACACGGCAAAAGTATATAAATAAATAAATAATTATATATGTAAATATATTATATATATGTGTGCAGTAACAGTTTATATGCATAGATAAATACACTTTTCTTCTTATATGTAAGATATCTACAATGTTATATAGGTATATATATTGGTACACCCATATAAGTAAGATATATACCCACAAAGCAACGGAAATATACATATGAGTACATACATATGTACAAATACATACCTATACACAGCGAGAGACAGTGTACATATGGGACATGCGCGAGAGACAGTGTCCCCCTCCAAAAAATAATTTATCACCGACTAGGAGCCAAGTTAGGTTTTCTTTATGTGGCCAATAGTCCATATATGTACTAGGAACCACACTTCTATGTTGAATTAGGATCTTTACTTTTTACTCATGCGGTCAATGATCCTTCACTAGCTAAAAGCTAATTACGTTTTCAATGTGTGGCCAGTAGTGTACGAACCTACTAGGAAACACACTTATTTGTCAAGTTACGGTCATTACTTTATGCTCATACAACCAACAATTGTTCACCCGTTAAGAGCAACATCTTTTTTCTTTATGTAGCCAGTAGTCTGTATATCTACTAGGAACCACATTTTGTCGTCGAGTTAAGGTCATTACTTTCTGCTAATCCGGCTAACGATCTTTCACCAACTAGAAGCAAACTTACGTTTTTTTTACATGGTCAGTAGTCCATATAACTACTAGGAGCCACAATACTATGTAGAGTTACGGTCTATACTTTTTGCTCATGCGGTCAATGATCGTTCACCAGCAAGAAGCAAATTACATATTCAATGTGTGGCCAGTAGTCTATGAATCTACTAGGCGCCACACTTATTTGTCAAGTTACGGTCGTTACTTTCTACTGATAGAGCCAACGATTGTTCACCCGTTAAGGGCAGTAGTCAGTATATCTACTTGGAACTACATTTCGTAGTCGAGTTAAGGTCATTACTTCCCGCCATGGTTGTTAGAATATCGTACGATTTGTATTGTACGATTCTGTGGGTAATCGATACGAATAGGCTGCCTGAATCGAAAATAGGTATGAATCGTAAGTGAATCGGTGATCTGAATCAGTGAATCGGTGAATCGAATTAGTGAATCGTTCGATTCACTTAAAATTTCTGAAATTCATTTTTTAGTCTTGTTTTGCTTTTTTGTTGTTGGAAAAGGGTTCAAACTATTATTTCAAGGTCTTTAGTATTGTTATATGCCATCTTTTGTCTATGTTTCTCCTTATGTAGTATTATAGGTAATAAGAAAGGAAGATTTATTACGAGAATGAATCGAAAATGAGAAAGATAAATGGAATACAATCACCCTATAGACCTTCTAAAGGTTTGTTTTGTTCTTTTAACTCTTTTTTACAAAAAGAAAACAAGTAGGATTCACCAATCCTCATTTCTTGGTAGTTGCAATAGAAGTAGCTTCCCTAATACTCCACATCTTTATCAAATCATAATTTAGAAGAAGGTTTTTATTGATTTAGGCCTAAAACTTTCATTTGTAGTATATATTTTTGTCACCCTAATCAATATACATAGGCCTCCATGCGTTATAGAAATCATGACTGAATCAAAGCGATTCACGATTCGATTCGATTCACAATTTGGAAAAGGACCATTTCGATTATCGATTCGATTCACGATTTGACAACCTTTCTTCCCGCTAATCCGGCCAACTATTTTTCACCAACTAAAAGCCAACTTATGTTTTCGTTATGTGACCAGCAATCCATATAACTACTAGGAGCCACACTACTATGTAGAGTTACGGTCTTTACTTTTCGGTCATGTGGACAACGACAGTTCACCTGTTAGTCATTACTTTCCACGAAATCTCCAAGCGATTTTTCACCCACTAGGAGCCAAGTTATGTGTTCTCTATGTGGCCAGTAGTATATATACGTACTAGGAACCACACTTCTATGTTGAATTAGGATCTTTACTTTTTGCTCATGCGGTCAATGATCCTTCACTAGCTAAAAGCTAATTACGTTTTCAATGTGTGGCCAGAAGTCTATAAACCTACTAGGAAACACACTCATTTGTCAAGTTACAGTCGTTACTTTATGCTCATACAGCCAACAATTGTTCACCCGTTAAGAGCAACATCTATTTTCTCTATGTAGCCAGTAGTCTATATATCTACTAGGAACCACATTTTGTCGTCGAGTTAAGGTCATTACTTTCTGCTAATCCGGCTAACGATCTTTCACCAACTAGAAGCAAACTTATGTTTTTTTTTTAAGTGGTTAGTAGTCCGTATAACTACTAGGAGCCACAGTACTATGTAGAGTTACGGTCTTTACTTTTTGCTCATGTGGTCAATGATCCTTCACCAGCTAGAAGCAAATTACGTATTCAATGTGTGGCCAGTAGTCTATGAATCTACTCAGAGCCACACTTATTGCCAAGTTACAGTCGTTACTTTCTGCTGATAGAGCCAACAATTGTTCACCCGTTAAGAGCAGTAGTCTGTACATCTACTTGGAACTACATTTTGTAGTCGAGTTAAGGTCATTGCCTCAACAGAAAGTAAGGGAATGTTTGGGAGCCTCATTTTTTAATTTTTTGTATTTTGCATTTTACATTTTTTTACCTTTTGAATTTTACATTTTGTTACCTTTTGAATTATGGCCAAAATATATTTGTCAGACCATCATTTTTATAACATATTTAAATAACAACTTTTCAAAATAAAAGTCAACATTTTTATAGGTCAAATCCAAACCATCTCCATGAGTCAAAGTTTTAAATTTGTCCAAGTCAACGAATATCCGTACCCAAATACATCGCTAGCGAAAATATCAAATTATTACATTGAGTACATAGTCAAAGATCAAGAATTGATTAAGAGTTACAACAACATCTATAACGGCCCGCCCCGGCCTTGCACAATATTATCCGCTTGGTCGCCTAAGCTCCAAGTATTTCCCAGATGGTCACCCATCCTTGGATTGCTCCAGGGTGAGCACGCTTAACTGTGAAGTACCAACAAGTTTTGACGCCCGCACGGCTTCAAAAGGCCTTTTGCAATTTAGGGCATGATCTACTCTCTTATATCATAGAACTCCGTTGCATCTAGGTGGGTCCTAGGCTGTCACATCATCTTTTCAAAAAGATACTAATAATAATAATGATCAAATAACTTCTCCTTTCAAAATACTGGAGATGCATGCACACGTCAATCATCCAAATCATGCTCCTTGCCAATTACCTGAAAAGGATAGGGTGAGCTCACTAGCCTAGTAGGAAACATTTCTACTAACACTAAGGGTATAAAATATGAAATGTGCATACGGGTATAACAATCATGAATAAAATAACCAAAGGGTACTAAAACTGATCGAAACATGTAGTAAATGTTAAAAATATTGCCAAGTATCCATATAATACCCACATGTGACCTCAACATCTCCAAACGTATCCATGAACTACCCGAATGTGTCTCCGAGTATCCGCGTGTCTCATAAGTGTCCACGTTCAACCATTTCCACACGTTAAGTCATCAATCTCATTAGTGCATCAATGTTAAGCTTGAAATATAGAAATTCTCTTCCGAGTCTTTGGGGCCTCATGGAACCCATGTCCAAGTCTTATGGGCCTCGTGGAACCTTTGTCCGAGTCTTATGGGTCACGTGGAACCCTTGTCCGAGTCTTATGGGCCTCGTGGAACCCTTTCTAGCTTTCTAGCGATTAACCGAGTGGTGGTCCTAGTGCATCAACTTACATTTCATTAAAAAATTAGTTTTCTAGCGACTAACCGAGTGGTGGTCTTAGTGCATCAACTTACATTTCATTCAAAAATCATAAAGTATTTCACACGTGTCCAAATCACAAACATCTTCTCTTTTCATTTCATATAATGTACGTCACAAGTTCTACAAAGTTTACATATGTCCAAGTACGTTGGAAGATTAAGATACGTCATAAATCATATCAAGATAGGTTACGGACAAGCTCTCCAACAAATTTCTGAGGTGTAGGGAATGGATACTTCGAGTACAAACCCAAACAAACAACCAAAACCAAAGAAAACATTTTTTGGCAATTTAGGGGGTTTGGATCGATCCACCTCTAAAAGTGGATCAATCCACTTTGGTTTCAATCTGAACAGAAGCATTGTGGATCGATCCACCTCAAAAAGTGGATCGATCCAAAGACCTTTACGAAGAAATTTTTAATAGCTTTTTCACAAATGGAGGGGGTTCCAACCCAAGTCAAGTTTGGAGTTTCAAACATCAACTAAGCATGAAATAAGGTTATATCAACCACCAATTCATGGATTCAACAACCAAACATGTAGGAATCTAACCCAATCAAAACCAAACCTCTTTCTTAGAGATTATTTTTTTCAAAATTGACTAGAAATTGATAGATTAAGCTAGGAACATTGCATCATATCAACAATATACCATTAGAAGGAGTAAAATTTTAACCCTACCTCAAGGGTTTAGCTCCGAATCAAGTGAAAAGTAAAATCCTAGCTTCCTCAATCAAGCACCAACCAAAAAACAAGCCTTTCGGAGCGATTCCAAAGCATATCGGGTTCCAAAATGTGCGTAGATGATGAATATGTGAATGGATCTTGAAGGAATTTGGGTTTGAGTGAGTGATTTGGGGTGGAGGTGGAAGAAATCTAGGAGAGGAACAAGAGGGAGAGAGAGCCGGCCATTTTAGAGAGAGAGAGAAAGACGTGTTTCTTTTGGAAAAAAAAAATCAACCCTAACACTCTCATATACACTCTCCCATTTGCACTCACATCCTTAGTGTTTCTAATGTGTTTCACATAAACCCAAGTGCAATTACCAAACTCACATTGGCCACATTTTAACTTTGAAACTTTCATCGCATTTCCCCAATATTATTTCCGGAAAATCATTTAAAAACAGGGTCCTTACAGTATTAATATGCAGAGTATTTGGGAGATAAAAATATAATATATTTTGAAACAGGAATAGTGTTTGGGAGACATGTGCAAAATAGTTTAAGTAGCCTTCTTTTTTTTGTTATGTAGTTTTTATTGTTAACTAAAATGAGAAAACTGAAATGAGAAGTAAAACACACTGCATCCCGGGATCGAGCCTCATTCCCCCTTCCTCATGTAATAGATTAGGAATGACGAATGACAAAAAAATAATAATAATGAGCACACGATCACATGCAAAGCACGTGGCCTATAATTAGTTACCCTATAATACAATACACTATATATATTTTTTTGGGGGGGGATGAAAGCCACCGTCTGTTTGTGGCACTATTGGAGGTTGGTTTAAGCTGCTAATCTCAAACACAAGTTATTAGTCTGGAGAAAATAGGATTAATGGAGTCAATCCTATGGTGATAAATTTTACGATTGAGACATCAACACGATATGTTGGTTTTTTTAGGGATAAAGGGTTATTTACAAATAATGTTCTTCTATAACTCATTGGCTAGAGTATCACGTAAACAATGCCATATGGGGCTCTAGGAATACCAACATGTTCCTTTCTATGTTCAAAATGTGCTAATCTGTTTAATCTTCGTTACCACCAACAAGGTGGTTGTGTTTGTGCATGAATAATGAAGTATTATTCAACACTCTTAGAGTACTACAGGACATTTTCTTGTGGTACTCCCAACTATTAGCCAAGTCGATTCAGTTGCAGTTTAGTGCCATGGTGCTTGTGCTCAAATTGGTTAGGCCGTTGACGATAGTTAAGTGATTCCATCGTTTTTGAGATTCAGTAATGGCAATTGGCAAACCAAAAATTGCATCTTCAATGGTGAAACAAACTTCCTTTTTAGTGTTCCTTGCAACTAACATTCATTCATTTGTCACCATCAAATTAGATTGAATAACGAAGTCAGGCATATCCAAAGGCAGAACGGACATGTTAAACAAGTAATGAAGCTCAGCCAGAAGAGGCCGAGGAATGAAGGAGTAATGGAGATGCTGCTTGACCGAAATCCTAGACCTAAATTAATGGGTTGCCCCAAGCGTAGGGCTGAGACCGGTGTAGCATAATACCCGGTAAGACCGGAATCGAATCCACAGGGACGGTGGAGAGTGCTTAACTAAAAACTCGGGTTGTGAGATTTGAAACGGCTCTTAGGTAGCCACCCTTGTGATTTGATTGGTTAATTAACTAAATTAAGAGAAAAACTGATTTTGATTAAATAACTTAAAAGGAAGTACGGTCGTAGGGTTCATAACACGGTGACCAAGTCCGGACGTTTCATGCTCCATTCGTTGTTTCCAAGAAAACGGTTGATTTTAGAGAGAAAAGGTTACCCCGAAAGATGCGAATCCTCGCGGTCGCCGTTGCCCATGTACAGCGAAGAACAAGTTTTGGTCCCCCGTTCCTCGCGTTACATGGGCTCCAACGAAGCTCGGATTCGTCCAATGGAAGCGCTTTAATAACCTAAAATTGCTTTTTCCATTATTGATTGTAACAATCGGAGCAAGAACAACTCCATCCCTGGCCACGGTGTGTTAATCACCCCGCGACCATACTTATGAATCTACTCACTCATATTGAAACGAACAGATAACATAATTCTGAAACAAAACATGCTATTCAACTTGAATATGAATTAAACAAAGATTCGAATCTCAGAACACAGACAAACTCCCGCGAACTGAGATTAATGTAAATAAACAGAAACGTTACCGAAGCAATGCGAGAATCAGTGAACAAACTTCAAAAACTCAATGGAACAAGCTCCGGAAAGTAACAACTCCAAAAGAAAGAACGGCTGCGAAAAACTAAGAAAAACCTAGCAAAGTTCGAACCCTAATTCGGAACAAAAATGAGGTATTTATCCTCCCCCGAAGTCAACACACGTGGCAAGTCAAAACGGGCAATTTAAGACCCTCGGTATCGATACAGGAGAAGTCTTGTATTGATACCCAAACGTTCTGTTCCCAAATTGGCACACGGGTATTGATACAGGAGAAGTCCTGTATCGATACCGGAACCCCTAAAATGACTTCCAAGCTTGTTTGGCCGTCCTCACTTGGGTCCCACCTGTCCCCAACACGCCCGACCGCCATGTGTCCACTTTACGCGCTCTTTCCGACCTGTTCCCTACAAAACAACCAAAAAAACAAGAAAAACCAAAGACAACACCGCATCAAGTGGAAAATGGAATAAATCGCGCCTCTAACGCGCTAATTCGCCCTACTTAGGCGCTTATATCTGTGATATTGCGTGCCTATCAGATGCCCATCACGTTCTCAGATGAAGACTTGGATGGAGTGACTATCCCCCACAATGATGCTTTGGAGATATCACCTTATGGATATGGGAGTACGATGTGGAGAAAATACTGGTGGACAAAGGGGCTAGTACAGAAATCATGTACTATAACACATTCAAAAAGATGGAGTTGCCACCGAGCTCGTTACAGAAGAGTATGACCCCATTGATCGGCTTTAGTGCACACCTAGTATGGCCTATGGGGAGGATAACGTTGCCTTTTCGGGCGGGATCGGTAATACTAAAAACAAATTTCTTGGTGGTAGATCTACCCTCTTCCTATAAAGTGATTATAAGGAGAACTTGGATGCACAAGATGAAAGCTATCTTGTCCACATACCACTAGATGATCAAGTTCCCTAGGGCGGATGGTATTGAGTGCATTAAAAGAAGTCAGAAAATGGCCGACCAGTGCTTCAATCTGACTTTGAAGCAATCCTCAAAGGCTCATCTAGTGCAGACAGTGGAGGTCCCTGATCAGCCAACAATGGAAGACGTAGGAGGTGACCCAACGAAGAAGATGGAAGAGGGGCTAAAGAAAATTCAGATGAAGGAGGATGATCCTGAGAGGTATTTCTTGATTGGTGAGTCCCTTACTGTACAGGAGGAGACAAACTTGGTAGAGTTCTTAATAGAGCAAATCGATGTTTTTGCTTGGATTCCACAAGAGATGCTAGGAATTGACCCAAAGGTGATTTGTCACCACTTAAATGTGGATCCACAACATAAACCAGTTATCCAAAAGAGAAAGAGGTCGACACCACAGCATGTAGACGTTGTGAACGAGGAAGTTGACAGGTTGCTGGAAGCTAATGCATTTAGGGAGGTGAGCTATCCAGAATGGCTAGTAAACACATTGGTGGTCAAGAAGAAGGATGGAAAGTGGTGGGTATGCATTGACTTCACGAGCCTAAACAAAGCATGTCCAAAGGATAGTTTTCCTTTGCCTAGGATTGATCAACTGGTGGATGCAACAACAAGGTATAAGAGGACGAGCTTCCTCGATGCATATTGAGGATATCACCAAATTGCAATGTACAAGCCTGATCAGGAAAAGACATCTTTCATCTCCCCTAGGGGACTGTATTGCTACAAGGTCATGTTGTTTGGGCTAAGAAATGCTAGAGCAACCTACCAGAGGCTGGCTACTTTGATGTTTAAAGAGCAGCTCGATAAGAAGTATACATAGACAGCATGGTGGTAAAGGGCAAACAGAAGCCTCATCACTTGGCTGACTTGAAGGTAATCTTTGATATTCTGAAAAAATATAAGTTGAAACTGAATACTTCCAAATGTGCATTTGGGGTTAGCTCGGGAAAAGTTTCTTGGTCACCTATTAACTGAAAGGGGAATAGAAGCCAACCCAGACTAAATAGTGGCATTACAAAAGCTTGAAAGCCTGAAAACCACGAAAGAGGTCCAAAAGTTAACAGGGATGGCAGCAGCATTGAACCGTTTCATCAGTAAGTCCTCAAATAGGTGTAGGCCTTTCTTTCAACTTCTAAAAAAGAGGGAAGGGTATGAATGGGGAGCCGAGCAGACGCTGAAAGCATACTTGCTTGTCCTCCTTACCACTACTCTCTACTCCAGAAGTTGGGGAGTGATTGATCATGTACTTGGCTGTATCCGAGCATGCTGTCAGTGTAGTTCTCCTACGAATAAAGGGGATTGAGCAGGCTCCAATTTATTTTGTGAGCAAGACTTTGCCAGGCGCAGAAACCTGATACCTACCATTGGAAAAGTTGGTGCTAGCCCTCATTACGGCCTAAAAAAAGCTACCACATTATTTTTTGGCTCATCCCATCATTGTGTTCACGGAGTACCCATTGACGGATTTGCTCCTAAAAGCTGACTTTTCTAGGAGAATTTCCTAGTGGTCAATAGAATTGAGCCAGTATGACCAAGACTATCAGTCTAGAACAGTAGTAAAAGGGCAAGTCTTGGCAGATTTTGTAGCCGAGTTCATACCATCAGTGGCACCACCACCACCATCCCACGAGAGGGAATCAAAAGAGACTCAGCGCGAATAGAGAGCAAGAGTAGCTGAACAAGATCCAGAAGAATGGAAGCTCTATGTTGACGGATCAACATGCAACAAAGGATTAGGGGCAGGAATTGTAATTTTCTCCCTTGAGGGCCTAGTACTTGAGCAAGCATTGAGATTAGGGTTCACCGCAACGAACAATGTGGCTGAATACGAAGCCCTAGTTGCTAGGTTAAGGAGTGTTTTGGACTTAAAAATTGAGAAGCTGAGGGTATTTTGTGATTCACTTGTGATGAACCAGCTCTCAGGAGAGTATGCGATGAAGAGCGAGAAGATAGCTGCCTATGTAGAAACTGCTAAAGATCTGTTAGATAAATTTGAAACGATTCATATCCAACAAATCAGCTCTGGACAGAATGCTCATGCAGACTCACTTGTTTGTTTGGGATCAGTCGTGCAAACGGAGGTTAGCCGAACAGTTTCCATAGATTATCTGAGTGAGCCCAGTATCGGCCGAGCTGTTGAGGCAGTGATGGACACGGATCTGGGACCAAGTTGGATGGATCCAATGGTGGCATACTTACGAGATGGGGCACTACCAGAAGACAAGAGGGAGGCTCATAAGATCAAAACTAAAGTTGTGAGGTTTTGGCTCTCCCCAGAAGGTAAGCTATATAGAAAGTCCTTTTTGGGTCCATATTTGTTGTGTGTACATCCTACTCTGGTGCCGAAATTCCTGTGCTTGGGTATTAAATTACATACACGCATTTGTGCTTGGGTTCACACTACAGAGGTGAGTTGCGATTATACTTTGGCTACATGTGTTTTGGTTTGTATAATTATTATTATGGAATGCTTGATTCAATATTTGAATAATTAAAATGGAAACGATGATTTCTAAAATGAAATCGAGCAAAAGGTTTGGAACAATATTTAAGAAAATGGATGAACATGGGATAATTAAAAGGAAGGAATTAATTGGTATTAGAACATCTGAACGTGAGTTATTCCTGATGAGGAACGTATTGGTGGGTGATTTGGGGAGTATAAGGGGTAGGGTACGACCGGGTGCCCTAAGGTCTTTATATCATTTCCTCTGTGATTATTGGGTAGCTCCCAACATACCGGTGTTCGTTCAAAGAGATGTTCAATACGCAATTGTGACTTGGTGATGTAAAGGTTGACAGTGAACCTATTCGGAAACTGTGTTATCTTTTCTTTTAATTAAATTCTTTTAATCCCATGTCAAACTTGTAACCTTAGTATGACGTAATTCTCATTGAAACCATTCAGGACATTAGGGGTAAAGTTGATTCATTATTCTTCGTGTCGTTATTTGGGGTTATGGTTGTGGATTTTCATTTGTTCAATAATTTCGGATTGCGGTGTTGTAATAAAGTTGTGAGATTTGTAAACTTAATTATTGTGAGATTTGGTGGCACCTAATTTGGCCACGGGCTTGTAATAACGCCAAGGGGCGATAAATTTATATTGGTTGCACATTATGTAAGCTCTGGAATTTTTTAATTTGAATGTTCCTATTTTTTCTAAATTCAAGGCATATAATTTTCTTTTATAAAGATTATAAAATTGTGGCAGTTAAGACCTGAGGTGATTTTTAATCTCTGGCCGGTCACAAATTATTACCATAAAGATTTGGGTCATTACAGCTGCACAGTGCAACTGATGTGGTGTGTGTCCCGGGTTCTGCTCTTCAGGGCCGAGAGGAGAGGAAAGGGTTTGTTTGAATCTCATGACTCGATTGGATTTGATGCGGGATTAGGTTTGAGTGAATGAAATAGTAATGTGAGATAAAATCATATGGGTGATATTTATAGAGGGTAAACACACATTGATGTGATATTTATGAATGATGAATAAACTTGTACTTGATTTAAAATATTTTAGTAATAAGGGATAAAATAATACTTGGTTTGTTTTATAGTTGAAATGAGGGATAAGAATTATCCAAATAAGCCATTTACTAAGAATTTTCCAAATGATAAAATCAACATTTGCTAAAATCAACTGTTGATTTTAGCAAATGGTTTCCACGTTGACCCCGACTGGTTGTAGATTGGGAGGCGACAGGGTGAAAGCTTGGTTTAGGGTTTGGGGTATTTTTTGAGTTTGGGCTTTAAGTGTTTGTATTGGGCTGTTCTTTGGGTTGGGCTTGGCCCATTTTGGCATTTCTCTTTTGTTGGTTTCTGACCAACTTCGGAAGGGTTTTGGGTGGCTTTATGCTTGTGTGCCTTTGCTCTATTTATTTGTGTACTTTTATTCAAGGATAATAAAAAATACGCCGTGTATCATGTATTATTCCTTGATTTCAAGCAAAGTATCCTATTCTCAAAGAAGTATATGCAACCTACATGAATATATGCACATACTTTAAGATTCATGTCAATACAAGAAAACTCACCACTTCTAGGTTTAGATCATGGATTGAGAGCTTCAAACATTAGGATTAGAGATGGAATTGAAACTAATCTTGCTCTAGAGACTTGACTGCTCCTAAGGTTGAAGCCCAAGAAGTAGAAGATGAAAGAGGTTTCTAGATTTCTAGAGAGAGAGAGAGAGAGAGAGAGAGAGAGAGAGAGAGAGAGAGAGAGAAACTAACTTATGAGAGAGGAGGGGCTGATTTTATCTCTCTTTTAAGTGTAAAAATATCCCATAAAGTGTGGTGTAAAAATGTTCCATGTGGCACAATACATGACTTTTATGTAATTACTATTTTCCCCACCTAAAATTTTTATTACTGAAAGACACATAGCACATAAATCTTACATATAACACGTAAATCATGCACGTGATACATAATGCAAGCATAACTTGGGTACATCACATCGCATGTAGGGAACATGTACTTAATTAGGCATAATTTGTAATAATAGTGCAGGTTAAGAAAAATTAAAGACCTTGGTGTTACAAGAAATGCGATTGTGGTTATAGCCATGGTGGAGCCTCTGTTCTTAGCCTCATCGTGTATAAATATGAGCCTCTCCCTTCTTTCCCCATTATGTTCATGCAAACACATATTTATATAAGTATGTATATATGGGTGTATATAGATATATGATATCTGAGGACAATGGATAGTAGTTTTGGGTGGAAAATGTAAATGCATTTGGGGTGAAAAATAGATAGTAGTTATGGGGTTCATGAGAGAGAGACATAAGAAAAATAGGTATAGGAGGAGGGTGGTGGTGGTGGGTGGGTGAGAAAGATAGAGATAGAGAGAGAAAAATAAACACCAAGTCAACGTTTACCGGAAAAATAACTTTGTTAGCAATTTCCATTTTGATGGATTTAGACGGTAGGATTCTATTTGAATATCAGAAGCAAAGTTTATGTGTAAAATTGAAGCTTTTTAAAGTTTGGAGGTTTATCAGACATTGAGGTCAAAGTTTGGGAGGTATTTTGAAATTTTCCCTTCAATTATTGCGGTCTAGCTTTTAAAATTCAAGTCTTATGATCCAAACTACCCCACGAGGTTACCGGCCCCACACGTAGGTCCCACATCATTTGAACAAATATATGCACATGTGTCAACTGACAACCAATTAAAACAAATACTCCATCTATTTCAAATTGCTGGTAACTTGGGAATTTCAACTTTTTAAGCAGCATGAAATAGTTGCATTCAATAAATGAATTCACATTAAATAGATTCATTAATTTCCAACAATGCTCTTATATTTTCAACTTTTGAATGAATTGATGGTCGTTGGTAAAGGGGTTATTTTGGAAGATTGAATAAATTTTGTTTTGACTTTTCAAAGATGACTAACAATTTGGAATACCCCGAAATAGTACAAAGGACAAGCAATTTGAAATGAAGGGAGTAATATTTAAAACCGGGTCCTTATAAGTTCTTTTTCTTCCTCTCTTTCACTTCAACAAAATTTGGATTTAGAAACTTGGGATTCATAGAGTATATTAGGCGGTAAATTGAAGTATTGAAACTAAGAAAGAAAAATAATACAGTATTTGAAAAATGGATAGCCTGAATTTCCATTGCCCCACATCTTGAAGGTTTGTGAGGATATCTAACGTTTTCTTAACAGAAAGGGTGCACTAATCTAATGTGAGTAGTTTAGGGGGTGTTTTTGTCTAGTCTTGAACCTTAGGCTCTGTTGGGAATCTAGGGTGTGTTTGGAAGTTGAGGAAAGTGAGGGAAAAGAAAGGAAAGTTAAAAAAATTTGCCCTCTTGTTTGGGCTAGAGAGAAAGAAGAGAAAAAATAAAAAATCTAAGTATTGTGAATAGTGAAATTTTCCTCCATTTTTTCTCACTTTCCTCTCTTTTTATTTTCTCTCACTTTCCATCTCTTTCCACAAGTTCCAAACACACCCTTAGGGAAAGCCGTGGAATGGAAGATAAATTTTTAAAATTTTTCCATCCTTTGTTTGGTTTTAAAAAAGATGAAGGAAAATATTCAAATTCCTATTTAACTTTTCTCCTATTTTCTTTTCAATTTTCCCTCTAATTTTCTTCTCAATTATTTTCCTCTTCCAAACAGAGGGTGTGTTCTTCAACAGATTTTTGGGACATAAAATCTCACATTTTATGACACTCCAATCTCAATACATAAAATGTAAAAGTGATTTTATGAGATTTTCATAAAATCCTCCTAAAATCTATAAGAAAACCACTACATTTTATTAGTTGAGAAAACAACTCTATTTTATTACCCCTTCATAAAATGTTCATTTTATGAGATTTTCATAAAATGCACCTAAAATATGAGAACAAGGCCACAGCCTATTAGGGGAATGTTAACGTATAGGGGAATAGTTTAGGGCTGTGGTGTAATTTAGCCAACTATATATATCTATTTGTACACCAAGTCGCCGACGTCTCAATTCTCTCAGTCGGAACCAGCGCTAAATCTTAAATCGATCAGGTACGCTCTCTCTCTCCGGTCGACTGTCTCTGTTTATTTGTCGTTGTGGTTTTTTGGTATCTCAATTACTTTTTTGGTTTTACAAGTAATTGGGATACCTTCAGGAGTAAGGGGATGTCCAATCTACAAACCAGGAGTGAATCATTTCAAGATTCAACTCGTTTGTAGCAGTATTATACGTTTAGAGGCCCTGTGTTTCAGCATTATTTGGGAAGTAGGGTTTCTAGGATTCTGTCCAGGGCCGGCCCTGTGCTTTTTTGTCTTTTCGTTTTGCTGGAGTACGTCGAAGGCAGTGTTGCTTAATCAACTTGACATATCTTAACAAGAAATGAACAAACATTAGTTATCAAACAACACTTGTGGTATACATGGCTTGCAATTTTGTCTAATGGGTCGCGCAATATCTGTAATGCTATATTTGGATGAAGGATTTTCGTGAGGAAAACGACAAGCAAATGGAAAAGTTGAAGCATTTAACTGTTTGAGGGGTTAGATCCTTTAATTCCATTTTTTTTCCTTACCCAAATCCTTGATCCAAATATTCCCCTATGAAATTGAAACTTTCCCGTTGCCCATAGAACCACTTTTTTGGTCTCAAACCTCAAGGTGTGATGAATGAATGTTGTAGTTTAGTCTCTCTTTGTCAGATAAGTTGTGTACTGGTATTGTTCTCCTTTTATTCTACTGGTTGTTGTCCATGGGTCCTGATTCTTGTTGGGAAAGGATTGATATGATTTCTTATCCTCGTCATGGTGTTGTTTTAGTAATAGTTTGATCTGATTGTAGTCTTTTTTCTTTCTGTGCAACCTGAAGTCCATGGCAGGAACGGGGAGTTCCATGTTATATTCTCTTCTGCTATTTATTATCATTCTCTCTCTCCAAGAAATGTATAGAGTGAAGTTAGCTTCATCGGAGTTGTTCACTATACTTGGAGGGTTCACCAGTTCTCTCCTATTTGTTATGTTGCTGACGGTGAGTTAAAATGCTTCTCATGTGGTTATTTGAAATGGTTTCACTCATTGGTTTATTCGCAAGTGTGGTTATAAGTTCATATGTAAGTATTGCTCTGCTTATAATACCAGTTTGAACACTTCCTGCCCGCACCCTTCTTCCAAAGGACTGCAGGAATCACACAATTGTTTTATTTGCTAGCAAGCCCTTTTTGTTGGGTTGATGATATCTGTTTTGGTTTTTTGTCATTGATCATTTGTATAATTCACATTTTCTGACTACATGACTAGCACTTTCTGCGATTATTGTCATTTATGTTGGAAATTGGAATTTCAAATTGAAATTGAAATCTACTTATTGCCGTATTTTTGAATTATGTTCCATGCTCTCGGGAATTGACATCAGGAGTGGGTCCATCTATTGTCTAATTTCAAGGTCAAGACCTAGAAAAAGTGAACTATCTCTTTTATGTGCAAATTTGTCTTGTAAGAGTGGACATTACACAGCGGGGGGTTGCTACGCTTGTCCCCTCCCATCTTTTTCACGGTTCAAAAAAAAAAAAAAAGGATGGTGTTTTACGAAACATAGAGATTTACTGATTTCTAGCAATTATGTGGTAAAATATAGCCCTATAACAGCTTCGTCCATTGGTTAGAGGCTAGACGTACGCTTTTCTCCCTTATCAACCTAGATAATAGATGCGAATGCATCTGAGGAGCTGGTTCTTGTATTTTGGGTATGTGAAGAGGAGGTTCATTATGAGTTGTTAGGGCGAAGACCTATGTTACATGGATCCTTCATTTTGGCTGAAGTACCTGTGTCGATGTGTCTGACAACCGTATGCATTTTGATACTCGGATCCTCTAATTGGTATGATATTTACAGGAAAAGAATATCAAATTAGCTAGAAAAACGATATTTCTAGTCCCACATGGACATGAAATAGTAAAAACATGTTTTCTTAACCCTTTCTTGTTTAAATACCTTCTAAATATAATTTTATGATACGCAATCTGAAAAAAATTATGCAAGATATAGTTCGAACAAGTGTTCAAGATGTGTCCCCATACCCAATTTGGAGAAACATATCCCAGAATCCTAAGATTTAAGTTTAGGAAGGTCCGACGCTTGGACTCGCACTTGCATCTGATACTCATACTTGAGTCCATGTAACATTGGCGAAGATGAAGCGTTTTTCGTATTTGCTAGATGACTTATAGTGCTTTTAAAGGTTGGATCTAGTAATGCACAAGGTTTTTATGCCTTAACATGCTTTTTTGTTCATTCTATTAACTATGTTTTTTGTTTTTAGCAAGGCACTTTTGTATAACTCAAACACTATTCCCACTTTCTCTAGTATTTTAAATTAATTTTATTTTCTATGACTAAAAAAATTAAACTTACGCCTTGAAGCTTACGCCTTGCCTCATTAGTGGTCAACTGCCACACCTTGTGCTTTTGCCTATGAAAACTTTGATCTGAAAATTAAAAACTCTTTGGACGTAATTTAACGTCTAGTTTTTATGTGACACATGTTAGAGATGTACTTCTGCACCCAATTCCTCTTGAATGCAAATGAATGCTGTTTTGTTACTATAAAGAATAAAGATGCTACATGTTAGCCTAGGTATGTTGTTTTTTCTTTCAATTCCAGAATTTAATTAACCATTTTATTTGTTCTGCTTTCCATAGTCTTACCTTATGAGCTATCGATATGCTTTAATCCTTGCCATCGTAGACTGATATATGTTGAGCTAGTTATGATATTTCGCACTCACGTGCATTTGTTTCTTGCAGTTCATTGGGAATTATCAGGAAAATATTGGCATCAAGACAGGGTGGGGTGCTGGTATGGGCAAATTTTTACTTTCTTGTTTTCTCTATCTTATGAAATTATACTTGTGAAGCGTAAATGACAAAAAGAGGAACTTGGTATTCATATGTGTCTGTTTGATTGTCTTGAGTCGACCAGGAAACTATGCCCATGATTTTGAGGTGTATGTGGTACAAGTAAATGAGACACTTCTGTATGGAACCATTTAAGTGAGACAAATGGACAAAATTGCGTAAAGTGCATTGGCTATTTAAGAAAGGATTAAGGCACTGAAATAAGATTGTGATTGTTATTGTTTATTTTTTCCTATGCAGTTATATTTGCTGAGGCAGTTGCTCTTATTGCTGCTAGCACTGTTCATCGAGTCTGTATTACAACATGGTATTGCTCGTCATTCATGCTTAAGTTTTGGTTACTTCAGTTTTGTTTATGAGGTAAAGAATGAAGATATGTGTTAAATCTATGGGGGGAGAAATTTGAAAACCCTTGTCACTAAGTCACTAACTACTATGGGCTACTAATTGATGTGGCAATGGGCTCTTTTACAAAGCAAATTGTAAACAGCCCTTTCATTTTTGGTTTCTATTTACAAGGAAAATTTGTTCGCCATATAAAACCTTAATTAGCAGCCGTAACTTGTTGCTAGTAGCATTATTAATCTTGAAACACATACTCAGCATTGTTGCTGTATATGAAACATTGAAGAGCATGAAGTGTTTTTTAGGAATCAGATGAGCATTAAGTTTGCTGGCCTAAAGCGTGCTGGTATTTATACACAAACACAATTGTCTGATTGCATTGCAAATGTTGGTATGTTATCTAGCAACATAGTCACTTCCATTTTTCAACAACCACCTACCCCTCCAAGCGCCTCTCTTTACATATGGCATAGTTAAACTGTATCACCTAGTAAACATGTTGTGCAATCCAACTGGGTAGGGATTATCCTAAAATACTAAACCTAGGTTGTTTATATAGAAGAGTTGCATATTCTGTAGGTTGTGCTGCTTGTGCATACATTCCACAATGGAAGGTTTAGTTAGTCTAAACCATGTTGGCCGATGTACAAAATGGAAGCGGGCATCAATTTGGGAATTGAAAACATGAAACATGTTCTAAATTATCATGGAAGTAGGAAATGATATGTGATGTACTATCGAAGAGGATATTTGAGAGAAATCTACTGCGAACCATATAGTAGCAATTAAAAGTACTGAAATACTTTCATGAAAATTTGATAGAAATTCTTCAGAATTATTATGGGAACATATTGAAACAGTTTTGCTTTATGAAAAGGATAGGATTTGTAGCCCGAAAGTCTAGAGGATGGAGGTTATAAGAAGTAATCCTCTATAAGAACCTATCTCCAAAGAAGAAGAAAACAGTGAAAATCAAAAGTTCTTGGGATTTGATGAAGCTAAAATCGAGGAATTAGTGATTGAATTTTGCCCTATGACCTATTTAGAACTAGGTAGCCCTAGGTTCTATACATGTTTGATATTGGAACTTTGTTCAAGGTTCCCCATAGATGCTTAGGGTGATATATATACCTATGTATATATATATACAATCATGATCTTCTAAGGAGTCCCTCACGGATCTCCCCCCAAAAAAAACACTCGAAAGGGCTTCATCCGAGCAGTTTTTTATAATAACCTTACATATATAGTTCATCGAAAAATGCTCAAATAAAGCCCTTCCGGGTTTTTTTTTTTGGGTGATTCCTCGCGGTAACCCTTAAAAACACGTTTTAAACACATTGAGCGGTTCGGATCGTTGAGATTTGACCCCAATCCATGAGGTCCTCACGGAATTTTAATGGGAAAAGCACGGGCAGGTCCAGTTTTTTGGGCCATGCACACCAAGCTCCATCAGTTTTCAAAAAATGCACCAAAAACTCCATTCATCAGTTCCCCTATATATATATATATACAATCATGATCTCCTAAGGACTCCCTCACGGATCTCCTCCGTGAGGACCACCCCTTTTTTTATTTTTCGGACCAAATTTCGACGATCCGCACCGCTCAATGTGTTTAAAACATGTTTTCTAAGGCCAATGCGAGGAATCGCCCAAAAAAAAAATACCCGAAAGGGCTTCATCCGAGCAGTTTTTTATAATAACCTTACATATATAGTTCATCGAAAAATGCTCAAATAAAGCCCTTCCGGGTATTTTTTTTTTTGGGTGATTCTTCGCGGTGACCCTTAAAAACACGTTTTAAACACATTGAGCGGTTCGGATCGTTGAGATTTGACCCCGATCCATGAGGTCCTCACGGAATTTTAATGGGAAAAGCACGGGTAGGTCCAGTTTTTTTTTAATTTTACATTTTAAATTTTGAACCCCCAAATCATATGAAAGTGTCTAAATCCTAGAGTACCCTATGAAAGTGCCTAAACATAAACCCTTGGGTACCCTATGAAAATGCCTAAACCACTAAAACCTTATAATAAGAAAGGGCACCCTAAACCTAAACCCTAGGTTATCCTATCCTAAATCATAGGGTATCCTATAAAAGTGTCTAAACCTAAACCCTAGGGTACCCTATGAAAGTGCTAAAGTCTAAATTTTAAATGTACGGTCTAAATTCTAAATGTACGGTTTAAATTCTAAATGTACAGTCTAAATTCTAAATATATAGTCTAAATTCTAAAATGTACATTCTAAATTCTAAATGTACTGTCTAAATTCTAAAATGTACATTCTAAATGTATGGTCTAATTTCTAAATGTACAGTCTAAATTCTAAATGTACAGTCTAAATTCTAAATGTACGGTCTAAATTCTAAATGTACATTGTAAATTTAGGGTACGAGAAAATTTCAAAAAGACCCCTGAACTTTCTGACAATTAGCGATTTAACACCCGGACTTTAACCGTCAACAAAACCACACCCGAACTTTATATTCCGTCAATAAAAAAGCCCCTGCCGTCCAATTCCGTCACGTTTTTAACTGGGGAGGCCTAACGGATGGACATAACAGCGGTTTTGTCCGTTAAGTGCCCAAAACGTCGTCGTTTTGGGCATAACTCAAAAAAAAAAAAAAAAAATTCAAGGGTTTTTTTGTTGACGGGCACTTACAAGATTAAGATCCTATAATCTTAATGAAACCTTAAACGATTGGATCGGGCACTTATATACATCCTATTGAGTTGAATATTTCAGGGCTAACTCAAAAAGGTATTTTCAAAGTAATCAACGGTTTGGATCGTTCAAGTGGAATCCCGGAATGGGACCCACACATATATATATCCTATTGAATTAAGTTTTTTTTTTGTGTGTCTATAGTCCAACTTTTCTAAAAACTTTACTAATTTTACTGGATAGACACACTTGAAAAGTAAAACTTGGCAAATTGTAGAATTTTATTTCAAATATTAAAAATATTTTCAACTTTGACTATTTACTGAATTCTTTTTACTTTTTAATAAGTGTGATCATGGTAAAGTTTTAGAAAAGTTGGACTATAGACACATAAAAATAAAAATAAACTTATATAATTTCGCATCTAATACTAATATGGCCGTAGCATGTGTGGGTCCCATTCCGGGATCCAGCACGAACGATCCAAACCGTTGATTATTTTGAAAATACTTTTTTGAGTTAGCCCTGAAAAATTCAACTCAATAGGATATATGTAAGTGCCCGATCCAATCGTTTAAGGTTTCATTAAGATTATAGGATATTAATCTTGTACGTGCCCGTCAACAAAAAAGCCCTTGAATTTTTTTTTTTTTTTTTGAGTTATGCCCAAAACGACGTCGTTTTGGGCACTTAACGGACAAAACCGTTGTTAAGTCCATCCGTTAGGCCGCCTAAGTTTAAAACGTGACGGAATTGGACGGCAGGGGCTTTTTTGTTGACGGAATATAAAGTTCGGGTATGGTTTTGTTGACGGTTAAAGTCCGGGTGTTAAATTGCTAATTGTCAGAAAGTTCAGGGGTCTTTTTGAAATTTTCCCTTTAGGGTACCCTATAAAAGTGCCTAAAATTCTAGGGTACCCGATGAAAGTGCCTAAACTACTAAAACATGAAAGTGCACCCTAAGCATAAACCCAAAAAAAAGAGTGATTGACCTTAATGGTAATTAAAAAGAGTGATTGACCTTAATGGTAATAAATATTTGTTTTGTGACCTGAATGGTAATAAACTCAATTTTAATGAGGGAGTCCTCATTAGATCATCCTCATATATATATATAGAGTAAGCTTCCTATCCAAACCTTAAGTTACGGACCTACCGTCCGGACTTCACTTTCCGGACCAAATTTCGACAATCCAAACCGTTAGATGTGTTTAAAACGTGTTTTTAAGGTCCAACGCGAAGATTTTGCAAAAAAAAATACCCGGAAGGGCTTGATCGGTCCAGTTTTTCATAAAAACGCTATATTAGCGTTTTATGAAAAACTGCCCCGATCAAGCCCTTCCGGGTATTTTTTTTTGCCAAATCTTCGCGTTGGACATTAAAATCACGTTTTAAACACATCTAACGGTTCGGATTTTCAAAAAAAAATTTGGAAGGTGGAGGTCCGGACGAAATAAAATCCGGGAGTTTGGATTGGAAGTTTATTGTATATATATATGGGCAAATTTTCTAGTAAGGACCTCCCGTAAATAAGAAAAAATGTAATTTTTTCACTTAAAAAATTGTTTTTGGGAAATCCGAACCGTCCAATGTGTTTAAAAGGTGTTTTCAAGGGTTCACGCGGGAAATCTTCAAAAAATAATACCGGGAAGGGCTTGATCCAAGCAGTTTTTCGCAAAAACACTTTGAAATTATTTTATTTTCCAAATTATATTCCTTATATATTCCTTACTAGAAAATTTGCCAAATTATATATTCCTTATATATTCCTTGGGTCCCAAATTATTGATTCTTCTTTTTCATTGGGGATGTCCCAAATTGTTATTCCTGTTTCAAAACTGATATTATAAAGATCTAATCACCAGCATCATCCTTTTTTTCTCATGGGTTTTACAGTGGCTATGTTTGTAGCTAATAACACTTCGAAATTAATACCTTCTAATTTGCATTTGTAAGCATTTATTTCTTGTCCGCTTAATAATATGGACTTCCCAAAAGGGAAAAAGATTATGGGTAAGAGGAAGTAAGTTGTTTGAACTTTGAAGAAAGAGCATGCTGAGCCTGTTGGATGTGGTTAAGGCAAGGGACCCAGATGTTTCCGTTCCAATATCCATGTTATGCAGGATATAGGAGTTTGTATGGAAACTAGCATCGATTGCAAGTAGCAATGTGTTTGAAGCATATCCAATGCGTGCTTCATTCTATTGGTTATAGGATTTGTGTGTTTGAGCATACAGCTATATAGATCGGTGTAGTTCATGTGGTTATATCGTGGCATTGGAAGACACGTTGATGGTTGAGGAGTGAGCTAGAATGGATCTATAACATCTGAATGTTCTTTTATAGCTGGTTCTGAAAGGGTAGAAAATAAATGTGAACACCTTTGCATGAGATTTTAAATGATCATCAACTCCAGAAAGGAATTTTGCTACTGTACTTTTTTCTCTACCGAGTTTCAAGATGCAGTCACATGACTCACATTAGTTTTTATTGATTTATGCCCATTACATATGATGGCGAGTGGATTAGGTTGCGGTCTATGAGAAACGAAAGAAGCGAAAATTGACATGATGCTATACTAATGTTTTTGTATTACTCTACAGCTTCCTGTTCTCTGCTGGACTACTGTACGAGATCAACAAGCTTTCAGGGAAATGGCTGTCCAAAAGCGAATCTAAGGTGAGAAGGCACTGAGGAACATGTTGGGCTTTGGGAGATTTTGTTGCATTTTCCCCAGATTTGAGTTTGAACCTTCGTAACAGTAAATGTGAGTTGTAGTTCACAATGAACAATTAGCACATCTACAGAACTCACGGGACAGACAGTTACCATCGAAGTAAGTTAATTCATGTCGAATGTTGATGCAATTAGAGAGTCTTTTCGACTTTTAGCATAGCAAATTGTACGACAGTATGAAGAAATTTCTGCTTTGTTATATAGTGTTGTTTTTGAGTTGTTGCTTATGTCTTGGTCGGCTGTGGTCTAAAATTGAATAATCTGGTTTTGAAAGGTCCTAGTCAAAACAATCTAGAGATACAGATAGTTTAGGGTTTTTTTTTTTTTTTGGGTCTGAAAAAAAAAAGGTATTAACACGTGGTTGAAGGTTTGTGTTAAAGTTATCGTCACTTCTACTTACCAATAAAAAAAAAAAAGAAAAAAATTAAAAAATTCTTGTCACTTTGTGCCCCCCGAAGAAGGGCTTGGGCAGGGGATGTAGATTTGTGGACATATTACATATCTTGAATGAGTCTAAATAAATAAATAAATAAACATCATAGACGAAGTCAAACAAACATGGCACAACGATAAAACTGTCCCATTATGGCCTAAACCTGGAATGAGTAAAAAAAATATAAAGTTCATATATGAAGTCAAGCTAAGTGGTAAAACTGTCCCATGTGCCTTGAAGATCTAGAGTTATATTCTCGAAAATAGCCTCTCTGTTAGCAAGGGTACTAAGGCTGTGTACATTAACACATCGCTAGAACTTCATGTACTGGGTAAGACCTTTTCACAAAAAACTGTAAACCGAGTTTTACAAATTAGAGATGTTCGGACCAGTGACACAGTGACCTAGAGGAAATGGCCAGCCTCATTCAAGCTGGACATATTAGTTGGATATGGTAGTTTTGAGCTTTGCTGTTGAGGCCAATGGTAAGTGAGCTGTCATACAAATACGAGCTTCTCATAACAGAGTTTGTGCACACAGATTTTGGTGTGCAGATTTGGAGATTTGGTTACAGTGTTTGAAATCATGTGATGCACGTAGATTTTATAAAAATACGGGTGGTACCATAAATCAAAACGGTTGCAGAGATTTTTATCCAAATCAATGCACCAGATAACCTTGTTCCAATTGCTGACTTAAGTCAGAAATTGGCTTAAGGTGACTTTTTAAATGATGTATTGTGAGAGAATGACTTGTCTCGTAAAATGCAATAAGTCGCAGAAGTCTATTTTGAGAATAGGCCAGGAATTGGAACGAACCGGAATAAAAAAATAAAAAAAAAGCCTGCGCGTTTTGAGAAAGGATGAATGATGGTCTTTTAAGTCCGTTTAGTGCACTTCTTATTGTTTATTTGCCCAAAATAATTACAAATATGAGCAAGATGCCAAAACAATAGCCGTTTCACAACTCGTTGGCCTAAAAACTAGCCCAAAGTATTTTTTTGGTGGATTATTCCTTCCTTTTGCCTTTCCTTTTAATTTTTGTTTTTGATTTTTGATTTTTGTTTTTAAGATGATTGATTAGGCTATTACTAAACATATTATTAATTAAAATATTTTCAACCTTTTGGCTTTTTAGTTTTTTGGATTATGGTCAGAATGAATTTGAATCTGGTAGGAGTGTTTAAGAGAAATGTGAATAATGTATTTTGTAGCAAAAGTAATGTTTCAGAGATATGTGCAAAATATATTTTGTAGTTATTTTTTGTCAATCAAAATGGGAAAAGTGGAAAATGAGAAGTTAAAAAACTTCTCACAGCCTATTTTTGACTTCACCTCTGTAATGTTAAAATTAGAGAAGGAGTTTTGGCTTATTGTGTTTTGAGTTTCGGCAGCCAAACACCCAAAAGTAAAAAATGAGAAACTGAAAATGCGAAAATGAGTTGGCCAAACATGCCCAGAATAATTTGTGAGAAACTAATCTCTCTCTTTCTCATTCCCTTTACATATTTCAAGCACAAATGCACAACTGTTTTTCATTCCCTTATTACTACATTTTTCAAGCTCAATTTGTAGGAAGAATTGTTTTTTTATTGTTGGAAGCAGAAGGTTCCTCAGAAAGCCGGCAAAGCAATAACTTGCTTTTAGTTGGAACCCACAGCGACACAGTGGGCCACCTCCCAAATATACCTCAACCGTTGACTCAGCATCTCTCTCTCGCTCAGGTAGCCACCGCTCCGCACCCCTGTCCCACCGACACATCGCCTTGCAATCACATCGCTCTAGAGAGAGAGAGAGAGAGAACGCGCATAACCTCTTCTTCCGTAGATCATATCTCATTGCAATTCAAACGCCTTTTTTTTTTGGGTTCAAATTCTTGACAATGGACGAGTTTGGCGTCTTGGTTGAAAGCATAGGCTTCAGAGCACAGGGCAAATCGGCCCCTCTCTCCGATTTAAAGACCAAATCCAGAAATCTAGGGCTCAATTCCTCTTTCCAAACCCAACCACCATCGAATTCCGCTAAAACCCAGAATTCTGGCGATTTTGATGCTTTTGACGATGTGTTCGGTGGACCCATTAAGACATCGAAGCCATCGGGTGGTGATGGGTTTGATTTTGGTTCTATTTTTAATGGCACGAATAATATTAGTAGTGGGAATTCGTTTATGTATAATGATGATGATGATGATGATATATTTGGTGTAATGCCGAAGAAGGGTGGTCAAATTGAGGACTTATTCGGGGATTTTGGTGGAATGGGGTTGGGATCTAACGGTTTGAAGGAGAAGAAAGTGCAGAAGAAGGTTCAGGGGTTTGATGATTTGATACCTGGGTTTGGTGGAATCAGCAATTCAAGGAATGGGTATGTGTTAACTTGCAAATTTGTTACTTACTGGGATTGGTTCTTGATTACTTTTATTTTTATTTTTTATCATTAGCAATATATTCATGACAGGTAGATTCATGACAATTGCATCTATCTCGACACTTTAGGTTGGTTTACAATTTGTGTTCAAGTTTGCTTGACTTGCAAAGATAAGTACATGTATCGATATGTGCCCAAATGGCAGCACCTAGAAATGAAGTGTCTGGTCTTTGGAGTTGTATTCCCTCCATAATTTACATCCATATGTGCCCGGAGGTTATAATACACAAGGCCGAACAGAAAGATAGTTTGGTGGTGTTGTGTGCCCGAAGGTCAGCATCTACATCTACAAACTTAGTGTCTGGTACTTTGTGTTCATGTTTGCTTGACTGGCAAAGTTAAGCAGATATATCTATATGTGCTCAAATGGCAGCATCTAGAAACGAAGTGTCTGGTCTTCAGAGTAGTATTCCCTCCATAATTTACATCGACTAAAGCTCGGCGGTGGTAAATCGTTCGGTGCCGGCCCTAGGAGAAACCTGTGCTAGCTATTCCATAGCTGGGGCTTGGCGGTGGTAAATCGTTCGATGCCGGCTCCATAAACCTGTATTAATTACATCACTGAGAACTGGCATAGGCCTAACTGTTCGGCACCAGTCTCACAAATTAACAAGCTATACTACCGAGTTTGAAGACTTGTAAAATAAAAGAAAGAAGAAGCAGGAAGCAGGCAGACTGGATCATTAACTGGCCGGAGGAGTACCACCGTCACCATTTGTAGGAGTACTGCCGTCGCCAGATTGATCCTCTTCCTTGTCCTCTGAGTTCGGTGAGTTAGATATACTTGCAAAGTTAGATATACTTTACACCGACTTTAAATGGGTTCCCTGAAAAGTGGACGGTGGGATAGAGCCCCAAGGATTAGTCGAAGTGTGCTTTAGGTCGTTTGGACACTTGAGTCATAACACAAGAAGAAGAAGATATACTTGCAATGCGTCTCAATTGTAGAATGACACTTTGAGGAGTTTTTTATTACTCTTTGTGTCATTCTAAAGTTCTCTAGTAACTGAGCTACCCATGAATTAGAACATATTTGTTGGAAAAGTACAACATCAACATCCATATGCATTAGTTATATGTCTACTTGCCAACAAAACAACGATCTCGCTTGAAGTGGTACAAGAAAAATTGTCAAGTACACCTGCGTGCACTGCGTTCTGTAAATCCACCAAAAAAATTTCTCCTTTCTCATTCTTTTTTCAGGATCAGATGTGTACATGTACCCTCTTTATCCATGCTGAAGCTCCTCTGTCATCCCTATGATAATAACTTAGGTTGTGTCACTATCAACATGAAGAATCTATAGATAACAAAAAAGATCTTCACCCAAGTTAAGATTAAGAAGGATCTATAGATAACATACATCTGCGCTCTAATGTCATTGCCTTTTGAGACATTTACGGGTCGGTACAGCCCGCTCTCACAATTGACGTCCAGGTACAGCCGCACAATCACAATGCACGTGCAGGTACAGCCCGTAGGTTTCGTCTACCCACCCTATACTGTAGGTTCCGTCTCTCTCTCTCTCTCTCTCTCTCTCTCTCTCTCTCCGCCCCACATGGGCACAATTTCTCTCTCTCCTCAACCCCCAAAACCGTATGAAAGTGCCTAAACCACTAAAACCCTATAACAGGAAAGTTCACCCTCAAACCTAAACCCTAGTGTACCCTATAAAAGTGCCTAAACCTAAACACCTATAAAAGTGCCTAAAACCCTAGGGTACTCTATGAAAGTTCCTAAACTACTAAAACCCTATAATAGGAAAGTGCACCCGAAACCTAAACCCTAGGGTATCCTAATGAAAGTGCCTAAATCCTCAAAACCATATGAAAATGCCTATAATTTCTAAAACCCTATGAAACAGTATGATACCCTAAGTGCCAAAACCTCAAAAAGAGTGACTTACCTTAATGGTAATTAGATGCCTCTTTTCTAGACCTAAAGGTTTTTATCTGTTGCCTTTCCACAATGTATATTTTGCATGCCAATTAAATATCCTTGTGTGGCATGCCAATTAAATATCCTTGTGTGGCATGCCAATTAAATATCCTTATGATTGATTATTTATGATGTTTATCCACTGCAGTATTTAATCATTCAATTAAACATTCTAAGAGCATCACTAGTGGTATACTCAAATATGAATACTCAAATATTGCCACATCACATTTTGAGTATTCATTTAATGGGTTTATAAGTTTGAGTATCTACCCTTCTACAATGGTTCATTTGTGTCCATAATCAAAAAAGTATTATTCACTCTATTTTTATTCATAAAATGGGCACAACTTTAAATTTGTACATATATTTTTTTATAATATTATTACCATTTAAAAGATATTCACTATACGTTTAAAATGAGATCAATCTTGAACATATTTTGGTAAAGATTAAAAATTGACAATTTCAATTTTTGGGAGAAAGTGCAAAAAAATTGAGTTTTGAATTAAGTATTTGAACGGGATCAAAAAATAGAATTAAGTATTTGAAAAATGGAGAGAGAATGTTGTTACTTTTGATACGGAGTGGTCCCCAAAATTTGGTTATTGAGGTTTGGTTATTGAGAAAGATTGGTAGTTTTGAGTATCCAAATGCCAAAAGTTGAGTATTTGTAATAAATGTTGTTAACTTTGAGTATTTATCCAAATACCATTGTGAGCCTCTTTTGTGTATCAAAATACTCATCTTTGAGTATTTTTGTGTTTGAGTATATCACTAGTGATGCTCTAAGGTTTTATCTGCACTCTGCAGTTGTCAATTGATAATTTAGATTCAGGGTAGGAATTTGAGGCCAAAAAAGCTTAGTGATTCCCCTCCACATAGCCTTGCTGGCCTCGCAAACCACTGTCAGAGCTGTTGTAGACACCGAACTTAGTGTGTACCGTGCCTTTAAATTTAAGGATAAAAATAACACAATTTTAAACGAAATGAAGTGCTCCCAATTTTGGAAACTAATAACCTCTTGGACAAACCTACACAAACCAACATAATGACAAACAGGCTAAAGTACAAGAAACAACAAGGTAAGAATTAATACTAACCAGACAACCCTATTAAGAGCTTAATTTCTTGTTACCAACTTCTTCAAATTCAAATGATTTACAAGCTTTTCTTTTTCTTCGCTGAAACTTTCAAGATTTGCTCAACCGTACCTGCTTCATTGAAAGGTGATCTATGGTTTTCCTTTCTTTACTTAGAAAGCAAAAGTAGTGTGGGATGTTAAATATATATATACACATACATAAAAAGCATTGCATACGAACAAATCGTAAGAAAACGAGCCTGACAATTTAAATCCAACTATAAATCCTAGAGTTGTGCAGCATTTGACAGTCAAAATAGAAGTCCATAGAGGTTGCATATGAACAACGTAAAGCAAGGGCGGAGCCAGGATCTTGGTTTAGTGGGGTCGAATCTAGAACTTAGTAATTTCTAGTAAATTCCAGGTGATAACAGGAAAAAATAGAAGAGAAAAATTCTAACTTCTTTGCAATATGTTTAAAACTGGAAAATACATACTTAGAATATAAAAAAAACAACTTTCAAAAACAACTCCCCATTTCTAATTGCAATGAATCGATGCTCAAAAACAACAGCACAATGTACTTTCTATTCCAATTATCACAATTTTGCTTGAGATTTTCTGGTTGGCAATGAAAGTCTATGATAGTAAATGCATCATCGTGAGCAAAATCACGAACGAAAGCGTTGTTTTTACGAAAAAATGGAAAGAAAAGATTTGAAAGAACAAAACTTAACCATGGCGTACGAAGTGCCTACCAAATGAAAAAACTTGGGGTTTCATTTATGCCTCATTTGGTCAAGAAGGCGGCGTTTAGAACGGCTTCCAATTAGAGACAACATAAGTTTGAATTTTCATTCTCAGAAATCGCAACCAAATCCAAGTCATTCATGAGAGATTCTTCTAAGATATTGAAAATAGAGAGGTGATTCCCAAAGGAATCAGCAAGAGAGAAGAGGGAGAGAAATGTCTCAAAAAATCAATGGTGGAAACTATAAAAAAACAAACCCTTATCAAATTACTTGGCAATTTTGAAGGCATGACCCCACTTGACCCCAAGTCTCTCCATCTGTGACATTATGTGGGCATACACTTGGATAACTGAGAGATGGTGCCAATTTCCTAATTGGACTAACATAATGGAAATTTTTCTTGGTAGGATGGGAGATTTTTCTTGAAAGTTCATTCATCAACCACGTCTAGGGTTGTCCTAATTAGTCATTCTATAATATTTGACATTCATATCCACTTAACTTAAGCCTATAAGGTGTAGGTTAATGCTGTAAATATTAAGACCAAACTTGTTCCTTTTTATTCAAGGGCTCTCTCATTTAAACATGAATCTCTATCATAGGTGAACCCATTAAGATATGTACTTTACAAGTAGGGTCGAGGCACTTCCACATAACAAAGTTGTACACCATTCCAATAAAAGGAGGAGAAGATTTGAATAGGAACATGCTTTATCCTGCATTGACTACTCACTTGTCAAAAATAAAAACACACTCCTAAGACAGGAATGGTGGAGGAAAAAACATGGTAGATTCAGCCAATTAGACAATAAAACTAACATAAACACATGGGTACTTGTAATCAATTTGCCGGAATGGAGTCAGGCTTGCTCCACACGAACACAAAACCCAAGAACTTGCTAATTTATGGTCACTTCGCACCAAGGGAAAAGAAAGCCCTTAAATCCAACATCCAAAAATGTAGAGTAATTCCAACGAACAATTGGTTTGCAATAGTGTGGTAGCAGAATTTTGACCAAAAAGTTCTTTTTTAGAATAAAAAACAAAAGTTTTAGCCGAGGAAAGCCTTTTATTGAAAGTAACCCCACAAATGCTGTTCAACCAACAAAATGATGGTTTGCAACTTTGCATGTGTAAGAGTAATTGCAATCCAGAAAGGTGAAGAAGGAAAAACGAACAACCTACCTCTTTGGGATGATCTCCTTGAAGATTGACGAAAATCAATTAGGAATCCACCTTGCTTGGGTTGCTTCTCTTATTCCCTTATTACAAAGGGAGTCAGAGTTGAAGGGGGAGTCGTTGAGGGTCGTCGGGGATTTCGAAGTCGGCATCGGAGTAGTGGAAGAGACAGAAGTAACACAACATGACGGTGGGGTTGTGCAAGAGAGAGTGGGCGCGAGAGAGGAAGAGGTGAGTGGGATATATGAAAGTGAGTCTCAGATGCCAAACGATGCACTTGCTCCGTAAAGGGTATCCCGGATCTGGGCCATCATGTTGTGTCGTTGAACGTAAGTGGAGACTGTGGAGTAATAAGACCTACCACTGATGTTTCCCACAGTTGACTGGGAGTATTTTTGGAAATGAAAAGTGGACTAATCTTCCGACTTTTATAAGTAGTATACAGCTGACTAAAGTAGAACAGAAAGATAGTTTGTTGGTGCTGAAATGCACGTGTCTGGTTTGCTAGCACATTTAAAGTTGGTTTGTTCACGTGTCTTACTTAACCACCTTAGTCTTGTGCTGAAGCACCAAAGAGAAATACCTACAAAAGGAAATGCATGGCAAATTTATGACAACAAATAAAAAATAAGGGCATGTAGTACAACAAACAGCTAAACAGACTAGCCATTTTTTGTTTTTAACTTCAACAATGCTAGTTATTTTCGCCCATAGGTGACAAACCCCCCCCCCCCCCCCAAGGCTAGCAAGCAGTTGATTGAAATCTCAAATCTCTATGTGACAATAAAGGATAAATGAAAGGATGCATCCGCTGTGGAAAATGTGGCAACAAGCCGAAGGCTAAAGAATTATCAACTAATGCCCCCATGATCGTCATTCCACAATGCCTTTTTTGTTCCATCCCCATCACCAAAGTTGCCCCTCACGGCCTCACCCGAAGACAATCTTCTAACCACGACACCTAGTTATGAAAGAACATATAAATAAAGAACCTCTATATTATATTTCACTGTTAACTTAATGTTTTGAATTTATTTTAAATGTAAAACAAAATACTCTCACCAACCCCACCATCTAACCTCAATTTAACCAATCCATTTCAAGCAATCTCTTTCTCAATGGGGGGCAAATTTAACATGAAGGTGGTTGTGTCAAGTAGATCAAGACCCCAACAACAAAGTCATTATATCTTGGACCCATTTCTTATGGGAGTTCTATTATCCTGCTCCTAAACCTCGAAATACTCCATCCATCACTGTAAAGTTAAAATCCTTACTTCATTAATTTTCTCATAAACAAAAACTTACTTTAGCAGAAAAGAAGGAAAGAGAGAAGGGTTAGTTTATTTCCCGCCAAGGTGGTGGCGTGGAATGAATCAAGCGTTGCTTAAAACCCCGAGAAGATATGTTTGTAGCTGTACGGCATGGATTTCTCCGTCTCTTCTTTCCTATAAATGAAGAAAACAAAATAAAAAAATAAAAAAATTCATGAGCTCTTAAGTTTAAGATTTGGCTCCAATTTCTTGCTTTCCAAAAGAGGAATGAGAGTAAGCTTTAAAGCAAGCAAGTATTTACCTTGCAAAGACATTAGAAAGGAGCTGGAGGTGATGATTAGTAGTAAGAACAGGATCATGGATTTTGTTTAGTCCTAGGTAAACTACATACACCTGTTAACAAAATAATCAAAGATTAGATGAGACAATAATAAGAGAAGGGATCATGAAAGTTTGAGAACATATAGAGTATGAACATGCAGATACTTGAGAGGTGGATATTGACTCAAATAAAGTTAAAGTGAAAGTGGAAGTGAGAGGGATATGCATAGGCCCCAAAAACTCTGAAAAGAGATGGCCATTGTCTCCCGTATGGTAAGAAAACACATCCACAGCTTAAATACTTAAGTAAAGGATTGCTGGTTGCAGAGCCCATAAATTTATGTCCACAGTACATTTGAAGGCTTTGAAAGCTGCAAGAACTCTGACATACCTTCATGGAACCGTCAGATTGTAATTTCCATTCTAAGCTATTTTTATGAAGAGGGGCCAGCTGATTTGCACCCTCCCTCTCTATGCCATTTACCTTTGCACTATGTATGATAGTCTATACATGAGAGTACCTTCGTAAAGCTCCATCATAGGTCCAATGAATACTGCAAAGAGAAATGCATTTATCATTCTGATGGGAACTCTTACTTCAATTAATTAGTCTCCTCAGCCTAAAATGATATTTATTGCAATTCTTAGTACAGAAGAAGTACGTTTAAGTTGACATAATTGCTTTCTTGAATATCAACATATATGTAAAAGACAAGGATCACTATAATCTTTTTTGTGACAAGTAATAAATTTTGTTGACAAGAATCTCTATGATCATAGTTGCTTTTGGGTACTCAAGATCCTTCTTTTAGATCACTCAAAGGATACAATTGGAAAAATAGCACCCAAAATTGGCAACCTGTTTCAAATCGCTTAAGATTCTTATTCTTTAGGTGTGGACACAACTCTAAATGAAGAGACAAAGCCTTGACGCAGGAAGAAAGTGTTGTACCCATGACCACCTACTGTGGACTCTCGCCAACTGTGCTATTGATTTCTTTTTTTTAATCACAGATTTATTGTTTATTGGATATCTGGAAATTGTAACTATTTGATTAACAAGTTTGAAGGGGTTTCGGATGCATTTTTTAAGTGAAAGATGCAGGGACTTCTAGTATGTTTGGAACTCTAATGCATTGAAGCAAAACCAATGCAGTTCACATGAGAATTGTTGAGAATATAAATAATAAAGTTGTCGCTCCCTCTAATAGGTTAAGCTTTTAGATGAGTTGGTACAATCTAATATGTATAGGAGTAGGTGATAGATCCTGTGTTCAAACTTCACCGCCTACCTAATGATAAAAGTTATATGTGTTTAGCCCGCTTATGGAGGAGAGTCTGACTACACGTGAGGGTGCGTGTTGAGAATATAAGTAATAAAGTTGTCTCTCTCTCTAACAGTTTAAGCTTTTAGATGAGTTGGTGGTTAACAATCTAATAATGAAATGGATAGTTTTGGAAAATTGATTTTGATTTGATGCAAGGATGGGAAATGAATTCCTAAGAGATTGTTTTCACGGTTCATCATTCCAATGGAGATTCTTGTGAATCTTGTTGCATACTATTAGAGTAATTGTTCCACATTGCTTGGGTATGGAATAGGAGATCACTTAATAACATTTTGGACCTCTCCACTCATTGCCAATTGGTGAGTTGGATATAAAGTTTCTACATGGTATCAAAGCGGGCCCATTCTATCCCAAATTCTATAACAAAAATTAAATTAAGCCCACACCTGACACCCCATGATGACAGACCCAAAAAAAGAAACACTTGGGACCTCTCCACCCATTGCCAATTGGTTTTGAGTTGGTTATAAAGTTTCTACACATCCAAAATTTAATCTTTTTGCCATTGCTAGCTTTCGTTTTTGTTGACGTGCTTGTAGTTGTAGGGGAAGCCTGGCTAATTGCGGTAGGATGGTGACCACATTTGGGTACCATATTTTAGTTACCATGTGTCACAATTGCACTGGTAGAATGTGCTCCACTACATGACATGTGGGGCACATTCTTCTGATACATTTGTGACAAATCACATGGTACCCAAAATGTGGTCACCAAAGTATTCATATTGTGGTAAACCACTCCGTAATTAGGCTGAAGGACATAGTAAGCTGTAATTTTATATGCTGGTTGATGATAAATCTAAGCAGTGACTGAGCTAGAATCCTAGTTTGTTTATAATCATGGTTCTAAGGTCCAAGTGTTGATGAAATGGCAGCTGTGTTTAGGAAAAATGGTCATTGGAGGAGCAAAAATATATAGAGTACTCAGTATACATTCCCTGTAATATTAAAATCTGAAGTGGAAAACATGTGTCTGTCTTAGCATGCATAGTAAAACTGTATTGCCATCTAGTTTGCTTAGAATCATGTGTGTTTAACGACCACTAGTAGAAGTAGTTGCAATGAGTTTTACATGGCTACAATTTCCCCCATATTTCGTTCCTCACTTGATGCACTAATCCTTTGCTGTGAAAATGTGCCCATCTGGTATACCAACGTCTAGCATCCCCGAAGGGCCTGAACCATTAAGTGAAAGAGGCATACTGAGTTTGTGATCAGTAGCATTTCGTTCATCATTTTACATAGTGGTTTATGCCATGTACCATCAGTATATTCCCGTTCTGAAATTTATTCCTGTTTTCTACAGCTTTTGTTATTCTTCAGTTTTTTGATAAATTCTTTGCACAGACAAAATGCAGAAACAAGCTGGTCCCCACTGTCAAGTGGCAATTCAGCTAAATTAACCTCTACTTCAGCAGACGATCCTTTTGTATTCTTGGAACAATCTACTACCCAGGCATATAGTTCTTCTGGGTTGTTTTCAGAACCATTGGGAAAAGATGCAGGAAAAAGCTCGGTTTTCTCTTCATTTGATGTGCTTGATGGTTTTGCCATGGGTAAGGGGCAGAATGAGGCCAATGAGCAATCCAATTACTTCCAGAAGGAACGAGCTGAGCCAGCTGCCCATGATCTAGACTCCTTTTTTAGTATGGGCCGTAAACCAAGCAGTGGTTCAACGCATAAGTCTAAAACAGTGGTAAGAAGTGAAAACTGTACAAGTGCTGTCATATTTCGAGGACTTAGGAATTGGTGAAAATTTGCAGTGTAAGGCTTCTGATTTGTGCCATTTATGTGATCAGGACCCTGTGTACGATTCATTGTTCCAAAGCGGAGGAAACCCTGTCGCGAAAAAGTCTCCTGCTGTGACCTCATCCACAGTAAAGAAGGCTTCTCTTAGTACAAATATAGACGACTTCTCTTTTATGTTTGGAGGTGACCTCATTATCAAATAACGTTTTCATCCTGACATAGCATTTCTTTGGGGCAACTTTGCTGTTGATGCTAATAATTTAATTTTTTATTTCCAGAAGTTGCTCCTTCATCTGGAGAATTTCGGGAAATTGAAGGAGAAAGTGAAGAAAGACGAAAAGCCAGATTAAGCAATCATATGAGAACCCAGAAGCGGATGGTATTACTTTCCCTTCCTTTCATGTCACAACTAGTCTTCCATCTGAAAAAAAATAGTTGTTTCCTCGCGTTCCAGGCAACTAGGTGTGTAGTCTCTTAGGAAATGAACCTTTACATCTGCTAGGATCATCTTTAGACCAAACCAAACTGAAGCATGCCTTATGTCCCAATCAAGTGGGGTCGGTCAGGTGTATATTCTCTTGGGAAATGAACCTTTACATCTGCTAGGATCATCTTTAGACCAAACCAAACTGAAGCATGCCTTATGTCCCAATCAAGTGGGGTTGGTCACATGAATCTTTTTTTTTCCCAATTGAGCTCTGTCAAGGGCTACTTGTTCACTTAGGAGTAGACTCATGTCTTTGCGCATTACAACATCCAATGTCAATTTGGGTCTTCCCCTCCCCATAGCGTTACTACCCAAAACTATCCTATCTACTCTCTTTACTACTGCATCTACAGGTCTGCGGTAGAATGTCCAAACCACACGTGTCTATTTTCTCTCAATTTCTCCTCATGATCCTAGCATCGAGTCGAAAGGCTTTAGGATAAGTAGGAGTCAAATTGAGTATATGAAGCCTGAGTTTCGTGGTTACAGAAGTGCCCATATAGAAGGAGTGAAGATTCAAGACAAGGAAATACCAAAAGTGTGTTGTATCTTTAGACGGTGGTGATAAATTCCTAGTCCTCCAAAAGCTTTTGGCAAGCTCCAAAACAAAACTTAATATTTGAAAAAATGCTTGAAATTAGAGATCTTGAGGTATGATGAAGAAAGTTTACGGAATAGATGAGATTGGAAATTTCCTGTTCAAAGGTACAGGTGCAACATAAAAAGATTTAACTGCTAAGCCATTTTAACAGTGGTCAGCTTTCAGACCATCAGTATCTAATGAGTCTTTGAACGGATGCTTCAGAAAATGCTGCCTTGAAAAGATTCGGCTACATGACCTACACTACCATTTCCTTTGTTCAAACCATTGTGTTTACCCTGAAATTATGATGTTAACTGCCTTTGTCCCTTTTTGTTAGTCCGTTTTGGGAGTTCAAACTTTGTAAAGGCATATACAGTTGATGTACTTGACTACAAAATTCAAAAGTAATTCCTTCAGTACTGTTTTCTAATCATCTGCTTATATATACCACCACATATGCGGGTTAGTTTGGGAATTCTAAACACTTTTTCCCCTGAATTTTCAATGAGGACTAATAGTGTGGGACATCCCAAAAGGAAAACAGGATGAACAATAAGGAAGGACGCAAGTACCATCCCAAACCTGTAAAGATAGAACAACAAATTCGGTGTTTTCTAATAGGCTAGGCTGCATCACTTGAAATGAGAAGATACAGTGATTGACTATTGTAAATAGGAAATGATACTTGTGAACCTTCTTGTTACCTTATGTACTGGGGTTTTGACATCTGTACATGCAGGCAAAAGCTTTGGCAGAAAAGAATCAGCGTGACTTTCAAACTCAGCAGGAGCAAGAAGAGAGACATGTAAGTAGTGCTGAGCAGCTTATTTAACTTAATCCCTTTCTCGTAATGTCTGTTGAGATCCTTTTTCCAATTGCAAGTTGAGTTTATGGGTCGTTTGTCTCAAACAAGCATGTAATGTTTCTCTCTGTCTCTTGCCTTTTAATTTTTGTATTCACTTTGGTTTTTTTTTTTTTGACGTTTTCCTTCCCCAGTTCTCAGTAACAGTACATTGCATTTGCTTAAAGTCTTGTAATTAATATCCGTGTGTTTGACCTAAAATTTGGATGGTTTCAGAGGATTGCTGATACTCTGGATGGTGATATAAAGCGGTGGGCTGCAGGGAAGGAAGGCAATTTGCGTGCACTATTGTCATCATTGCAAGATGTGTGTTCGGATTGTATTTTTTGTTTTTATTCCTTGCTTTTCTCTGGTGGCATTTTAGAGTACATCCAATTGGTTGTGGTTTACTCTTTTTTCTTGCATTATTATGTTCAGTTCCCTCTCTAATTCTAAAAAGTTGGTTTTTAAACATCATGAAGAAGAAAGTGGAAAATTGCTTACTACCTGATGATAATTTTTTCCCTTCATGGTGGTGACACTTTGGCTTATAAAGATATGATTGCTCAATTTGTTGGATGAGCTTATGTCAAAGTGTCAAACCTAATTATTTTTAGAGGGATGATAATTTTCTTAATGGAAAGCAGTCTTGCCTCACCTCTGATGCATTGCCTTGTGAGACATGAGTAGAAGAGGGAAATCAACATGCTTATGTTCATTGCCTTGCAAGATTTTGTCTCCTTCTCATTCAGTTTTTTTTACATGGAAAATTCTATCGTCGGTGTATTCTTATCGGTCAAAGAGCACTCTTACTGTTCAAAGAGCACTTTTATCGTGCACCCATTGGGCTGACAATAGAATGACCCTTTTCCATTGCCTTTTAGAAGTAGGAACGTTGCCTTTCAGAAGTAGGAAGAGACTTTCGAGAAAAGTTAGTATGGGGAACGTTAGAGCTTGTCCCATATTGTTTAATTATAACCTTGAAAACTAGTATATGAGCTTGGTGGCCTCTCCACTAATTGCCAATATGCTTTAACAGGGAACAAGGGGATTTGCAATGAGTTGGATGCTATAAGAGGGAATAAGGGGTCCTTTTAGCTTATGATGCCTTTCATTATATTCTAGCATTCACACAAGGAGATTATTTAATAATATTAATTAATCCTTTCTACCTGTGGATTGATGTGCAGGTGCTATGGGCGGAATGTGGTTGGCAGCCAGTTTCGTTGACGGACTTGATTACTTCTGTTTCAGTAAAAAAGGTTTATCATAAAGCTACCTTATGCGTCCATCCTGACAAGGTTCAACAGAAAGGTGCCAATATTGAACAAAAGTATATTGCTGAGAAGATTTTTTATCGTCTTAAGGTATTTAATGAAGCAGATGGGAAAAAAATCCACTGTTCTTACTACATTCTTTGGCATTTTTCGTCCTTCTAAAATGCATGTTGTTTTCCTGACTTTCATTGTATTTCTGTCCGTTCAAGCATTACTTCCTATCTTAACTTCTCTTATACTGCCGAGTACCAGCTACTGAGAAAATACATTCTGGTCCTTGCCAATCAGACCAAAAGGCTTTTAGCTTAATGTTCTTACTTAGTTACTTGGATGAGTCAAAACATCTTTCAGTTGTTCTTTGACAAGATAGTAAAACTATTGAGTAAATAACTGAGTTAAGTTCCTCTTGTTTTTTGCCTTTTCCTTTATATTTCTGCTGGGTAAGTTACGAAGAATTGATCACGAGAGATCTTTATTGGGGAATGCAATCTTTGGGATGATTCCCTTGGGGAAAAATTTACAGTCATTGATAACTAATCCTGTGGGATTAATACTTTGCGGGATATCACATCTGACCAATATATAATCAAACGTAAAGTTTCAACCAACTGCAGGATATTTTGTCCTTGGAGTTCCATTCCTACCCATACTTAATCAGGATTAATACTTTGCGGGATATCACACCTGACCAATATATAATCAAATATAAAGTTCCAACCAACTGCAGGATATTTGGTCCTTGGAGTTCTATTCCTACCTGATAATTAATCAGGACAAACAAACGGGCCTTACATCTTGTGTCAATTCATGAAAACATGTGATCCTTTAGATTGTTATGCTGTGTCCTACACCTCTCTTTTCGTTGACTAGAGCTTTTCTCCTTGTATATTTTTTATGTAATGTCAGGAAGCTTGGAATAAATTCAATGCCGAAGAACTTTGAGGGAAATGTTATTCTGTAGTAAAGAATGTTGGAGTCACTTCATTGAGCAACCACACAAGCTTTCTTTAGGTCAGGAGGTGAATATTTGCTACGCAACTCCCGGAATGCAATGGTTAATGTTGTGTCATACTTGTTGATGAATTGTTTTTTATCAGCCCATGGTTCTCTACCGGTATCTTGGATGGTAATTGACATTGCCACTGAATATGCTCCAGGATTAAGTCTGTTAGGTACATATCGGAATTGCTTCTTGTTGTAAATGAAAATTATTGATGTTTGGGTTGTTATATAGGAAATTTCATAGGCAGACCCATTTGCTTTTTGTTTAGCCATTGGTTTTGGCATTCTGTGTCCTGTGTCATATTCAAATTGACCCGGTTAATGCAGCTTTCAGTCAGGAGATTGTCTTGGATATGGGTTATGCTTAAATGGCCTTTCTCCCATTTTATGTCTTTCCTTTTTTGGTATTCCGAGTGAAACCTTATTACTATGTCTACAATATAGTAGTATCATTAAGGCTGTGTTTGGACATTTAATACATGGAGGTAATTCTGCACTGAGATGGGAAGGAATTTCTGAAGTTAATTTGTTCTGTATTCTCTGCGTAACCCTTCTTAGATTCATTAATTTGGCCGACTATTTTTTTTTTTTTTTGGAACTACAACTTTCTAATCTTTACTGTCACTTTCTCTTGGATTTTCTTTGTTTTACACCTTAGCCATCATCAAATGTAATTTACATGCATTCTTGGTACTAGCGTGGCGCCCTGCGAACCACGCAATCATTTCAATACAAAATATTTTCTTGCTGCTACTTTTGCTCCATTCGAACCACGCAATCATTTCAATACTGAAGTCTTTTCTTGCTGCTACTTTTGCTCCCTTCGAATAGGCCGAGCTTAGTGGAAAAAATGGTTTGCGGAGGTAACTGGTGACATATTGTCCAAGGACATTGATTTAATAGGTAGGTAGATTAACACTTTTTTCCACAAAAAGATTCGACTAAGTGGAAATGGATCTATATTTTACAGTATGTTTGTATCAGATACATCCGTGGTTCAAGGGAGTCAAATCTTCTGTATGGAAAAATTGTACCCGTTCAATTTTAAATGAATGATTGTACAAAAGTATATTCCACAATGCAGACACTTTTATGTACGGGTGGCTTGAAGTGGTTTAGGGACAGGGACATACTGTACATCTTCAGTATGTATGTCAGTTCAGTGGCATAATCATAGTATTGATTTTACTGGGGACATCCCATACAATTGGACTGATACATTGTTTGTCGGTAATTCAAGGGGTACAGAACCCCAAGTACAGGAAATGCACCGACTGTGTTCGGGGACCTACTTGTGGGTTCCACACAAGTGATCTGAATCGTTCATTCATCTCAAAATATTTTTTCAAGTGCCCCCGTAAAACATCAGCTCAATCCAACATGTGTAAGTGGTTGATCGAAAATTCTCCCGTTTCGATTTTGAACGAAACGGGATAATTTTCAATCAATCACTTACACATGTTGGATTGAGCTGATTTTGAACGAAACGGGAGAATTTTCTATCAACCACTTACACATGTTAGATTGAGCTGATTTTTTACAGGGGCACTCGAATTTATTTTTTTTGAGATGAATGAACGGTTTGGATCACTCGTGTGGGACTCACAAATGGGTCCCCGAGCACAGTCGGTGCATTTTCTGTACATATCTCTCTGTACCCCTAGTCTGGTCCCATTGTTTGTTGAGTTATTGAGTTTGGTTGGCTTGATAGATAATACTTGTACATCGTTCATTGAGGTATTAAGGGGTGTTCCACTAAGGGAGTTTTGTTTTAAAACTTCTTGGTTTTTGTGTTCAGACCATTTTCGTTTTATCTATCAAATCTTATTTATGAATTCCCACAATATTTTTCAACTCACCGATTTTTCATGTCATGTTTCGGGTCGTGTTGGGTTCGGGTTGTCTTGTCATGTCAAAAAGTCCTACTTTTAGCTAAATTTTTATTTTTATAACTTGAAAATTCATCAAACTAATGTCTAATGTATAAAATTACTCATAAAAATATTTTTTTTTAGTTCAATTATATAGATTTATTTTACTTTTCGTGTCAGGCATGTCCACCTCTATTGAAGAGTACTATTGTTATACTCCCTCCGTCCCTTTTTTTAGTGTATATATTTTCATTTTAGGTTGTCCCTTAATAAGTATGTATTTTGAAAAGTTAATGGGTAAAAGTGTGTACAATTATCATTTTGTCCTTTTAAAAAGTTAGTGGGTAAAGAGTTAATGGATAAAAGTGGAGGATAATTTGGGATAATGGAAGTAAAAGTTGATGTGAAAAGTGTAAAGGTAAAAGTTGATGTGATATGTGTGTAATGATGATGTTTGTTTAATAAGTTGGATTTACGAAGCAACACACTTAAAAAGAGAGGGGAGGGAGTAATGAATTGTTCGATCTCTATGAAGTTCTACTTTTAATATATACTGATTTCGTTAATTACATATGACACTTTTGAGTCTAGGCATGAGGTTATATAATGGCGGACTTTCATAAGAACAATAATAATTGATTTCGTTAATTATATACGACACTTTTGAGTTATTTCTATCGATCAACAAGAATAAACACAATATTTTGAAGTGAGTTATTTTCAAGAAAGGTTGTTCTATTTTCAATGATCGTTGGAAAGTTTCTCACTCATTCTCTATTACACTATATCTAATTACGCATTTGAAATGAAAATGTTTCTACGTTTCAGGGAATTTTTTTTCCTTCTCATGAAGCTTTTTCTCTATTCCTTTCTATGGGACCATTTGATATCTTCTTTTTTTTTCTTTCAATGGTCCGGGCTGTCCGGGTCTACGCGCACGTTGACTAATCACCTCTCTGATTCGGTCCAAGACAGACCATCCACGCCGGGATTAAGAGATTCACAAGAAAATTACTTTCTTAGAGCCTAACCCTAAGCTAATCAATTATGCTGAGACGAACCTACTAATTAACTGGACTAACCCTCTCAATATTCAATACTCCCTCCGTCCCTTTTTAAGTGATCCATACGGGAATACGTGCAATTTCAAATCCCTAAAAAACATATTTCTCTATATAAATTTTTAATTTGTTTTATACCAAATTAAAGTGCTCATTTAGTACTTTAATTTGGTGCAAAAAAAATTTAAAAACGATATGCGAAAGAACATTTTTAAACGTCCGCAAAAATACACGTTTCCCAAGTGGATCACTTAAAAAGGGACAGAGGGAGTATCTTTTAAGATGCTGCTGCGCTCGGTCTCTCTCTTGTTTATTTTATTTTTTTTGCCCTTTTTTTGTGTCTGGCTTTACTAGTATAATAACTTTGTCTTTTTATTGATAATTTATAATTTCATTTAACTTTTAATATGTACTTTTATGAACACTACCCGTGGTAAATCTTTAGTCATTATTTTATACGAAAAGGCTTAAAGTCAAAGACCAAAAACAGTGAGAAGCTCGTTTCACACGAGGGAGTCCCAGTGTTTCAAGGACCGGATAACATGTTTTTCACTTTCTTGATTCATTAAGATTCTCCTCTAATGCTCCATTACTACTTTAATAATTACTTACGGAAAGAGAAAAGTAAAAAGAAAGACAATCCCCTTTCGCTTTTGGAGAGTCGATGGATAGAGAGTTTACCTCCAGTTTTTTATTTTTTTGTGCTAATTCCATATCCAAAAAATTATCAAGTTGTTCATTTTGTAGAATTCGACGAGAAATATGCCCACGACAAAATTTAGTTTGATCGAACTTCGTTTGATACATGAACGAATCATGTCTTGGCGCCAATTAAAAGAAGAAAAAAGAATTTGGTTTGAAACTTTAAATATCTATTTTTTTCCGTTGCACTAACATAGTTATAACGAAATTCGATGAAATAAATTTTTTGGCGTGTGACGAAGTTCTACATAGTGAATGATTCCGGTCATTCTTTTGGGTCCGGAATGAACCCCAAAATTTTGAAAATTCGAGAGGACTGGAAGGGAATAGAACCGGAGGTGTTTGGGCCAATAATTTCCCAAGAAAACTCTGGAGTCTGGACCAACCACCACTTTATATTATACTTATTGTTATATATCGGTAATTGTTTTGGATAATAATGACAGTGGATTAAAAAAGCACTTATGCAAGAAAGTAATTTGGTAAATCCGATGATTACCGGTACCAGTGGCGGCGCCACCACTTATCCTACCACCAACATTTCCACTATCGGTAAACCGTAAAATATGCGCAAGTTGAGAATTCCTTTGATCCTTGTGGCATGTGGCCAACGTGTTCTTGGGGAAAAGAATTCATATAAAATGTCTAGTACGGGGTTTGCTTCCCGTTAATGTCTCATATTCGAAATTTTCGGGTGCTACGAATTCTTTTGGAGTCAATTCGTACGGAGACTTGTTCCGGTTTTAATTGGGCTTCTCACAAATGAACGGTGCATGAGATTGAGCCCCAAAAATTAATTGAGGTATGTGTAAACTGACTTAAACACTTGAGTTATAAAATAAATGCATGTACATGTATATGAAAGATATGCTTCATGGCATGTGGGTAATGTGTTCTTGGGGGAAGAATTCATATCAATTGGACACTTTTATGCTGATTTTATGCCTTTATCCAAAAGAATTCTTACCAAGATAAGGAAAAATTCTTGCTTCATGGCCTGTGGAAAAGAGTTTTTTTTACATCGGCTGCTAAAATGATAATATGGTTGATTTCTTTAACAAAATCCAATGTTTCTTGAACAAAAATTGCTGCCAAAAGATTAAAGTCACTGTGACAGTTGAAAGGTCAAACTTATGTGCATCAAAAAATGAGAATTAGCGTGATCATCCACAGTCTTACCAATTAAAATTCTTAGTACCCGAGGGAGATTGATACTTTGATCGCGGATATCAAAATTCTGGGCTAGATCGAGATCATGGTCGGTGTGGTATGGTGTGGTGTTGTCATTAGAAGAGAATAGAGTAACTAATTGGTTGGCTACAAAATCTTTGAACGGGCTGAGTTTTTTCAAACCAGGTTGTATTCCACTTGGAGTAGAAGTTTTTTTCTTTCCCGGGATAGGCATTGCTAGTTTTCTGTTATATATCTTGTGTTCTCTCAAAAAAAAAAAGATGAAAAAGAAAATGAGAATGAGTTTATCTCACGGGTCTATAATCAAAATTTTGCCAACATAACACCAAATCGGACGGTACAATAATTTTAGCAAACAAAAATAATTGACAAAGTTATTTCGACATCAATCTATATGAACTTGCTTAGGGGTGCTTTTGGCAAAAAAGCTCCAAACTGGTTTTTTGGTTTTTTCGTATTGTCTTTATTCAATTTTTTTTTTTTTTTTGCATTTGTTAGTTTTGCGTCAAGTTTTCATGGTTTATGGATTCGTCTCAACGAGACAAATCCAAAAAGTATAAAATTATGGTCGAAACTATTTTTTTAATAAAGCTGAAATTAAACCAAAATAGACACAAAACTAATAAATCTTTTTTTTTTTTTTGAATAAAGACAACCAAAAAACCAAATTTTACTTTTTTTCCAAAGTACCCCTTAATGCGTTATTGTGGAAAAGGAACGGACACAAATTTGTGCTGATTGTGTGCTTTTTTAGTACTTTTCAGATTTGGACCTGAATGATTAATCATTCCGCTTCTATTTGTGATAACTATCCAAGTCATTATGAAACCGGATTTGGGGTGGCTGCTGTGCAGCCAGGCCCGGCCCTGTGTTTCGCGAGGCCCCAACCCTATTCTCAATTTGAGGCCCTTCATATATATATATATATAATTTTTTTTTTTTTATATATAAATTTTTTTTTTTTCTACGAGAAGGGGCCCCAAAAACCGGGGGGCCCCAGGCCCGGGCCTGTGTGCAGCCCCTGCACAGCAGCTGCTGTGCATCATCCGAGCCGTCCGTTGCACAACAGTTGTTGTGCGGTGGCTGCACAGCAGCCACCCCGTGTCCCCTGAAACCTTAATTGAAAAGAACTTCAATGAGATTGGTTTGCAGGGTAAAGTATCTCCGAGATCTTTTTTTTTTTTTTTTTGAGAAATAAAGAGAAATATCTCCGAGATCTTTACTTTTGTAAAAAGTATATTATCTTATTTGGAATCCAGGGAAGGCGCTGTGCGGTAGGTGTTATGCACCATGTTGTGCGGCAAAACTACGTCGTTTTGCTTATTTTCTTAGTATATCCAAGGGCCCTGTTTGGAGAGTTAAGTGTGAAGTTTCATTTTGGGGTTAAATTTTAGGAGATTTAGGCTCTTTGGGGTAGGGTATAGTGGGTTTAGGCACTTGGATTTAGGCACTTTGGGTTTAGGCACTTCGGGTTTAAGGTTTAGGCACTTTGTAATGGTTTTTTCTTCCTCCAAACAAGGGCCTTGGAAGCTTTGGAAGTGCGCACAAAAATCAAGCAAAATGACGTAATTTTGCCGCACAACACCTACCGCATAGCACCCACCCCGGATCCGAATTTGAGTATCGGAGAATGTAGTACTCTTTTAAAAAGTTCTTTTTTCTTTTGATCTGTTTTAATTTTTTTTTTGGTCGCAGTCTTGTAGACAGTTGATTGTGTAGACCATCTCTTTTGTAGATTCAGGACAAATTTCCTTAACTTCTCTTAGCAGTTATGAAGCAAAAGTAAAGGAAATAAGGAAATTTGAATTTGAATTCCATATTATTTGAATTCGAGGTGCAGACTAGTGATGGCTCAAGAAATTTTTAGGGCCACTTAGCCAAAAATCCAAAACATTTGACATTTTTAAATGGAAGGACAAGGAACTTTTGCAATTAAACATAAAGACAAAGGGATGCACGATTACTAGAATGCCCTCCTACAAAACTAGTTAAATGTCACTAATTTTTAAAAGTTCAAAAACCTCCTACTTCCGGCCGACCACCACCCTACCTCCGGCGACCACTTCCGGCCGATCACCACCTCACCTCCGGCGACCACTTCCGGCGACCAAAAAAATTAGTAAAATGTCACTAATTTTTAAAAGTTGGAAAATCAAAAAAAAAAAAAAAAACTCCTACGTGGCCGACCACTACCTCACCTTCGGTGACCACTTCCAGCCACCACCACCCCACCTCCGGCAACAACTTCCGGCGACGCAAAAAATTAGTGACATGTCACTATTTTTTAAAACTTCTAATTTCGTACAGAAAAAAAATAAATAAAACTCTTACCTCCGCCCGACCACCGCCCCACCTACCCCAACTCCGGCGACCACATCCGGTGACCCAAAAAAATAGTGAAAATTCACTAATCTTTAAAACCTATAATTTTCATATTTGAAATTGTTTTAAAAAAAGAAACAACTACTACCTCCGGCCGACCACCACCCCACCTCCGGCCACCACTTCCGGTGACCAAAAAAATTAGTGAGATGTCACTAATTTTTAAAAAATTAATTTCGAACATAAAATTAAAAAAATCACCACCCCACCTCTGGCCAACCACCACCCCACCTTTAGCCCCTTCCGGCAACCAAAAAAATTAGTGAGATGTTACTAATTTAAAAAAATTCTTATTTCAAACATGAAATTCAAAAAAATCTCCACCCCACCTCCGGCCGACCACCACCCCACCTTTGGCCGACCACTTCCGGCGACAAAAAAAATTAGTGAGATGTCACTAATTTTTAAAAATTCTAATTTCAAACATAAAAGTCAAAACAATCTGGTACATTAGGCCGACCACCACCCCACCTCTGAAAGACCACTTCTGGCAACCCAAAAAGTTAATGACATTTCACAAATTTTTAAAATTTCTAATTTTGTACAAAAACTTGAAAAAATCACCAACTAGTCAACTCTTGAAATTAGTGACAACTCACTAGACTTCATAAAAGCTAAAGAAATCAACGAAAAAGCTATTTTGAATCTAGTGACGAGTCACTAAACTTCATACCTGGTTTAAAACACCTAATTTAGTACATAAACTTTAAAAAAAAAAATGAACACAACCTCCGGGTGACCACCACCCCACCTCCACACCATCTCTCACAGACCATTTCCGGCTATCCAAAAAGTTAGTGACGTTTCACTAATTTTTAGAAGTTCTAAAACTTGAAAAAATCACAACTAGTAAAAAATAAGTGACAACTCACTAACCTTCATAAAAGTAAAGAAATCAACGAACAAAGTTATTCCGATCTAGTGACGAGTCACTAAACTTTTGTACGTCATTTAAAGCACGTAATTTCATCCATAAAATTCAAAAAAAATCATCACAACCACCTATTTCTCGAAATTATAGCTGTCAAAGCAAAGTCGGATGACTATGAGCCTCCATTGGCCACTGACGCCCATAGATCTAATTGGATGTAAGCAATTAACATGTGTACACATACATCAACAACTAGTGAAATGTCACTAATCATCATAAATCTATAATCACACTTCGTTCGAGAATTGTCAAATTAATTATGCTCAATCATCCAGCACATAAACACAAGTGAAAACTACTGAAACATGGTAAAGCCTAATTAGCATTTCATAAACTTCATAAAGTTTTGTACTAGAAGAGTTTTGTAATAGAAGTCTGATAGCACAGTTTTTCTTTTGTTTCTATCAACAACATAGCACAACTTTATTTTGTTTCTTTCAACAACGTCGACCTTCTTTGAGTAGAGTATTCGTGTATAGTTGTCGTCAGAGAGTGGAACAAACAGACTATAAAACCTAAAACTAGTTAGTCCTCACTAATGTTCATAAAACTTGTAAAGATATGTTGAAATGAGAGTACAAGCTCATATTACAACTAATCAAATCATATCAAAGCATAAAACCTAAAACACAACATGCAAAAACTCTTAATTTCACTATTTATAGAACTAGTTACATCTCACTAAATTTTATAAACCAAGGAACTCTTACTTCATCGTGTGATGTAACTAAAAATGCATCAAAATTCAAACTAAAACTCTTAAAACATCACCAAAATTGATTCGTGTGATTCAAATGTGGAGTCGAATCAAACAACCAAAAAGCAAAGGAGATCGATTACCAAAAGTGATTGGTTCGATTCCTACAGTGGACGCCAAACTTAGCTCGATCAATTGAACAACGCAAACGCAATTGAGAGCGATTACCAAAACTGATTCGTGCGGAAAATACCTCAATCGTGAGGGCTTGATTGTGCGATTTAGTTGTGTTGTCCAATAGAATAGGCAAACGCAATTGCAATCGATTGATTCCCAAAACTGTGCGATCGATCTGGCTTGATTGTTAGGGATTTTCTTTATCAGTTGATCCACCACAACAAGCGAGCGTTCGAAATTGCAGCCGTCCAGCAAAATCATCTCCTTGGGAGGGCGCTTGGACGATGTAGTCGCCGGAGAGAGGCGGTAGGACTTGGAAGTTGGCCGCGACGAGGAAGCGGATGCAAAGGAGGAGGAAGAGGATGCAAAGGAGGAGGAAGATGAGGAGAGAGGGGGGAGGAAAAAGGGGAGAGAGAGAGAGAAAACAGAAGAGGCGAAATATTGAGAGAGGAGGGCGGTGTTTCATGGTGAGGCGGTGGAATGGAAGTAAGGGTTTGTTTTCTTGTGAGGAGGGTAGTGTTGTCCAAAGAACTTGTTCATGTCCTTATGGCTGAAATCCTGCAAATGATATGTCCTTCTAACCCAACATAAAATCTCTGTGTCCCATTTTTAAAAGAGGAAAAAAATGTTGTATTTTTGACTAATTTTCTCAAATTTTTAATAGGGGTTAGAATTGAAAACTCTAGGAAATTTTAATTTGTCATCCCATCCGAAAAAGATTGTTATGATCCCAGCCCATGAAGTTTGAATAGTTATGATTTCATCCTGTAAAAGAATTTTCGAACGATTCTGCCCTTATTAGATATTTAATTAGTATATATTATATACTAATAATATATTATATACTAATTAGTAGGATGGAAAATCAGGGGGCAGAAGACATCCCGTGTTAAACTCCCTTGATTCAAATCTATTAATTTGTCCATTATAGACCACCAATCACAGTTTGGAAATTACAAATCACGTTTGGATTATCATCACATTCCTAAATGGATGGGATTCTGTTACTCATCAATCTGATTCAATTCTATTAATTCACGCCATTTTCTCTCTCTCTCTCTCTCTCTCTCTCTCTCTCTCTCTCTCTCTCTCTCTCACACACACACACACACACACACACATATTACTTCCATTATTTTTTTATCAGTATTACACAGAGGCGGCGCTGCGAGGGATCTCCGCCATCCATCGCCTGTTCCATCTCCTCCAATCAGATGAACCAAAATAAAAAATCCAGGCGGCGAAGGAGATTCAAAGGGTCTCGGTTCCAAACGAGTAGGAGGTGGTCGGTCTCCACGTGATCATAACATGTCTCTTGTGCGGTGGAGTTTGCAATCGATGACAAGAAAAATGGTGCAATATCGTGTCCCTTTTTTTGTTTTGTATGATGGTTCTTAGTTCCAGAAACGAAAAAGATTGTTTCTTGAATTTTCTTCGTCTTCTTCTTCCATGGTTTTTATTTTCCAGATCTGGTAAAACACTTTATTGGTTTGTTAATTTGTGTTATTTCATACAGTAAACATGGTTAAATATAAAACCATGTTCCCTGTATGATCGTGGTTAATCAATAATCCAGCAATGTGACGATAGAGGTAACATGGTTAATAAATAATTCATGGTCCATGCATGAACATTTGGTTGTAGTAGACATGGTTAATCAATAAACCATGTTCCCTGTGTAAACTCACCATTTTGACATGATATCTTATACTTAAATGAAAAAATGGGTACATGGTTAATGAATAATCCATGTTCATGGTGAACATTAGAGTAGTAAACATGGTTCATCAATAAACCATCATGTTCCCAGTGTAAACTCGCCATGAACAAGGTTAATCAGTAAATCATGAACATTATTGTCGTCATTAGGTTATCATGTTTTTTTTGCATAGTCTATGAAAATCAATTAATTTATCATGTTTTCTTTGTTTGCTGTCATAAGGAATTTTTCATTCTTTTTTTTTTTTTTATAGATTTTAGGTGTGAGAAGATTATGATAAAGAATTATAAGATTAGGAAAGAGAGATTTTTCAAGATAGGGCAGAGAGAGAGAGAGAGAGAGAGAGAGAGATAAATTAGAAAAATTTAGGAGAGAGAAATGTTAGGAGATTAGGAGAGAGAATTATTAAGAAAATCAAGAGAGAAATATTAGAAAAACTAGGAGAGAGAAGGGTGTTTTGGGGTTTATTTGAATTTCAGGATGGAATCATAAATATTCATAATGATCTTTTTTGTACAGGATGCCTAATTAAATCTCCCAAAACTCTAATATTTCTAATTTTTTAATGGCCTCTACTATCTTTAGCAACCAGTAGTAGTAGTTCGAACAATGTGATTAGGAAAAATAAGATACAATATTTTACAATTTCTCTTGATGAAATTTGACATTTTGAGCCAAACAAGATTAAACTAATGCATAAATATATGGTTGTGTTTGGGGAATCTCATTCCCAGTAATGTGATACATTGGTAATCCTATTGAAGTGTTTGGTTCATGTGGGAATGTGAGTAAGGGAAAAATGGATAAGTACCTATTCAAGCGTTTGGTTCGACCATTCGAAGATAAGAAATGGAATGTATTTTTACTTTATTTTCCAAAAATATCCCTTTGAAAGCTCATATTAAATATCGCAATTCATGCACGCCAATAACAAGGGTAGACTACAAAAAATGACGAACTATTAAAACACTTGCAAACAGTTAAACACCTAAAAAAATGTCCAACCTTCATTACAAAAGTGAACTATAATGCCCCGATTTTTGGACACTTTATTTAAATCATTTATTAGAAAATTATTGACTTAATTAATACTCCCTCTGTCCCAATTTGTTTGCTCGCTATGAATATCCATACCATTTTTAAACGTTTATAACTTTTTATTTGTAGTGTTTTTAAAGTTTTTGAAAATTTTGTCTTATAGAACTAATTGAGATTAATCAAATAAGATCTATATTGCATAAAAATACCTTACAGATACCAACGCAGGATGGTTCAAGTGGTTCGGCACTTGTTCCCCTTAAGCAAGGTCTTGAGTTCAAGTCTTGTGAATGGAGGAAACTTGCGCTGGGAGAGCTTTACCCCTTCGTGGGCCGACCCGGCTCGAACCGGATTTAGTCAGGGTCCAGTGGGCTTCCGGATACCGGTGGTTTAGACCAAAAAAAAATACCTTATAGATTAAAAACTATAAGAGTTTTAAAAAAGTACACATAACCGTAGTGAGCAAACAAATTGGGACGGAGGGAGTATTGATTAAATCATTAATCTCTTGATTAGTAGCAAAATGGATTATTCTAACCATTACATTAGCAAAACTACAAAGTTTGAGTCTTAACAGAATATATTATTTAAACTGAAATTTCATTTGAAAATAACATAGCATCTAATTAGGATAGAGTTCTAAGCTTCCCTGATGCTCTGCCGCTTGCTCCTTAGTCTGAAGGTATTGCTCACCTCCCTCTCTTCATACCTCGCATGAAACACCAAAGCCAAAATAGCACCATGAAAGAATGACTCTCAGTAGATAATCCCCGCTCTTCTAATCCATGCGTTACACGTAACAAATATAATAGTTCAGCAGTAATAAGAATGACAGTAAGCATCCATTTCATTTTCATTAATAGTTCATCCTTTGTGAAATCTAAGGTTCTCCACCTTTGAGAAACATTTCCTTCCATAACTCCAACTATGACCTTCCATAATAAGCAATGTTTCGTATTGCATTAGTTAATGAACATACACCACAATACAATTGCAACCTAACCACATTGATAAGCTGTACAAAACAAAAAACTGAAATATCACAACTTCAATCCTTCTTCCATATGCCTGTCGATGGCATACCTTACTAGTCACAATATTCCACAACATCAAATCTCTCGTTTCGTAGTTTTTCTTTTGAGTCACTTTTATCATTCAAAATCGAACAATAAACAAAATTACAGTCATTCTAAAGTAATGAGGCATAATTAGCCTTTAGCCTTCAAGTGGTCTGATTTTGGTCCATTGTTGAGTAGCCTTTGTAGGATGTACACCCGATATCTCCGGACATCTTCTGTGTTGACCTTTGAAAGGATGTCCTTGTTGTTGATGATGTAGTCAATCACAAGGCAAGTCAAGATGTCGCTCTGCAAAAAAAGTACTAGTGTAAGTATCCTATGATTTCATCTAAATCGGATCAGATAACCAAAAAGGAGCACAAAAAAATCGGTACCAAGACTACAACTGCCGTTCACAACACATTGGACGGTTCGGATTATGCAAAAATAATTTTTAAAACCTTCAAACACCCAAAAACCTTCAGTCCGGGATCCTTGACTGGATCACCAGTGTTTATATATATACAATACCCTTCCAGTCCACTCTCCCGGAAATTACAAATTCCGGACCAAAACGCTCTACCGTTGGATTAGATCCAACGGCTATGGAAATAAAATGGAGTTCGCGGGTCTACTTCCGGGTAAAATTGAGTTCGCGGGTTACAACCTGGGTCATATTAGACAACCGGGTCAGCCCTCCCCCTCTCATTTCCACGTTTCATCGTTCCAGAGAAGAGAGAGAAAGGGAAAGGCGATTTGGAGAGGAAGACCTCGATTCAGTCTGCAAAGCGAACAGATTTTGTAGGTTTCTCTCTCTCTCTCTCTCTCTCTCTCTCTCTCTCTCTCTCTCTCTCTCTCTCTCTCTCTCTCGCTTCAATCGTCTTCTTCCAGTTTCTCCATGTTTCGCCTCTCTCTCTCTCTCTCTCTCTCTCTCTCTCTCTCTCTCTCTCTCTCTCTCTAAACTCTGTGTTCAAAACGTAAAAGTGAGGGGATGGGTCAGGATCCAAATCTATTATGACCCATTTGTAGCAACCCGAGAACCATTTAACCGGCTTTTGACCCGCGAGAACCCTTTAACGTTAAAGACTTATTAGAGCCGTTGGATTAAATCCAACGGCTAAGATTCGAAGTTCGTATTTTTTGATTTTCCAGGCGCCCGGACTGGATGGGAATTCTATATATATATATATATAGTAAGGACTCCCTTATATAGGCTACGGTGCGGGATTTTTTGTTCGGGATCGAATTTCGATGATCCGAACCATTAGATTTGTTTAAAACGTGTTTTTAAGGTCCAACGCAAGGATTCGTCAAAAAAAAAATACTTAGAAGGGCTTGATCCGAGAAGTTGTTGATAAATATGTACATATACATTTTTATCGAAAACTGCTCGGATGAAGCCCTTCCGGGTATTTTTTTTTTTTTTTTTTTTGACAAATCCTCGCGTTGGACCTTAAAAACACGTTTGAAACACATCTAACGGTTCGGATCGTTGAAATTCGATTCCGAACAAAAAATTCCGCACCGTAAAGTTTTAGGGAGCCTTTATTGGATATTTATTGTATATCAGCAAATATCCAATAAGGGCTCCCTTAAATTCTACGGTGCAGGATTTTTTGTTCGGAGTTTTATCGAAAACTGCTCGGATCAAGCCCTTCTGGGTATTTTTTTTTTTACGAATCCTCGCGGTGGACCTTAAAAACACGTTTTAAACACATCTAACAGTTCGGATCGTCGAAATTCGATCCCAAACGAAAAATCCTGCACCGTAGCTTATATAAGGGAGCCCTTACTAGAAATGCCTCCATATACAACAAATATTTACATATGTACAAGGATATATTTACTTCATACATAAAATAAAAGGCTAAATAAATAAATAATTAACATACTTGGAAGTTAATATATGCCTACATCATGAAAATTATATAAAAGTAATTGAATTAAATCAAGTAATAACTTTACGAAAAGTGCGGTCTTTACATGCTTGCTGGTGGTATTTTCAACCGTTGCACTTTGCGTCTTTGCAGTAAACTCTGGTAAAATCACCCGCTCGTCCCATGTAAGACCTATTCTCTAAGCTCTAATACCAATTATGACAAGCCAAATTTTAAATTGCCCTACAATGTCCAAATATGTACGAAATGACTATAAGTAAAATAACTCTCTTCGACTTTCTGTTTTGGCACCACTAACTCCGTCTTGAACTTGAAATCGCAAACTAAGCGGGAAATATACAAAGAATAATAGCTCAAAGCAAAGTAATTAGCTTAATCAAGGACACAATTGGATTATCTTGATGGGAACACACCCGGATTTCAAAGGGAATACCCGACTTTTTTTTTTTGGTAAAACTGAATACCCGACTTTCTTTGATACATAAACAGTGCGCGGCTGAGGGCTAATTTTAATCTTTCATTCCTTCTAACCCCCTCTGTCGGTGTGTCCTCCACCCCATCGGCATTGTTTTTTGTGTTTTTGACTTTGAATGGCTTTGGTGCTTTGATCCCCTTTGACGGTTTCCGGTGGAGGAGTTGATCCGGCTTCGGGCCTTCAGACAGGCAAAATGAAGAAGGAGCGTTGTGGCCGGTGTTAGGCGGCTGTTGGTGTGGCTAATAATGGGTGAGGAGGTGTTTGTTTCTTTTTTGTTTTTTTTTGTTCCAGTTGGGTTTCCCATGGTCTGGTTTGCTCTGGTCCCGGTCTAGTTTTCCAGATCCGGTGGGTTGTGGTGGTGAGAATAATTGTTTAGTTATGTTTTTTCTGTTTGGTTGACTGCCAAGAGTGGTGGTCCGTAATCGTTGCAGCTGTTGTTTCCGGTGATATGGCCTAGTTTCGTCTTGTCTATGATGTAATGACTCAGTTTCTACTAGCAACATGCCCATATCGGATCAGGATATTGTCCGGTTTGTAGGCAACTTGCTTTGCCTTTGTCATGTATTCATGTATCTGTATTTGATCCTTATGGATCTTTCTTAAAATGACAATGGCAGCGATTTCCTCTTTGAAAAAAAAAAACAATTCACGGCTACACCTCTCCCGACTCCCCCTCAACCATTGCCCTTGGGCCATTTCAGTGTATCTTGGAGGACTGTTAGGCCGTGCTCTCGTTCATGCACCAAGTAATTCTTAGCCATTAATCTACAATAATACATGACTTGGGATCTCAGTAAAAAAAACTCTTGGAATTCAATAAATGACATGTAACCAATGAAGAGTACAAAATGGAGATAATGAAGGATGTAAGGGTCTGGATGTACCGAGCACCAATAGCAATTCTAATATATATAATAAACGAACGAGAAACCTTTGAGGTAAAGATGCCGAGTGGCTACCTATGAGGGACTCTTCGGGAAAAGTCTATATTGGACTAACGTATCCATTTAGAATATCGTAAGGCGTCGGACCATTGTCTCGGGGATTCGCCGAGTAACTCACAACGCCAGTTTTATTAGTGGTCTTGTAGAGTCGGTGATACAAGAGTTCGGCCTTATGCTGAAGAGTTGATTAAACTACAACCGACCTTAGAGTGTCGGAGATACGCCGAAAAGCCATGGCCTGGGGCTGACTAAACAAAGGCTTTAAGGCTGCATGTGCGTGTAACAAAATGTGATCATGACGAGTGACGTAACCCGAGCAGTTACGACAGGTGTCATGACCTTACTGGAGGCATGTGCTCGCAGCATATTCTCTCGATCTCGTCACAGTGACGTTAGCCGAGCGGTTAAGTCACATGACGAGCACGATTGTACTTGGAGAGTAAGCCAAGGCACACCTATAAAAGGTAACATTCATCAAAAGATCAAGGTACACACACTCTCTCTCACTAAACCCTAGATCTACATTTCGCACTTCATCTTCGTCCTTTACTTACTTGACCGTCGGAGTGCCGTTCTGGACTCTACGGTCCAGTCCGGTGCTAACAGGGGTGCTAAGTGTGCAGGATCTAGTACACCTGTGTGAGGGAAGATGATGAGCAATCTACACCGGCGAGGAGAACTATTTGAGAAAGAGTAGCTCCACAATTGGCGACTCTACTGGGGACGAGTGAATTATTCACTTCTCCGGCGTTCTTCTTCTTCCTCTCCTTGGAGATTACTCTTCCTCTCCTTCCTCTCCTCAGTTCTTCTATGGCGGTTGTTTAAGAAGACGGAACCACCACTCCGGCGGGAGGCTCCAACCACACCGGAACTACCCGCATTGCAATCACTACTCACCCTATCTCCGGCCTTATCCCGAGCCCTATTCCACCAGAGACCGTGCAGCAGATGCAGGGGCAAATGGCTGCCATGAAGGCTCAAATTGAGGCTCTGACGAAGAAACAACCTACCACTTCAGCTTCTCGTTTGGGGGCGTCGAGATAGCGGCATAAGGCAGCAGCTCTGGCAACCCAGGTCACCCATTACACTCAGTGCCGTTCAGCTAAGGACCGCCTGGACCCCCCAGTTATCGTCACCGACGCAACGGGACGAGTGATTCCACCCAGACAGCAAACCCCCTCTCCACGAAGGCATTGAAAGATTGTGTGCACAGAGCACACTACGCGAACGAGAGGTCACTCAACGTCAAGCTCCCAATCTACAACAGAGCGGTCTGGATCTTGGACCACCCGTCACGATGACGTTCTTCAAAACGTCAACCATGGCAAAGCTCCGACACAATACGACGCGGATGGCCGAGAGATCATCCGTAGCAGATCTGCGGACCACAGTGGGCGACGTGATGATCACCACCGAGAGCGTGATGATCATCACCGAGAACGTGATAAAATAGCACCACCAAGGAGTACCCGCAGCCGACATCGAAGTCCTCGGGGAGACCGAGATCACTGAAACCAAATAACTCTAGAGTATGATATGGATGATACTGGCGATTACAAAATCGTACGGGACCCACATACCGGAGAATCCAAACGATACCTAGCGGAAACTCATTCCAGGCATTCACCACATGCTCGAGACTCTGGAAAACGAAAGGAGCGTCCCACAGAACTCTTGGCGAGCAATGAGCGGCATAGGCTGAATGCCAAAAAGGCATACAACAATGGCAAGGCCATTGAGGCCCCTCATTCAGCCGAGAAACCGGTAGATTCCAGGCTCCAAAAAATTCAAGATTCACCGTTTATTCGGGAGATCCAAGAGGCTCAGCCACCGAAGAACTTCATTGTCCCAAAATTTACAAAGTATGACGCAAAATTAGACGCTGTGATGCACCTCGTGCACTACTGACAGCTCATGAGACTCTACGGCTATGATGAAACCATGATGTGCAAGGCGTTTCCGATGAGCCTCTAGGGCCTCGGACTGGTATGGTTCAATCAGCTGCAACCAAACTCTATCAGCTTATTTGAGCAACTCGAGAAAGCCTTCACTGCTTGGTTCGTGACGAACAGTACACAACCAAAGACGATCGATGCGCTCGTGGGACTAAAACGACAGTCCGGGGAGAAACTGCGAAGTTATGCCGAGTGCTACTAGGAAATTTACAACCCCATTGAAAATTGTGACCAGCAGATGACTGCCACATCCTTCAAATATGGTCTAGACGAGACCTCAGCAATCTTCGAAGAACTCATGCTCCACCCTCCGGCAAACAAGAGCCGGCTGATGGAAACCGTTGAAAAATTTGCCTAACAGGAAGAAATAATATCCGAGAGAAAGCTATCAAGGTCCTCAGGTGGTCAGAAGGCCGTGCTGGAGATTACTCGAGAAAAAAGCAATTCAATACCGTCAAGTCTGGACACAACAAACAAGGATGGAAAAATGAGCGTGAACCATGGAAGGAACGAGAGCCGAAGCCTCAAGAGTTAGTCGCTATAACAACGGTATTCAACTTGCCACTTTACAAATTGTTGAGAAGCATCTCTCAGGAACCCTGGTTTGTTTGGCCGACCAATAAGCTGGGGACAGCGGAAGGCCAACCAGCTGACTGCAAGGTCAAGTGCACTTACCACGGTGAACTGGGACATTATATCACTACCTGTCAGCCTTTCAAAGAGTTCTTAGAAAGGCAGGTAGCGCAGGGGCACCTGGACCAATACATCGATTGACAGAGGATGGCAGCCCGAGCACAACAACCTCAATAGAACAATCCACCGGAAGAAATAATCGTGCATGTAATTCACGGGGCTGCAACCAAAGAGAAAACCGCAGCGCTTCGGGCAGTGCCAAGCTCCTCCTCTCAAGTCCTCACAGTTGCTGGAAATTCCAAGCGAAAGCTCTCGGACTGCAACGAACAGTGGACCGTCACTTTTATCGAGCAAGATCTTAAGAACGTGCAGCTGCCGCACAGTGACGCTCTCGTCATTTCCATTAACATTGGAATTCCCAAGGCCAAGTGAGTGCTGGTTGACCAAGGGAGTTCCACGGAGATCATGTACTACTCTACTTTCAAAGCACTGAACCTGAATCCGGACCATCTGATGCCGGCTGACTCCCCCCTCTTCGAATTTAATGGGGGTCCGGTCTGGCCGATGGGATGGAATACTCTTCTTGTGCAAGCAGGATCAAGAAAAATACAAGTGGAGTTCGTGGTAGTCGACGCGACGAGCCCTTACAACACGATACTCGGGCGAACTTGGCTGCACGAAATGAAGGCCATTGCCTCCACCTATCACCAAGTTGTTCGGTTCATAGGTGTCGAGGGATGGCAGGAGGACATAAAGGGAGATCAAATGGCAGCAAAGAGGTGCCAAGTAAATGCAGTCTACATGAAGAAGAAGACAACCAAAGGAAAGAAGAAGACAACCAAAGGAAAGAAGAAAAGAGAACCAAAACGAGATCTATTGAAGAACTGGAGGGTCCAGTATTGGAAGACGTAGGGCTTCTAGCCAAGGAGAAGGCAGTAGAAGATTTGGTAACAGTACCCATCAATGAAGACGGAAGCCGTTATTTTCTCCTCGGATCAACATTGACGGTCTATGAGCGGGAACAACTGGTGGAATTTCTTAAAGGGAACATCGAGGTCTTTGCCTGGACTCCGTACGAGATGCCCGGCATTGACCCTCAATTTATCTCCCATTCCCTCAATGTAGACCCTCTCCGAAAGCCCGTGGTTCAGAAGCCGAGAAGATCATCTCTGGCCCACTTAGACGCAGTTATAGCGGAAGTCAGACGACTACTTGATGCCGGGGCTATCCGAGAGGTGCAATATCCGACATGGTTAGCCAATACCGTGGTAGTACCGAAGAAGAAAGCGATGCTACACGTCTGCGTAGACTATACCAATCTTAATGATGCATGCCCGAAGGATTGCTTTCCTCTACTACAGATTGACCAGTTGGTTGATGCTACGGCGGGACACGCTCGGCTCAGTATGATGGATGCTTACAGCGGATACCATCAAATAACAATGGCAATTGAAGATCAAGAGAAGACAGCTTTCATCTCTCCCCGAGGAACATACTGCTATAAGGTGATGCCCTTCGGGTTGAAAAATGTTGGGGCCACTTATTAGCGTATGGTTACAAAAATGTTCGCCAAGCAGCTCGGGAACACTATGGAAGCATACATTGACGACATGGTGGTGAAGAGCAAGTACGCTTCGGATCATTTGGAGCACATTGCCGAAATTTTTGCCGTCATGAAGAAGCATAGGTTGCGCCTCAACGCCGCGAAGTGTGCCTTCGACGTCGGATCCGGTAAGTTCCTTGGATACATGGTCACCCGAAGGGGCATCGAGGCAGATCCAAAACAGATAACTACAATCCAGAACCTCCGCTCGTCGGGCACCATCAAGGAAGTGCAAAGGCTCACGGGCATGGCTGCGACGCTCAGTAGGTTTATCAGCCGATCTTCGGATCTGTGCCGACCTTTCTTTGAGTCCCTGAAAACAAGCAAAAGGAGTTTCTAGTGGACCGAAGAATGCGACCGAGCGTTAGGCCAGTTGAAGGACTACCTTTCTAAAGCTCCCCTTCTCGTGATGCCTATTGCTCAGGAAGACCTCTACCTTTACCTCTCAGTATCTGCTCACACGGTAAACTCGGTCTTAGTGCGAAAAGAAGGGGCAAATTTCCAGCTTATCTACTACTCCAGCAAAACCATGATCCCCTCCAAGACAAGGTACCTCCCCCTGGAGAAGCTAGCCTTAGCCCTAGTGACGGCTAAAAGAAAGTTGTTGCCTTACTTTTAAGCTCACACCATCATAGTGATCATGGAATACCCTTTGAAATCCGTACTCAAAAAATTCGACCTCTCGACTCGAATTTCAAAATGGAGCTTGGAGTTAGAGAACTTCGACATCTCGACTCGAATTTCAAAATGGAGCTTGGAGTTAGAGAACTTCGACATTCAGTATGAACTAGGGGTGATCAAAAAACCGGCCGAACCGAACCGAGTACAAGAACCGAACCGAACCGAACCGAACCGGTTGATTTTTTCGGTTTTTAAAATATTTAGGTTCGGTTCGGTTCTCAGAATTGAAATTTTTTTGAAACCGGTTCAAACCGAACCGAACCGGTTTTATATTATAATATCAAATATATATTATCTATTATCCTATTACAATAAAAAGAGAGAGTGGGGGGGCTGGGGATCGAACCCCTTACCTTCCGCTTGGCAATGCCAAGTCTTGCCACTGGGCTAGCAAGCCCTTTAGGATAGAAGTAGACAAGAAAAATATTTATTGGTTTCTAGATATCTATACACTATATATATACTGTTATAACTTAACGCCGCTCCCAAACCCAAATCAGACGAAAATTGATCTCTCTCTCTCTCTCTCTCTCTCTCTCTCTCTCTCTCTCTCTCTCTCTCTCTCTCTCTCTCTCTCTCTCTCTCTCTCTCTCTCTCCATCTATGGCGAACGACAACACCAAGATTTCATCTCCGGCGATGCTAGCTCCGGCGTTCTCTCTCCCTCTCGATCTTCCATCTCCCTCTTGATCACCCGCGTGACGGCGTTGAGACCATCCATCTTCGTAAGCAATAGCAGTGGGGAGACAGAGAGGTGATGTTTTTTTTTTCTCTCTCTCTCTCTCGAGATCGGTATATATATGTGGTGTGTATACATATTCTTATATATATTTATGTATATACATCAGTCAATTAATTTTTGTTTGTAAATCTATGTATATACTTTAAATGTGTAGATCTGTGAGAGACGAACCCATTTCATGGTTTCTTCTCTCGATCTGTGCATATTCATACTCCTTTTCATTGTTGTTTGAAGTTTTGATACTGGGTAGTGAGTATTAGAACCGAACCGACCATGAACCGAACCGGAACCGGAGGAACCGAACCGAGAACCGAACCGACCTTCAAAACTCGGTTTCGGTTCCTAGTACTCCCTTAACCGGTTTCATTCGGTTCAGTCAAAAACCCCTCCGAACCGAACCAAACCGAACTTGTTAAACCCCTAGTATGAACCCCGAACAGCTATTAAAGGACAGGCTCTGGCAGACTTTATTGCCGAGCTGACACCTGAACTCAAAGATAATGCAGAAATCAGCTTGAAATTACCTGAAGGAGTTACCATAGAGAGCTCGATAGAAGCCGGACCAAGTGAAACGGTCCAAGGGACTCAGCATAAGTTGATCTCACAGCAGTGCCCGAGAAACCTGTGGAAGAAAGACGTGGTAAAGTATGGAAGATGTTCCAAGGTGAGGTATGGCGTTTGCATGTGGACGAAGCTTCCAACAGCCGAGGGGCTGGAGCTAGGATTGTTCTTGTATCTCCTGAAGGTATCATGCACGAAAGCGCATTAACCATTGGATTCCTGGCATCGAACAATGAAGTAGAATACGAAGCGTTGATTTTCGGACTATGGATGCTAAGCACTTGGGTGCCGAAGAGGTACAAGTCTTTAGCGATTCTTAGCTGATAGTGTACCAGATCAAGGAGGAGTACGGCCTAAAAGACCCAAGAATGACTAAGTACTACAACCAAGTGTGGGAGTTGATAAAGGAGATCGGATTCGTGGAAATTGATTGGGTGAGCCGAGAGTGAAACGCCCATGCCGACGCTCTTGCCTCCCTAGCAACAGCCTGCACAGCTCTCCTAACCGAACTATTTTGCTCGGAGAAATAGAAAGCCCAAGCATTGAGCACCAAGTGGGGGAAACTCTGTCAATCTCCCTCGGCCCAAGTTGGATGGACGAGATCTATGCTTACCTTAAACACGACAAGCTCCCACCGGACAAGAAAGAAGCTCACAGAATCAAATGCAAGGCTACCTACTTCTACCTAGATCCGAACGGCAATATGTACCGAAGATCCTTTACAGGTCCATACCTCAAGGTTGTCCATGATTCTCAGGTAGAAAGCATCCTCCGAGAACTTCACGAAGGGAGCAGTGGGTGCCATTTAGGTGGAAGGTCCCTTGCTCTCCGAGCACTTACTCAGGGGTACTAGTGGCTGAAAATAAAGAAGTCATCCGAAGAGTATGGCAAGAAATGTGTGAGTGCCAGAAACATGCATCACATCTACTACAACCAGCCAAAGCTTTACAGCCGATCACCAGCCCATGGCCTTTTGCTCAATGGGGGCTTGACATAGTGGGAAAGCTGCCGACAGCTCCAGGTGGCTTCAAACACTTGATAACGGCGACGGATTACTATACCAAATGGGTGGAGGTCGAGCCCCTAATCACCATAACTACGTTTGATGTTGAGTGATTCCTTTGGAAGAACATTATCTCTCGCTTCAGTGTGCCTTATGCGATCATCTCGGATAATGGAACCAAATTTGTTGCCGAAGCGATCGAGAAGCTTTGTAAAAAGTATAATGTTCGGATCTTTCACTCTTTGGTCTCTTACCCTCAGGGAAATGGACTGACAGAAGCATCTAACAAAACGATGTCGGCCGGGATAAAACGTCGGCTTACATTAAAGAGGGGAAAGTGGGCCGAAGAGCTACCTAAAGTTCTCTGGGGCTACCTGACCACTCCCCGACGCTCAACTAGCCGAACTCCATTTTCTATGGCTTACGGCATGGAAGTTGTTCTCCCCCTAGCCACCCTACTCCCAAGAGCTCATACAGAAAGCTTTGATGTGCCGACCAATGATGAGGCTATAAACATGGAGCTTGACCTGGCCGAAAAGCTCAGGGAAGAGGCTCACCTGAAACATGCCTCATATCAGTAAGAGGTCGCTCAGGGATATAACAAGAATGTCCGGATGAGGCCCTTCAACATGGATGACCTCGTCCTTCAGCAGGTGGTTCAAAATTCCAAAAAGACTAAATTCATGCCGAACTATGAGGGGCCCTTTCATGTCATTGCAAAAGCCGGACATGGATCATATAAGCTAGCAGAGATGGACGGCACACCTATTGGCAACCCTTGGAATGCCACTAAGCTTAGGAAGTTTTATGCTTAGAGGAAAAATTTGTTAAGAAAAATTTGTTGGGGCTACTTGTTTTTCCCCTTTGCTCTTTTATCTTTTCAACACTTGGTGTTCGGCTGATTAATGAGAACTGAAACCTTCTTGAGAACTTGATTATTTAGATAGATATCTGTCAAGGTTCGGTGTTCCTACTAACACCTCGGAAATATATAAGGCTCAATGTTCTTTCTAACGCCATGGTGAAAAATTTTCCAAGTGTTGGAAAAAATTTCATCTATCTCATATTGCTTCGGCACAAGCCGAGCAACGTTTTCCCTGACTTGTCCCGAAGAAGGGGCTATCAGGGGAAATTCTTTTTCCAAGTGTTGGAAAATTTTCATCTATCTCGAATTGCTTCGGCACAAGCCGAGCAACGTTTTCCCTGACTTGTCCCGAAGCAGGGGTTGTCAAGGGAAATTTTTTTCCAAGTGTTGGAAAATTTTCATCTATCTAGTAATTGCTCCGGCACAAGCCGAGCAATGTTTTCCTCTGACTTGTCCCGAAGCGGGGGCTATCAGGGGAAAAACTTTTCCAAGTGTTGGAAAAATTTTCAAGTTTGGAAAAGAGTTTTCATCAAATCTTACATTGCTTCAGCACAAGCCGAGCAACATTTTCTCTGACTTGACCAGAAGTAGGGGCAAATACATATATATAGACAAAAACAATGAACACATGCAAAGACAAAATGATCATGCATTCTATAAAACATAAGCTAAAGTCAAAACTTTCACCACCTCGGTGAAACCGGAGCATGGCAGGTTCTGCTTGTTCAGTGCCATCTCCTTTTGAAAACCTGTTTTAAAGTTACAACACACTAGCACGGTAAACTCCTACTGTTCGGTGCCGTCCAGTCAAAACCATAAAGAAAGACAAAAAATGTTCAAACATTGTTTCTTAAAAACTGAAAATTATCTCCTAAGGAGAGAGATGGATCGCTTCATTTGAAGTGCTTTCCGGAGGTGTTGTATGCTCTGGAGGAGTGGGAGGGGTATCTTCTGCAAGCTTCTCCGGCTCAGGGGTCACTTCGGGATCACCTTCCCTTTGGGTGTGTCTTCTGCAATGGGGGAGTCTGGCATTTCAGGCACTCCATGCTTGGGATGTTCGGCAGGAACTTCGAAGACATCGCATGCATGAGTATAGCCCTTGCGTTCACCATCCTTCACCAAAGTGTATATGTCAGCAACGTAAGCGTTAACAGCTTCGGCAAAACCCGCAGAATACCCCTCAGTCCTTGCAGCTTCAAGAGCCTTCTACTGCTCGGACTTCACCTCCTCGAGCTGCTCATCCGTCTTATTTTTCAACTCTGCCATTGTTGTAAGATCCTTCTTCAATCTTTCATTCTCCAGGCGTAGTTCCTCGGCGGTTTTCTCAGCTGTCTGCACCTTCTCGAGAGCTGCATTAGCTCGGCGTTTGAACTTCTTCGCCGAATTGTTGAGCTCAAGAGTTTGGTCATAGAGCTTGAACATAGATTGTTCGGCCTGTGAAACAAAACATAAAGTTCAGAGGAGAGGAGGCTGAATCTAAAAGAGTTCGGATAAGTAAGAAAATCTAACCTTCACAATCTGGGCCGCGCAGTGGAAAAGGTTATCCTCAAGCTTGCTCGGCACCAGTTCCAAATCTCTTTTCAAGGCTAGCCCTGGAAGAAGACCCATGGCTAGCCGAGTGTTCTCCGCCACGCTATCGTCTTCCGTAACCCGTCGGCCATTTTCATGAACGAGGACTGGTCAGAATGGCTGGAGAGTATCTCTGACCAGAGAGTGGTCTGGTTGCCCAAAAAGGTTGTGTCAGCACTCCGGTCAGCACCAGGAAGAACCTCCTCCCCCGGAAGAGTCTCTGAGATCTTCACCCTCTTTGTCGTCCTCTCCTCAGCCGAGGCATTTGTTTTAGCACGAGAGGTGGTAGACTTGTGAGTGGTGCTGGCATGAACTGTCCCTAGAATAGTGTTGGCGTTCGGGTCAACTCTCTTTGACACGTCCTTCTTTGCCTTGGCTGCCATCTCAGCCAGTTTAGCTTTTAAATCGATCTTCGGAGGCATATTGTCTGCGGGGTCCGGTGAAACTTGGTCAACTAGAATTCTTTCCTTTCCTCGGAGGTTTTCGAGGGGCTGTTCTTCCAAATGAAGTCGCTCGGACTCAGAGGTAGTAGGCCCTCGGCTTGCCTTTAATTTCCTTGGTCTCTTCTTTGTTTTCTTCTTCAACCAGCACTTATATGTAGACTGATATCCGAGAAGATCGTGGGCTAGCCTCCCCTATACCTCGTAAATGGCGTCGACGCAATCTTTTCTGTCCAACCACTTCAATCTCTGAGAGATTAGAGAAGCAGCTGTAAAAAAAACAAGTCAAACAATCAGTACAAGTGAAACCAGAAGAAAGTGCCACAAATGGAAAATGAAACAAAACAAACACAGACCCAAATTCCCCTTCTCGGTAGGGACTGGGAAGGCATCCTCCTCCGGAGGCACGACAAAATCGTCGGAGACCACTACATGAAGGTCAACCCATTTCTCGGAATCTGGAAGGTGCTCCACAATTTGTCGTTTGTTCCGACGAGTCATCAGAAAGTATCTACCGAACTTCTTGTTTTGAGACATCGTGTAGATATCAAGAAGGTCCCAGACACTGAGGGTTAATATGTCCTCCAGTTTTAACTCATAAGCGGAATTAATTATCCGGTAACTGTTGGCGATGAGTTGGTCCGGGGAAAGATGGTAAGTATTCAGGACGGCCCTGAGGAAAACGTTCATTGGGAACCGAACCCCTCCTTCAGTTATAGCCATAAGAGGCACGTTGAGGTGGTTCGGCCCATAAACGAGCTCCTGACCCTTCGGGTGTAGGGTCACTTTGACACCTTCTGGAATACCGTACTTCTCGGTGAAAGCCTTGTAACCTAGGTCACCGGATGTAAAATAGAGGAGATAGGGGCACCAAGTTTCTTTCTTCCCGCTGTTGGACGCTCCCTCGGATGACCGAACTGTCCTCGATATATCTATGCCAATCTCAGCAAGAATGGATTGCTCTACTTCAGTCGCAGCATCGACATCCTCGGTGACGTCGGTACTGTTACTCGGTTCACTAGGACCCCACTCAGTGCAATCGTCGGACTCTATGGCTTCGTCATCATCTATGAATCCATCTGAGACGTCCTCATCTTCCTCAATCTTGATGGGTTCTTCGGAACCTAAGGGGTCGGGGTTCGGTGGCATGGTCTGAATGGGTCTCTCATCAATCAGACTATCAAAATCGTGGTCCATCGTGACGATTTCTCGACAACTATTCTACCGAGCTCTTAATTTGTGAATTATACGGGAAAGGTAGGAGGCAACTGTGCTGGAGGTTTCAGAATCCGAGCTATCTGAGCTAGAAGAGATCTCAATGACCGATGGCGCCAGACCTAGCAAAAAGAATGCATGGGTGAAGACCGTTAGTGATATGTGGGTCATTAGACCAATCATGCCGAGCTACCTACACCTAAATGGCCCATCGGACAGTCAAGATCTCAATTGGTTGGACAAGGTTTGTATGGGAACTCTTCGGCGGACCGGACCGAAGGAACTCAAAGGGAAGCGTGTTTTCCTAACTTGACTTCTCGACATCATTTTCAACCTTGTCTCAAGAACAGGTTGAAGACGACTGTTCATCTTACAACCCCAAAACCCAGAAAATACCCCAAAACGCACGAAAATCGACTAAAAAAGAATGAAAGCATGCAGAAAAAGTAGTGAAATCGATTAAGAAGAAGTTTTACCTGAAGATCTGGTGAAAAACGGGTTGCAACAGCCTTGATCTGCGTGCAAAATAGAGGATTTTAGAGAGAAATGCTCTGTGGAATCGAAGTTGAGGAGAGAGAAAGTGTTCTTCTCTCCACACTTGTCCTATTTAGAGGGGAAAAAGGTGATTGAGGGGATTCAAACGCTTGGGCGGGAAAGTCTGGGTGACACAGAGAAATCCGAAACGGCGTGAACTCGGCCAGATAATGTCCAACACGTGTCCAAGAATTTACCCAAAAAAAACACGTGTCCAAGAAGGACGGTGCACCCTATCAACACCTCTTCAAACGTCATCATGATGACAGCTCAGGACAGCGCGATAAATGAAGATGTGACAACAGCTGTCAACCCGTGTCTGGAACCGTACTCGTAGGGGACACGTGGAAGGACCCCAATAGGGAAAGTTCGGCGATGTCAGAACCTCTTAATGATGGAGCTTATCTCGAAATCTTGGGGCTCGGACCACACCCCGCTCGGTTGCCGAGTACTCAACCCCTCCACTGGGATGAACTCCTTGTGAAGGGATTGGGGGCTATTGTAGGGGTTTGGATGTACCGAGCACCAATAGCAATTCTAATATATATAATAAACGAACGAGACACCTCTGAGGTAAAGATGCCGAGAGGCTACCTATGAGGGACTCTTCGGGAAAAGTCTATGTTGGACTAACGTATCCATTAAGAATATCGTAAGGCTTCGGACCACTATCTCGGGGATTCGCCGAGTGACTCACAACGCCAATTTTATCAGTGGTCTTGTAGAATCTGTGATACAAGAGTTCGGCCATATGCCGAAGAGTTGATTAAACTACAACCGAGCTTAGAGTGTCAGAGATAAGCCGAAAAGCCATGGCCTGGGGCTGACTAAACAAAGGCTTTAATGCTGCATGTGTGTGTAACAAACTGTGATCATGACGAGTGACGTCACCCAAGCGGTTACGACAGGTGTCATGACCTTACTGGAGGCATGTGCTCGCAACATATTCTCTCGAGCTTGTCACAGTAACGTCAGCCGAGCGGTTAAGTCACATGACGAGCACGATTGTACTTGGAGAGTAAGCCAAGGCACACCTATAAAAGGTAACATTCATCAGAAGATCAAGGTACACGCTCTCTCTCACTAAACCCTAGATCTACATTTCGCACTTCATCTTCGTCCTTTACTTACTTGACCATCGGAGTGCCGTTCTGGACTCTACGGTCCAGTCCGGTGCTAACAGGGGTGCTAAGTGTGCAGGATCTAGTACACCTGTGTGAGGGAAGATGATGAGCAATCTACACCGGCGAGGAGAACTATCTGAGAATGAGTAGCTCCACAAAGGAAATGCACCGTGGATCAGGAAACATAAAGTATACTTCTTGTACATTAAAATCGTGATTAGGAAAATCTGTCTAACTAAATACTCTTTTTTGTATTATTAAAATTAGTAGAAATTCAATGGTCACACATTAATAATATTAATTAAGAGTACCATCTTTTACAAAGGTCCAAGACGAAAAAGGAAAGTATTGCAATGAAAAAATTAAAGTACAAACAAGTAAAAACAATTTTTCTAAACTGAAATCTAAATAATCATCCTGTATGAAGAACGTAGTTAGGTCATCATCTTTGTTAGTTTGAATACTTATGTTCTCATTGAACATGATGGCTATTTAACTCCCCCCCTTAATATCTTAATTTTTAATGTATACATAATCCGGTACGGTCCGGTTTATATATAGAGGATTAGAAGGTAGGAAACCGGACTGAACCGATTTTTTTCGGTTTGGCTTAAACTTAAATGGAACCAATCCATTTAACTCTAGAAACCAAATCAAGTCACCGGTTTGGTCCAGTTTGATCGAGTATTCTTTCTGTTTTTTTTTTCCCTTTCCTGTCGCTCCTTTTTTTCGGCAATTTCTTTCCTGTCACTCCTATTATCAAGCCACCCCATTTACAATTTGAATCGAGGTAACCTCATGTGATAATCTTTCATATGGTCCTTGATCATGTGAGCTAAAATCAGACCCACAACAATTTTGTTTGACGATCCGAACGGATCAATATATTTATTGTCAATGCCAAAAATTAGGTCAATAGGATATCAACAAAAAACAGCCTTGATCGAATCATATTTTCCTAAGAGTGAACTGTCAGAGAGTCTGATCGTCCACTTGTGTCATAAAATATGCTTTGTTTAGACACATACCAATATCTGATCGATTTAATTTTTCGTGGATAAAAAATACATCGAAATGCAAACGCGGCGATCTATTTTCTTTTTCTTTTTTATCATAATGAGGAATCACATGAGAGATTAATCATCGATGTGAAAGGATCCTAATTTTTAAATTTTCTCTCCTTTCTCCATCATAAATAGTTCTTTTATTATTATATTTTTTTATTTTTTTTGAACATCTCTCCTCCATCCATTTCCAAATAGGTGGTGGGGCTAGAGCCTAGTGGCAAAGGTGAATGAATATCACTGGATGCCAAAGCTAATGCTACTGTTTTTGTTTTCACAATGGCCCAGTACTTGGATCCCTCCAAAAGGTCACAGTGTTTTCATCTATGGTCCTTAACCAATCCCAACAATCTATAATACTGCAAGATTCGATTTGAATTTCATATGCAGATTTATATGCTCCAACAAGTTAGGTCCATACTTCTTCTTTTCCCATAGTGGTGTCAAAAGAGAGAACACATTTGATGGTGCCAATAAAATGAAGGTCCCTTGTTTTATGGTAATCCAATACACAAGGAATCAAAATATAGAGTTCAATACACTTACCTAGCCGTTCATTGATTTCAACAGCTAGATCCTAGTTTAGGTCACTGTCTTGTTCCTGCTGTTTTCTAGTCAATCATATATATTAATCTGTGATCCCCTCTCCCCCAAATCAAAATAAAGGGGATTTCTGGCTTCAATTCATAATATTAGTGGTGTGAGATTTAAAGTGTAAGGATCTTTTAGTTGTATTACAGTGTATTATTCAGTGGCGGATGTACAATATCACTGGTGCAAGATTTTGTGCGTAAAGATTTTGATTCTTGACATGAAAATCGTACAGGTACATGCATAGTTAATTACTATTGATACATAACTGGCACCCCTTAGACTTGTATTGCTGTGTGTTGAGTTTCACTTCAAAAGTTTATATGAAAATTTTGAACATTTAACTAACAACATTGAATCAAAGTGGCATCTGTTGATGCGCACTGGTCCCGTTCAGTTGCATGGAAAAGTAAAAAAGTTCAATAATGTTTAACTTTCTTACATTTTTAATGTGTTCAGTTGGAGCTTTAACTATTCCACAATGATTAACTCTTCCTCAAAAAAGTCGTGCATAAGACAAGATTTTCCAGGAATCTTGCACCGGTGAGTTTCTTTTTTTTGGGTAAACATCGGTGAGTTTCTCATTTGATAAAATCTGCTAAAATCAACATTTTCTATAAGAAAGCTATTTGCAAATGAGGAAGCCATTTGTTAAAATCTTTTATTTTAGCAAATGGCTCACTATTTTATGAGAAAGCTATTTGCAAATGAGGAAGCCATTTGTTAAAGGAAAAACAATACACACCCCTTATTTGGGTGTATGATACACACCCCTATAAAAGTTACAATTTTTTTTTTATATATAAAAGTTACGAGACACACTAAAATGTTACGAATCACAGAAAATGTTACGAATCATATTGCTGAAAAGTTACAATAAACTAAAAAATGTTACGATTGTCAATGAGGTGGCACAATCTGAACCATACAATATGTCATGCATATGATACACACCTTCAATGGTGTGTATTATAGCCATTTCCCTTGTTTAAAATCTTTTATTTTAGCAAATGGTTCACTATTTTAGCAAATGTTGATTTTAGCAGATTTTATTAAATGGAAAACTCACCCCCGAGATCTATTTATTTCTACCTAATAAAACTACTACTTTCCAACTTTCTCTTAAATTTGTTTTATCGACTGAACACATAAAAGGAAATAGTTTTTCTGTACTAGTTTCTTGACAAATGAATGGTTGGGTTAGTTCCTGTGATGGAGTACTGTAGGGGTCCGGTACATCGAGCACCAATAGTGGTGCATAGTTAAGGCACCAGAAAGGCGAGGAAGACACCTCTGAAGGGATTGCCGAAAGGCACCCAAAGAGGAACTCCTCAGGTGAATGGTACAAAATAATCAAGTACGCTCGAATAAGGGCGAAATGGGGCTTCGGCCCACCGTCTCTGGAATTCACCGAGACGCCATAGTGCCGAGGGATTGATCGACCTTGTTAACCTATTTAGAAGTATCGGGCATATGCCGAAAGGTTATCACCAAGTGCTGACTCAGCAAAGGCTTTAATGCTGCATGTGCGTGTAACAAATCATGATCATGACGAGTGACGTCACCCGAACGGTTAAAACACGTATCGCGATATGATTGCAGGCATGTGCTCAACGCATATTCCCTCGGTTTCGTCATCGTGACGTCAGTCGAACAATTAAGTCACGTGACGAGCACGATCGTACTTGGAGGGCAAGTCAAGGCTCACCTATAAAAGATAACCTTCATCAGAAGATTAAGGTATGCACAACCCTCTCTGAAAAACCCTAGATCTACATCTCTTCTCCTTCCTCTACTAACTTGACCATCGGAGTGCCGTTTTAGACTCTACGGTCCAGTCCGGCGCTAACGGTGTGTAAAGTGTGCAGGTCCTGGTGCACTAGAGTGAAGGACAATTGTCTTCAACCATCATCTCCGTCAGGAAGGACATTCGGAGAAAGTCAGGCTCCACAAGTACCTAACCGTCAAAAGTAGAATCTTCGATGGAAATTGTAATTGCTCAGTTGAAAATTTTGGAGGAGACCTTTTCTAAATAAGTTGTTAGCTAGCTTTTGATTTTGATAGAGCAGAATAGTGAAATAATAGTTAGGTGGTTAGGTAATGGCAAATAAGAAAGGCAACACTAGGTTGAATTGGATGGAGTATGGCGATCCAGAATTTGTGTTTTGCGAGAACTCGAATCACATGTATTTCTGTATTGATGACGAAAAAAATTCCATACGTAAACATTGGAACTTGCCAAGCCTAGGAATTGAGGAAATTATTTGTATCAACGTAGCTGCTACTTAATTTTACACACGTAACCAAAAATGGTTTATAACTTGAAATTTTATGAAATTTTTTTCACACATAGAATTGTTAAGGATTTTTTAATTTTTTTTAAAACCCAAGGGAATAGGCCAAGCCTATAGAACTTTTACAAATTAACCTGAAATCACTATGGTTAGTGAAAATATTAGGAGTTGAGAACGGGCCCGGGAACCGGACCCGGGGGCCCTGCTGTGCGGGTGCCGCATGGCACGGTGCCATGCGGCACCTGCACAGCAGGCCCCCCAAATCCCCCGGGAACCCTTTGTCACGCCCTCGTGTCGGCCTCTGAATTGTACAGTGTACTAATTGTATTAAGAATAACAACAAATACCAAAAAGAAAAGCGAAACAGAGACAAGTAACACATTTGGGAATTGAAATTGGACATATTCATATTTGAATTTAAAGTACATACATAAATTGGACCAGCCTTTTTTCCTTTGGAATACTACAATTTAGAACCAAACATAAAACTGTGAAGTGACAACAGTGAGACACCCCTCTTCCGTTCCTTTATGCTTGTTATGAACATGAACTAGAATTGACATCCCATTTTGGTCAATTCCTCTCTTGCCCTAGGAATCTCTACTATGATTGAAAATTTCTCAATAACTAGACTTGAAAGGCTTATAAGACTTGAGATCAAGAACAAGTCCGGCAAAGGATCCAGTCGCCGCAGCAATGGAAATAACTAGACAAGCAGCACTTAGAATTTGCAGAGAAATCCACCTAGTACTCCACTTTGGTATTTTCTTCTGCACAATGTACATTTCCACCGGGAAATACACGGTTAACGGCCAAAACCCGAAAGCTCCAAGGATTCCAACCACACCATTGAAAAATGGCATGAGCATCGATATAACGGTGGTGAGCATCACGAAAAGGGTCCTCCACACCAACCGGAAGAGGTTGACGCGGAAATGGGTGAGCCCGGGAATTGGAGTTGGGATTTTGTACTCCTTGGAAATGAACTCACTGTTTGGAAACCATACTGCTGCTGTTTTTTCGACGAATGCAAAGAGGGGTTGGCAGTAGACTTGGTATGCGCCGACGAGGTGGACTACGATGGCCATGTTGGCGATGTCTAGGAGCCAGAAAGGGTTGTAGAAGCCGAATCCGGTGAGGAGGTTTCCGGGGGCTAGGTCTCCGAAGGCCGCGTAGCCGAAGCAGCCACAGAGCATGTAGAAAAGGGTTGTCACTGTGACACTTATTAGAGTGGCCCTCTTCATTGTTTTGGATTCTGATGGTGGGGACTTCAGTGTGTCCTGTTTTTACACATCCGATACAAAAACATTGAGTAAAAATTTGATTAACTAAAAAAAAAATTAATATAAATGAATTTGAAATGAAATAGAAAAAATTATGGATATGTTTTGTTTCATAATTTTTTTTTTTTTTTTTAAGTTTAGGACTAAGAAATATACCTGGATTTCAACGAGGATGAGAGAGTAAGAATAGGCAAAAGCAATGTCTCCCAATGCTTGAAAACTCCTCCATACTTTTTGCATCTCAGTCACAGTGCCGCTACTTGTCACAGCGCCGATGCTTATTCCAGTGAGACTTCCCTTAAATTTCCCACTCTCTGAAATGTAAATAAATAAATTACAAAGTATACTTAAGTATCAAAATTGAGCTTAAATAAAGTTGGGAGAAATATCACAAAATAAAATTTTGATGGTAATGAAATATACCGACAACTTTGGCGATTCCGAGGGCGAGACCGATGGAAGAGTAAGTGAAGGACATGACCGCGGCGACAATCGAAAGCCATGAGATCTGATCAAAGTTTGGAATTTGAGAGAAAATGATCTCTGCTGCACCAAACGCGATCATGTATGGAGTGCTTGATATTTTGCATGGGTTATTCCCTCCACTGGCATGGAAGCAATTAGACCTCTTGATTGCCCTGCTTATTATTAACACATATATATATATATCAAGCAATCCATTAGAAATCAATAAAATCAAATTTAAATTTTCAAAACAAATACAATATACAGTTTCTGAATTCGAAAATCATACTCACATCATGCTTATGGAAGAGGCTATCGTGTAACCAACGGCGACTCCAAAAAGGTTAAGGTACTGAATCCACCCACAGACCTTTACGTGCAAACCACCTGAGAAAATCCAAGAACACAAAGCAGACGATAATTATTAGGCTGTGTTTGGTCTAACTTAATTTTTTCTAAAAAAAAGTACTCCAATTATATAACAGAAGTTGAAAAAAAGTTTACATAAGACGATTCTAAAGTTACTAGCCAATTCGAATGAAATCCAGAAAAGAGAGAGAATATACCGAGATTGGAGCGGACAGCGTCCATGTAAGTATAGTTTCTTTTTCCGGTCTGGTGGTCGCCGGAGCGGTAGCAGGCGGCGAGGAGAGCGGAGGTGTAGTAAGTGACAAAGGAGAACAAGAAGAGGACAGTAGGACCAGCAATCCATCCAAGTTGGGCTGTTGCCCAAGCCAAGGACAGAACTCCAGACCCAATCACAGCTGTTATTATGTGAGCACTTGCCGTCCATACAGTCCCTGTACACACAAACACAACCAGAAAACCAAAATCTGTTAGCTACTAAAGAGGAAGATGAAGTTGGAGTTCCATGTGATTAGGCTGGATTCAAAAAGACCAAAGTTCCACGTTTGGTTTCGTATCGGAGACGTTGAATGTTGTTAGTTTTGCGTCAATTTTTTTAGATGATTCATGCGTCCTAAAAAGAGGAATAGAAAAGTAGAAAATGATTAAAGAAAGTTTAAAATATTCGTAAAGACCGAAATATTCCAAAAGAAAAGATTTTAAAATTTGTTTTTGTCAATGTTTGAACTTTTTCAGGTATGGTATGTAATTTTTTAATAATCTTGTTTCTCTCCTCGAGCAGTGTCGAGATGAATAAATAATCTAAAACATTTGATACAAAAGTTGATTAAAATTAAAAGAAAAACAAGCCAAAATTATAAACTAGTTAAGCAAAACCTCCCTTGGTACAGTATTCTTATCTAACAATTTAAGAAAACCTCCAAAAAAAGAATAGGTAAGAGCACATTTTTCTAAAAGTTGGTGGGACCATTTCCTTCAACTTGCCACGCCACACCACCTAACGGAAAATAATTGAGCTTATTTACAGAATACTATAGTTTCTCTTTGGTAAGAAAGAAAACTAATTTACTTGTAAAAATTTTGCAGGGGCTACACAAATTGAGCAAGGAAAAAAAAAGTAACTTTAAAACACAATTCTGAATACAATTGTGTCTGGAACGGTTCGAACAATTTCGAACACAATTCTGAATACAATTGTGTTCGTAGACTTTTTGACGGAGATTTACCTGTCCTCTTGAGTCGCCCGTCGTCGTCGAAGCACTTGGAGCCAGCTGAAACATCGAAAACTTGGTGGGGGTAGTGGTTGTTCTTGGCGGCAGCGTTCTCACCCATCTTCTTTTGTTTTTAAGAAAACAAAAAACAAAACCCAGATAAGATTTTAAGCTTTCTCTGTGATAAAATGAACAGATAAAATTGCTCTGTTTCTCCTATTGAATGAACAGAGTGGGAGCTCTGATAACACTGATTTTCACACACTTTTCAAGGTGTTTACCAGAACCCAAATGGATATTCAAGTCTTGCAGTGTGGGAAATTGTTCTGTGGAAGAGAAAGAGGGAATTGAAGTTGGGTATGGGGGGGAAAGTCCCTCTTACAGTTAACTGAGAGGAGATACACTAAATGGTATGGGTTGTAGGGGTATATATAGCTGTTTGGTTGGAAGGAAAATGAGAGGGAAAATAGATGCTGAGTGCAGTCACGTGGGAAAATAAAAAAAACGGGAACAAAAAGAAAATACGCGTATTTCAATGTCAAAATAACAATTTCAATTGCACAGACCACTCCACTCACGGAAATGTGTATTGCGGTTGGCTAAAAGTTTGCTCTAAATCTCTCACTAGATCCCCACAATTTGCTTTATTTCCCATCTGCTTTCCAAATTGGTGGAAAAAGGTATTGACAAAATGAAATTTTATTACCGGTACTGAATCTGATTAAATTTTGTATTAATTTAAGACCATTGATTTCGACACTTCACTTTTTTGTTTGCTACGTGGAATTACCAAATTACCCTATATTTTGTTAGGGTTCATCCACTTTCTCATAGATGGAAGGGTATTGTTGTAATTTCAAATAGGAAAATGCATAAAAGTGGAGTGTCAATGGCTGAAAGCGGAGTGCAAAAATTACTTCTTTAAATAAACGGCATATAATAGAAAAGAGGAAACAGGAGAGAGAAGGTCCACGAAAATGGGTTTTTTTATAGAGGACTTTAAGTTTTAGTACTACGTAGCATTTTTTACTTTGGTTACCTAATGAAATCTTACACAAAAGAGTATTAATTATCGATTCAACCCTAAAAAGAGATTACTGATTTAGTACTTCCCGGAATTATTCTCAGTTTGAGATGTTTTGGTATTTATTTAATCTTCCTTTTCTTGGAAAAGAGTTTCTTTAAAGCCGTCAAAAAATAATTACATGTTTGGCTCGAGTCTTAAAAGTGTCCTACTTTTTGACTGAATCACTTGTAAAATGTATATAAGAAAGGGGGAAAATAACCCCTTCACATTTTTATAGCTTTTTACTGTTTTTTCAACTGCTTTTTAAAAAATAAATAAATAATATAGCCATTTTACACCGAGCCAAACGCACCATCATAGTTTTGAGCTTCTGTTGTTAAAAATCTTAATAAGCTTAGGTTTAGGACAAGATCAGCCTTAAAATTCATAAATTTCGGAGGGTCTAAAGCAACTGTATCTCAAGCTGTAACTCAGGTCTCAGGGTTGGCTTTGGTTAAAGGTTTCATCCAAACAAAACCGCCTACCCAACGAAAATTTAAACCCAACACCATAACATGCGTATCATCTCACAAAATACATTTAATGAATAAGAAAAGCACACCAAACATGCTTCTAAGTGAACACTCAAAAACATGAATACCGGTACCCTAACCAGAATTTAGAAGAAATGCTTTTAATTTCCTTACCTTCATTTCCACCCTTTTCTTCCTTGAAGGTTTTTCCTCACCTTCCAAATGAACTAAAACCCACTGATCACTCTACTAAGTGGCAGTGGGTATTAACAAGTGAGAGTCACTTGGTTGTTGTTATGTTCCCTAATTGCTCAATCCCTTTAATTTATATAGAAGAACACAATGTAGCTAAGATCAATATTTAAATCTTCTCTTTAAAGGACGACCTCTGGACCAGAAGCTTTTCCAATGTTGCTTTCGTTCTCCTCCACCCTTATTGAGCATTAGATTCCTTTCTTTAGTCACTAACAAATATATATTAGGGAAAAATTCAGTTTGACCCCCTGTGGTTTGGGTCGGGTGCGATTACACCCCCTCACATTCGAATATCTGCACATAACCACCGTGTGGTTTGTGGACCAAAGTGCACCGTAACATCTATTAACGGAATTTGTCAATTTACCATAATAACCTCATCTTCTTCCTCTCACACACACATAAACACTTGACCCCATCTTTGCCGTACACACAGTCACCATTGCCGCACCACCATACACAACTGCACTTTTCTTTCTTTCTTTCTTTCTTTCTCTCTCTCTCTCTCTCTCTCTCTCTCTCTCTCTCTCTCTCTCTCTCTCTCTCTCTCTCTCTCTCTCTCTCTCTCTCTCTCTCTTCCTGAAACGACGTCGACGCCATCAACTACCGCGTACTGTTCCAGTGGAAAACGTCCAGCGCCCCTTATACTCGTTGCCTTCCAGCTCCGGCGACTTCCAGCTCTAGTCGATTCTGTGTCTCCTCAACCAACCCAGTTATCCTATTCTATCAACAGCAGTCCGGTTTCAAATTTTGAATCACCAAATCTTATGGAATTCAATTCGATTTCGAGTTTGAATTAATTGGGGCAGTGGTGGTTTTTAATTTCGTGGAATGGACGATCCAAAAATCGGTGGCGTCGGCGGCAAAGCCCCACATGGTGGCAGCCTGGACATCAGTGGGTTGGTTTTTGGGGTGGAGGCTTGGTTTGAGGTTCTGAAATGCGAAAATGATCGATCCCTTTTTCGTTTCTATTCGGCAATGAACATTATGCATATTTAGAGAGGGAGACAGAGGAGAAAACCCAGCTATACACATATATAAACACACATATACGGCTATTGAGGATTTTTTTTCCCCCTGATGGCAGAAGAAGTGGAGGAAAGATGGGGAAGAAGAATGATAGCATTATGTAGTAATAGTGAAGATAGATAAGGGTGTTTTGGGTCAAAATAAAAATGTTCCTCTCCTTTACTCTCGTCAAAGGCGTGTGAATCTCACCTCCTGTTAACTTGGATGGAAAATCTAACTGTGCACTTTGGTCCACAAACCACATGGTGGTTATGTGCAGATATTCGAATGTGAGGGGGTGTAACCGCACCCGACCCAAACCACAGGGGGTCAAACTGAATTTTTCCCTATATATTAATCAAGTGACAACCAATAACCCCAATGAATTAAATCTCGTGATCATGACTTAAGATTTAGGAATTTGCTCTGTCATAGTTTTAAGTTCAAAATTTCTTAGGTACTATCAAATTTGCGAGGCTAGTATGTACAAAATTTTAATCCGACTTTAATTTTGTCCCCAAAAATTAATCGAGGGTCGTGAGAACTAATCAACAGTTAATTTTTCCAAAATGTGGTTGAGAATAATCTAAAGACGGTACAAGCACCAAGCTAGCCTCCTTTAATTCATGATTATAAGCACAAATCATTCCCATTCAGAGATAGACATGCAACGAGAGTATCCTATTCTCTCTTTTGTTCCCAATGACCGAGGAAAGAGAGGCTATTACCTAAAGATATAAACTTCTTTTTTTAGAAAGTATTTGAACCTTCAATTTGTTTTTCTCCCTCTGCTTTGGACACTGTCTGCCTAAAAAATTAAATAAATAAATAAATAGGGCAGAACAGACATTTAATTGCACCCCATGCCTTTATGTTGTTGTGCAATTATGCGGAAGACTTAAAGAATCAATTTATCACATGAACAATAAAGATGAAGGCAAGCAAGAAACAATTAATTCACACAAGAATAAAAAGAATTAAGTGGTTCGACACACAGGTTCTATATCTACTTCATAGGGGGAAGGGACGAATCAATTAACTACAATCTATAAATATTACAAGCTCCAATCTCCTTTCGAATTTTTCCTCTGTTTATCTGGGTTTCTCTAACCAAAAACAAGCTTACAAAACCCCGAAAACTGTAGAAAAAGAGATCATATAAGTCTGTCTCGAGTTGCGAACATCTGGACGGCCTGAGTCTCATCCAAACGGGATTCAATGCAACCACCGATCTTGTTCTCAGCATTGGTTGTTCGGATGGTCCTGAACCCCGTCCGAACAAAACATGTTAGTTTGCCCCCCTTCGCTTGAATTGAAGCCACACACAACAAATCTCCACCTTAACTTCAATTTGAACCATCCTGAAGACAAGGTTGTTGTAGCCCCCTAACTGCATTCCCTTAGTATGAGTGCTCCACCCTCACCTTTTTATCAATAAAAGAGAACATGGAGCACGTCCAACCAATGCTCAAACTTGTCCCTCATAACTGGCTTTGTCAACATATCAGACGTATTTCAATCAGTGTGAATCTTAGACAAAGTTAAGTTTATTGATGCTAACTACTCCCAAATCCTATGATACGGCACATCACGGTATTACATGATTCTTAGACAAGTGAATTGCAATCTGACTGCAATAATGCAGCAACACATTGTCCTGCATCAAACCAATTTCACTAACTAACCCCTCAAGCCAACGTGATTCTTTTGTTGCCTCAATCTCTGCCATGTACTAAAGTAGAAAAATCTTTGTATCCTAAAGAGTAGACTTCAACAGACAGTACCTCTAAAAACCATAAATACATAACCTGTCATCGAGCTAAGATTGTTGAGATCCTCTATGTATCCGAATCCACATAGCCTACCACATCTTTTGAAGCCAAATCCCGATCAAACACTATCCCCAAATGGCGAATGCCTGCAGTATATCTGAAGACCCACTTAAGTGCATTTCAACCTTTCCTAAATCAACCATAGACCTACTAACTACACTGACAGCATGCGATATCTTTGGTCTTATATATACCATTAATTACATGAGACACCTTACTGCATTAGCAAAGGGCACCTCCACCATCTGTTTCACCTCATGCTGCATACTGGGGCACATATTGGCACAAGATTAAAGTGCACCACAAGTGGGGTACTGGTAATTGGTATGCTTCTTGTTGAATCTCTGTAATACTCTTTGCAAATAACCCTATTAACCAGCCCTCCCATCTATCCCAAGAATCTTCTTGCGAGTTCGAAGATCTTTCATTCAAATTAACTTTTTAGAAAGACTTCAATTTCCCAATTTCCTTCTTGATTTTTGCCGCTATTAGCATGTCATCAACATATAAAGTAAGTAGAACATAAGAACCATCCAAGTGCGTGTACCCATGCGACACCATGAATGAATTAAAGCATTGTACCATTGTCAGGGAGACTAATTCAAGCCATACAATTGAATTGTTAAACAAACACACATATTCCTCCTTATCTGGTTCTTTGAAGCCTTCGGGTTACATGTAAATCTGCCCATCTAGGTCTCCATTGAGGAAGACAGGTTTCACATCATGTTTCTTCAACTCCATTTCATGCACAACAACTGTACTAGGTTGGCTCCAACGGTCTAAAAGTTGGCTCTAGCAACCTTTTTGAGCTCTTTGTATCTCCTACAGGAAAAGACATGGCTCGAGCAGTCTAACAGCTAGCTCGAGCAGTCTAACAGCTAGCTCGAGCGACCAAAGAGGTGATTCTATGTATTTTAAGGTTTTTAACCTAATATTTTGTATCCTCTTATAAAGGGGGACTTAGGAGATTCTTGGAGATTATTGGTAGGCTGTTACACTCATATTGTGGCCTCTCTCTCAAGAGTTATAGATTATTGTTGGCTCCTTATAATCTCTTTCAAGTTCATAGTGGATCCTTGCCATGCCTCGCCCGTGGAGTACTCTCTTGCTTTGTGCTTGGGAGGAACCATGTAAATCTCTGTCAAGTGTCACTAATAAAACTTTATTGTAGATGGAAAAAAAAAAAAAAAAAAAAGCTATATGGACACTTCAACATATAAAAAATTACCTATCCATAGTGATGCCCTAAGCCTATTATTGAAGTTAAAGTGCGACTAATTAATTTATGTTGTTAAGTGGGAATTCATTTCATAATGTCCATCCATGTGGCAGAATCAATTAAAGACACACGGTGGCCTTTCTTTGGTTACATGTGGTTTCATCATCATAGAGATAAAGAATAAATTAAGCATTTTTAGAGTGGACCACTTTATCCCTAAAGGTTAATTTTAGTTTCTTATGATTGTTTTTTGCAGAAAGAAGTAATGTGACAGGTAGTTGGTTTTAATGGAACTCTAAATTCCAATCCCAAAGAACATGGTAATTATACCAGGGCCAATTAGGATTCTCAAAGAACAATCACCGTTGGTAGTGTGGGATGAACCTATGACCACCGCACTAAGTGGTAATATTCAGTTAAGATGGTGATTAATTAGGAAGTAGGAGCAGAGCCAGCTCAGAGATTTCGGAGACCTAAATCGAATTTATTAAACGAGGTCCACCCTATGTTTCACAATTGTCAAATTTTGGACCTTAAATTCAAATTGGGCCATTTTTTGTATGGAAAGCTCACACAAAAATTATATTGGGTCTAGTATATATATTTAGGGTTCCTAAATAATTGAGGGCCCTAAAATTTTAATTTTTCGGTGGGCCTAAAGCCCAAGCTTTTTGGGATTCATGTCTAAGCTGGCTCTGAGCAGGGGGTTTATTCTTAATGGGAATTTCATTCTAAAAGATGGAATTCAACTGAAAGAGTTGTACTCGTACATAATAATACAATGGGAACGCTCTAAACAGGGAGGGAAAAAATACAAACAATTAAGCATTAAATCAAGATTTGCTAGCTAGGATCGGATTCCCACTGAACTACAGGAATAAAACATAAAACCATATGTAGATCAATTGGATTTCGAGTTAGGAGAGTAATCACGGCATGTCTACTTGATGGAACGAAAACGTTATTCCAATTGAATCAACAGAAGCCGACTTGAGTACGATGTAAAGCCTTACAATTCCTATGAAATGCAACTAGCTAAAGGATTCAATTCACGAAAGTAGAGCGTAATCCCGATGGAGATCAACGTGCTCTCCAAAGCAAAGAAAGCAACCAACGAAAGCAAAGAAAACAGAAAAACGAACTCATCAAAATCTAGCACTAGTAAATAACTTAGAAAGATCGAGACCGAGACAATGAATTTTCACAGTGTAAGAAAACCGATTAGTGGTCAAGTTATTGAATCCCACCAAATTTTGTATTTGAGAGAGTATTTGAGAGAGTATTGAATCCCACCAAATTTTGGATTAAACGTTTGCATAAGTAAAAGGATAATAAATTTCAAAAAAAAAAAAAAAACAACAATATAAGAAAACCGATTAGTGGTCAAGTTATTCATACAAAATGATCATTATTGGGAATAATTTTGCTTGTCCTGCAAAAAGTTGTCTTATCAGGAATAATTCTTGTAGGAAGAAACAGGTACTTAATTCATTATAAAGTTCTCTTATCTGGAATATCTTATATCTTAAGAGTTCCTAGTATATTTTTTTTTATTTTTTATGGAAGAGATCATAATTGTTATGCTTAATTATTCAAGACTAATCAAGACAATTTATTAAATCGTGACATATTTTGTCTCAATTTAAATAAGATATTGGTCATTACTCTAATATGATATTTAAGCGAGCGTATTTTTGAACAACCTCCATGATAAGTATAATGATAATTGCACACTCAAATATTAGATATGAAAAGTAAGAACTACGCGCATCTCTACTCCTGACATTAAATTTGGAGATTTCAAATTTTTTTTAAAAAGCTTATGTGACAATTTGACATATTTAATAAATAGCCAGATAAATAGAGCTTCATTGGTACTACAAAAATAAAGAAATTAATCAAACGGTCTAAATATAGTGTCAAAAAGTCACTTTCGAATAAGTATGTTTTTATTCTGGTTTGTGGAGATAAGATATGATGCATGGGAGCCAAGACCAATTAATTTTGACAGCAAGTAATACATGCCAAATGCTACAAAAAAAAAAAAAAAAAGGGATCGAGATTTGACATCAAGTAGTTCATGAAATTACAGCACTAGCAATGGGTTTAATTTACCAGACTGGACCTGATAGAATCTCCAATCTAATTCTTCAAAATTATTCATTCTAAAGAATTAAAATAGTAAATCTCCAATGTTAACTCAAAAAGTGATTTCGAAGGATATAACTATATATTTACTGTAACTCCAACCACATTAATTCTTCATTTCTTCAAAATTTCATCAACTATCTCCAAACCTCAATATTTCCTCCAGAATTTAAAGTTATCAATTTTAAAAAATTTGTCAAATATATTGATGATTGGTCTCATTTTAAAGGTATTGTGAGTCTTTTACTCATTATTTTATTTTCATGTTAAATAATTAGAGCATCCTAGCTCTAGCAATCTGAAGTAGATAAAAAGAAATGGTGAAAGTTCTTCACATTTTGAATGATCCTTCAAATATAAAGTACCAAAAATGGATCTTCATTTTAAAGGACTCAAATGAAGTATGGTTGGGGGAGGGAAATTCTTCAAAAATAAAGATATGCAAACACAAAAGAAAATTTTGAAGTACGGTTGGAGTTGCTCTGATCCATTGGGTTAAAGCTTTAGCAATTTTTTTTTTTTTTTTTTTTGCAAGGTCTCACTGGTGAGTAGTACCTGAACACCACAAGAATTCTATCCCTCCTTCATTCAAATTTGCAGGTCACAGGCATACGACGGTTTGTTTGGGCACTTCTATTGTCGCTAAATATATTGTGCATACAGACTCGGCCCTGTGTTTCGCGAGGCTCCAACTCTATCCTCAATTTGAGGCCCTTCATATATATAAAAAAAAAAAATTCTACGAGAAGGGGCCCCAAAATTGGCCCATTTTCGTTGGACCCCAGGCCTGGGCCTGTGTGCATACACTTGGTTTTACTCATACTTATCCTAAATCCTTTGGACTCCAATGCTTTTCTCCAAATATCTAATTTAGCATTAATCTCCCTTGCAGTTTCATCCACTAGGACATTATCATCTGCAAACAACATGCTCTAAATTATGAGGATAAAGAGAAATAGAGGATGATCCTATGAGGTAAAGGATGTAACTTTTCTCCACTAAATTGACATTATTTCACTTTGTACACGTATTTTTCATTTTCTGGTGAAGTTTATCCTCCAAAAGGCAATACCTTCAAAATGAAATGAATTTTAGATATTTGTAACTGAAGTTTGGGCTAGAAAATTGTAATTTGAAAGGAAAAGCGCGGGTGTTTGGGTTTCGAATAGAGTTTTTTTGTTGGGAAAAAAAAAATAGGGGTAGAAATAGAGCATTAATTAGATTGGAGTAATATACTTGAAATGGGGTATATTTTTTTGATAAACAAGTTTTACATAGCTATTACCCCGAGCTTCCACCATTCTTGTTTTCGTATTTTATTAGATTAAATACTAAACAACTATTAGTTTTTTGTCTATTGTGTCGTCTTATATGAACTTTTTCAAATTTTGTTCCATATGTTCATACTTTTCTCATTTAATACCAAAAATTACAACAAAAAGCTAAATACAAAAATACTGTAAAAAAGAGTACCATATCAATAATTTAATGGAAACTTCACCTAAATAGGGCATCGGATAGAAGATCTAAACTTTATGTCACGATACTTAAAGAGGTGGTACAGGAAGGTATACAAAAATATCTAAGCACCAAATGAGGACAGGTACAAAAAAACTTTAATTTATTCTTTTTGAATAGATTTTTGTGTTGAAAGTATCTCACAATAGACACTACTATAAAAGTAATTCTAAAGCATAGCTGAAATATTTGACTCGTGATTGTTTCCAAACCCGCCATCTCCCTCATGCTTGCTTTTGAGCATCATTATGTGGCTTAACAATTTAACTTTAAAATTAAAATAGAGAGCAAATTCCTTCAAAATCTCAAAAATCAATCTCACCAAACGAACTCACCAATTTGAAGATTTCTTAACTTTGCTACAGTAACTTAACAAATTTGGTGACTTACTATTCACTCACCAAAAGAGGAGGGAGAGAGGAGTAAAATTTTGAATAGAGAGTATGATTCTGTGAGTTTTTTATAAAGTGATTTGATAAATTATAAAAAGTGTTTATGAAGTTAAATTTAATATTTTTTTTTTTTTTTTATGTATCAGATAAGGATGTCCTTACATGGAATCAATTGAGCAATCTTTTGCTCGGCAAGTGCAAACCACTTGCAAGCTTCAGCTTTCGTTAGGCCTTTTTCATTGTACTTTTTGATTTGATTGTGAGTCATTACTCAGACTCGGCCAAGTGATTTTGGAGTTGAGAGAATCACCTTTTTGTGGATTATTATATCCATGTTCTTTTTGATAACTCCGGCGTCTCGACTCGAGACCGCTCATGTCTATCTTGACGTTCTTTTTGATAACTCCGGCATCTCGACTCGAGACCGCTCATGTCTATCTTGACGAACTCTTATTATCAGATTAATTTTATTATTCCTTCCGTCCCTATTTAAATGTATTAATTCGTAAATCTAACTTATTAAAAAACATCGTCATCACACATTTCAAATCAACTTTTACCTCTACTTTATACTTTTTACATCAACTTTACCTCTACTTTCAAAAATTATCCTCCACTTTTATCCATTAACCCTTTACCAATTAACTTTTCAAAATGACAAAATGGTAATTGTATCAACTTTTACCCAATACATTTTCAAAACACTCACTTATTAAGAGACAGCCCAAAATGGAAATCTAAACACTAAAAATGGGACGGATGGAGTATCATTTATTGGGGGAATCCAATTAAAAGCGAAAAGAGACCACGTATTACTAATTGATAGTACGTGAGAACCAATGTTACATGTCCACAAGTAAAGTTCAACTCGCAATAAAAAGTATTATATTGGCATTTTTCAATGCTTCAAAAAAAGAAATATATACACATGTTTTCTAGCATGGTGACTACGTTGTTGTTTTTCTACAAAGTGGTTATTGCTGATTTTCACCGGATTCCACCTGTACACTTGGGTTAGAGCGTAAACTATGGATTATTTAGGATACTAAAATTTCGTCATCAAGAGTCCAGCATGTTCTGAGTTATTTAATCCCTATAGCATCATCATGAAGTTGTTTCGTCATAAAAGAAAAGACCTTCCGAAGCTCTTTTGGCTTCTTCTCCCTTTACGGTGGCGTATTTCTGGCACATTGCATTGGATCATCAAGGTCATGGGGCACGAGTTAACAATTTTAATGACACTCTCCGTCCAATTTTATGTGCTATATATGTACGAAAAACTCAACGTTTAAGAAGACATATATATCCTTATAAAATTTTATTAGACTTCTAGTATAATCTTTTATTGTATATTCTTAGAATTATTTTTAGTCATTTACGATGATTAGCTTAGAAATATACCCATTTTTTCTGTGAATTTTCCGAAAAATATATTTTGTAAAATCATATAGTAGAACAGTAAGCAAATTAACAAAATGAGACAGAAGGAGTATTAATTTATTTTTGTTTTTATTGTAGCTCCACTAGAGCTGTCACTCATCGTGATTCATATTCCTCAAGAATTATTGGTCCCACAATACACGACGCAACATCTTCCGCAACTCATTCTCGTTCAATCGTGATATAGGCAGTTAATTTTGCAAAAAAAGAAAAAAAATGTGACTTTTTACAAACTTTTTGTTTTGGGAATTCTATAGAAAACCAACATCAACGGCCAATAAAAGGTATTAAAATTTGATGTTCCAATGAAAATGCAGATAAACCCAATGGGTGAACTAAAATGACAGGGCAAAGTTGTTACAAGTCATTGACTTGAGATTAAAACAAAGTACGTGTACGCAAGAAATCCAGAAAGTTATAATATACTCTATTATTTTGAGGATAAATTCAGTTCTTAACGTGCGCATTTAGTATGGGTATCTATTCTAACTCTACGGGCGACAGTGACCATTTATCCACAAAAAAATTATGATATTCGAAAAAATGAATATGTACATTTGAAAGCTATCCTGTCCTTGTTGTTTGTTATTCATGTGATTGATATCACAAGTTTTATCATCTTTCTCAGACTGTAAAACACAAAACAATTAGCAAAAAAAAAAAAAAAATTTGATTTCAATGCAACATTCAAAAGAATTGCAAGATACGGTCCCTGATCTAGTAATTTTATGTGATTTTTATTAAGTCATTGGAGTGATTGTTCAGTGCTTCTGGAGCACTGCCGTGTGGTGCACCATGGGCCTTCTTTGTCACACATATGGACAGCAAAATTTTGATGCACTTCGTAGCCGTGTTGCAGTTGCATAAATTCATGAGTGCTATGCAAAATATAAATAAGACCAACTGTATTTATGCTAACAATCATTAATTAGTAATTAAGGCCTAACTACGGATCGTGTTATTGATGGGAGGCTTATAAATGCATGTAAATTGAGCCATAAAATGTATAGTTAAAAAATGGGACATATTCTCATGATTTTATTTTTTGTGGCAAACAAGAATTTTATTAATTGTCGAAAATAAAATAAAAATATTAAAATTAAAGGATCCTAAGCAAAAAGCATCAAGCCGGAGAAAGAAAAACCTACCCCACGAGAAGGCACTACCTCACTCCGACAATCAATTGTCGCCAAGATATTACTCGGATATTTTCACGATGTTACTTTGAAATCTTCTTTTGTTCGTCTATGTTTTCTTGTTTTGCAATAAGAAAAAGTAATATATATATATATATTTAAGGATGTTAATCTGGTAAATAAATAATTATTCATGGGGTATTTAATTTTAACTCCATTGATGTTCAATTGACCGTGGAAATTAAATGATAAATCATATTGTAATAGCGTGTAATATCAGACCAATTCCAATGCATATTTTCTTAAAATAAATGTAGTACAGATAATCATTTTGTCCAATTGAATTGCTTAAATTGTCAATTTTAACGTCGATTAACAGAAATTGACTGGAAAACTTAAATTAGCATGCATCAATTCGTGAATATTTTTTATAAATTGGTTTTCAAATTTGAAAAATTTTATTAAATATAAACGAACGATTTCTATAGTCTTGCAATGCGTTTGGTGCTCTATGGGGACCCAGATCTTAGTTCAATTACTCCATTCAAGTTGTATGTATACATCTGAACTAAAGTACATATATATATAGAGTGAGTTTTTTTTTTTTTTCCCAATTATAAAAAAAATACAGTCGATGATGGGATTGATAATAGTTTCAAAGTTGTGTTGCGCCAATCTTTAATTTCCACATCAGACTCAAAAATCAGGAATACTTTTGATTCGATCAAGATTTCGTTCCAAATATAAACACTTAAATCAATCATACTTTTTCCTGTGACCATCTATAAAGAATCGATCATGTTTATCCTATCCTATTTTAATTTGGAAACATTTTTAGGGTCTTAAATTTAAGATTAATCACGTTGGTATTCCTAGATTTCTCCTTAAACAAAGTCGTCTGGCAATAATATATTGAGTACAGATTTGAGTGTAAAGGAGACTTGGCAATTTGGCATTCATGTGATGCCGAAGTTCGACTCCGTTTTGCAATATTATTATTTTAGATGATGAGGTACACCATGCACGACTATTATGGTTTTTTCGGCTTACTATATTCTGATGATATCAACTTTTCTGTTTAATGTCCACCTAACACACTTGCTTTATAATTTTTTTATTAATTTACTAATGGGACATTTACCATCATGTCATTCTTGGATCTCATAATTACCATCAGGTCAAGCCTAACTCTGAAAAATTCTCATTAGGTCAAAGTGATACCATAATTACCATGCGTACCCTATGAAAGTGTCTAAAATCTTAGGGTACTTTATGAAAGTGTCTAAACCACCAAAACCCTATAATAGGAATGAGTGCACCCTAAACCTAAACTCTAGGGTACCCTTACGACTAGGGTATCCTACGACTAGGGTACCCTATGAAAATGCCTAAAATCCTATAGTATTCTATGAAAGTGTCTAAACCACTAAAACCCTATAATATGAAAGTGCACCCTAAACCTAAACTCTAGGGTACTCCTATGACTGGGGTACCCTATGACTAGGGTACTCTATGAAAGTGCCTAAAATCCTAAAGTACTCTATGAAAGTGTCTAAACCACTAAACCCCTACAATAGAAAAAATGCACCATAAACCTAAACTCCAAAAAAGAGTGACTTACCTTAGTGGTAATTAAAAAAATGACTTTCCTTAGTGGTAATTAGACATCTTTTTTCTAGACCTAGAGATAATAATCCCTTTACTAATTTGTTATTGGTTAGCGATTGCAATGAGAGAGAGAAAAGTCAAATTAAAATTGTATATAAAGTAGAGGGCATGGGATAATTATTGGGCTCATAAGAAATTTGTTGATCGAGGATGGGACAAGAAATGCCCCATTGACTTGGTGGTACTCGGAGAATCAAAGGACCATTCTAGTAGACTCTAGGAAAAATGTGGACCTTTGGGACCAATTGTCTAGAACTAACGTTGATTTATGCGGCAAAAAGTGCACGTCCTTCGTCTTTTTCAGATTTAATGACGATACCATTGTGTTATATATCTTCATTGAATGTCGATATATGTGCCTAATTTGAAATTTTAATTGGCTTGCAAGTAGTACCAGCTAAGCAAACCGAACAAAACTACTATTGTTTGTATATTTCCATGCGTATTTCTCTTTTAATAACTTAGAGTGTCCAGATCAGTTTATGCTTAGTAGATAGTATGTCTAATATCTGTCGAAAATCAATCTCACCGTTGATCGTCCATCTGTGTTGTATGTATATGTACGGATTATTCTAAATATTTGGAGTTCACAGAGTTGTGATGAAGGCAAATAAATTTCAAAAAAATATTTATTCCTATTTTATCTTTGCGTATTTTCACATGCTTCAAACATTGCCGCCTGCAATTATACATTTACACGCTATAATGTTTATTTTATATGCATCGAGGCTAAACGCCGAAATTAAGGGGTCAATGGCATTCACTATAGATCAGCGGTACATAATAGATACCCAAATATAGATAAGAAAATAGATATGACAAGAGCCATGGGATGGAAGTGAGTCATACACACATCAGATTGCTCCACTATATGCAAATGTCTATGCTTATACTTCCTACGTCTCAAAAATATTGCCTATTTTGGGAGTTCGTGCACTTTTCAATGCAATATATCTTATCATCTATAATGTTTTAAGTTATTTTAAATAAAAACTTTGTATCTTAGATTTAATTGAGATCTATCAAACAAGATCCATATTGCATATAAAATGTATTACCGATTGAAATATATAATCAATTTTTTATCCTGTTAGAATGGAACGAGTGACTATAATTTTGGGACGGAGGGAAGTACATTTGTGTCTTAATGGTTTCCTTTCTCCACGTATGAACGAAGTATTGGGAGATTGTTTAAGGTCGTCCCATAAGACAAGTTAAAGGGGATTACTCATCGGGGATCAAGACAAGTTAAGGGGATTAGATTAGATATATTAGTAATTAATTACGGTTTAATGGTTACGCAATTCAAAGTAGTAAATGATTAACAAGAGTTCACAGAGTTTTGATGAATTTCAAAAAAAATATTTATTCCTATTTTATCTCTACGTATTTTCGTCTGCTTCAAACATTGCCGCCTACAATTATACATTCACACGCTATACTCCCTCCGTCCGCATTTGTTGGTCCGTTTTGGGGATTCCAACTTTTTTTCCATTACTTTTTGTCCACTACTTTTTGTGTAACTTTTCCATATTTTAGCCTTTAACTTTTGAAAATGGACAAACATTTTCGGACTTGAAAAAGTATGTTTGTGGACCAACAAATCCGGACGGAGGGAGTAATATTTATTTATATGCATCAAGGCTAAACAACGAAATTAAGGGGTCAATGGCATTCACTACAGATCAACGGTACATAATAGATTACCAAATAAATAGATACGATGGAAGTGAGTCTTACACACCGCGGAAGATTGTTTAAGGCCAACCCATAAGACAAATTAAAGGGGATTACTCATCGTGGATTAAGAAAAGTTAAGGGGTTAGATTAGTATATATTAGTAATTAATTATGGTTTAATGGCTGCGCAATTCAAAGTAGTACTAATGATTAACAAGAGATTAAGAGAGGAGAGTGGTTGGTGTTAATTAATTTTCAAATGGGTTTGAAGAAATTGATGGATGTGTCGGTCATTATATTCAATGGGTGTAGGACCACCAGCAATAAAGACCTCTAAAACCTTCGCCCCACAATGGGCGGTCACGATGAGGTCAACGATTGAGGGATGAAGAAAGTGGTACGTACCTATCTGAAGACCATTTGGACATGTTTTCTATGCTCCCAGTCAACTCTGGCAGCCTGATCGTCTGTTTTGTTTATTATTATTATTATTTGGCAGTTCCTGATTTTCCGCATCTCACCTTACCTTAGCCATGACCTCACCATTTTTTTTTATTCGATTATGGTTCGGGTTTTCTAAATTAGCTTACTTGTGCCTTAACTAATTTTTCTATGTTCCGGTCAAAAGCATGTTATATATGTACGTCTGAATTAAGGTATTCACAAAAAATTACTCCTTAAGTTCAATATTTGTTAGTCCACTTCACTACTCCACGGAACTCTAAAAAAATTGTCTTTTTTATTCTGATTTATAAATTTTTTTATAAGCAATATAGATTTTGTTTGATAAATCTCAATTAGTTTTATTAGAAAAAATTTTTAAAATTATTTGAAACATCATAAATGCTGAGATATAGACGGCTTTTTAAGCGGCGCGTGTGTCGAAAATGGACCAACAAATTGGAACGTAGGGAGTACTTGATTGTGGCCTGACCTCAAGAGTGGAACCTTGGTCAATCATGTGATGGAGCAAACCGACCTAAACAACCAGACTAACCCTTAGGACTATGAGTCAGCATTTTGAAATTACTATTCTACGTGTCAATATTATATAGGGGGTTACATGTGCGTTACGTTACACCATTGTATTCCCCCCTACTTCCCCTAACTTTTTAACAACCAAACCCTACTACATTTTTTTTTTTTTTGTGTTCCTTGGGTAGGATGCCAAAATCCTACCTCAGTTCGATCGTTGAAATCGCTTAGAGTAAATTATATTGGTTAGTCATAAGCAGTTTTTTTATTTAAAATAAAGAGGGTAGCTGTTACGAGTTTAAAACTTGATGTCATAGGAGGAGGATAAGTTTCTAACTTCCAACCACCCTCATATATATATATATATATAGAAATCTTCTAGTCCAAACCCTCCCGAGAATAAGAAAAAATGATTTTTTTTGTTTTGCAAATTATTTTTGGAAAATCCGAACCGTCCAATGTGTTCAGAAGGTGTTTTCAAAGGTCCTCGCGGGAAATCTTAAAAAAAAAATACTAGGAAGGGCTTGATCCAAGCAGTTTTTCGCAAAAACTGTATTTTAACACATTGTACAGATCGGATCGTCAAAAAAATGCTCGGATCACAAAGGCCCGGAAGTCCGGAGTCCAGACTAAAAGTGGAACCTATATATATATATATATATACGAAAAACTTCTAGTCCACACCTCCCGAAAATAAGAAAAATTTGATTTTTTTTGTGTTACAAATTATTTTTGAAAAATCCGAGCCGTCCAATGTGTTCAGAAGGTATTTTCAAGTGTCCAGGCAGGAAATCTTCAAAAAATAATACCGGGAAGGGCTTGATCCAAGCTGTTTTCGCAAAACATATATATTTATATTTTTTGCGAAAACAGCTTGTATCAAGCCCTTCCCAGTATTTGTTTTTGAAGATTTCCCGCCTGGACACTTGAAAATACCTTCTGAACACATTGGACGGCTCGGATTGTCAAAAAAATATTTGGATCGTGGAGGTCCGGGAACGGGAATCCCGTTTTAGAAGCTTACCCTATATATATATATGAATCCCGTTCTACTAAGGACTCCCTCAAACTCGTAATTTGCAGACCTCATGGATCGGGGTCGAATCTCGACGATCCGAACCGCTCAATGTGTTTAAAACGTGATTTTAAGGGTTACCGCGAGGATTCGTCCAAAACAAATACTTGGAAGGGTTTCATTCGAGCATTTTTCTATAAATTATATATGTACGGTTATTATGAAAAACCGCTCGGATGAAGCCCTTTTGGGTATTGTTTTTTCGTGATTCCAGACGTTGGGCATGGAAAACATGTTTTAAACACATTGAGCGGTTCAGATTGTCGAAATTTGGTCCGGAAAATCAAAAAAGGGGTGGTCCTCACGGAGGAGATCTTTGAGGGAGTCCTCAATAGAACATCTTCCTATATATATATATATATATGAGTTTATTAAAATGATATGTTTTTTTTTTTGAGAATAGAAAGAAATTTCATTATCTGTGAATACGCCAGTACAAATTTCCGCCGGCGATAAATGGAGACCTTTATAGGTTGAATTACAAGTAATATAGGTTGAATTACATTTTGGGTCCATTGATTAAAGACATTACGATGAAAAAATTAGATCGAAATTATTTTTTCTTGCGCTTGACATATACTAGTAAATGACTAGTTGCTGACTTTTTATAGATCCAAGTCATATATATCTCTAATTTGTGCATCACACAGCTATTACAGCTTGTTTGACAGCCTCTTTTTCAACTTTTCATTTTTACATTTTTTACTTTTGAGTGTTTTGCTCGAAATTGCAAATTAAATACATTATTCTGCGTAATTGTGTTTTGGTTTGTTGACATTAGAGAGGAGAAACCAAAAGTAGTGAGGGAGGAACTTTTCGATTTCTAATTTTCTACTTTTTTTTCAAAATACGTTCTGCATATTTCTCTCAAACAGTCTAGCAGATTCAAAATGCATTCTGAACATAATCCAAAAAGCCGAAAAATTAAAAGTGAAAAGCTGAAAATAAACTTCCCAAAATATATGAGCCTCCCAGAGTGCCAAAACTTGGAGTCTCATTTGAATAACAACATTTATGAAGAAAGAAGCTGGGATGTGAAAGCGGTTCAAGAAATATCGGTCGCCACTTGCGCAATCAGTAGGAGCAGTCTTTTTCCGCCTCACCACCCCACTTACTGCGTTGAACTGGAAGAACCCCCTAATAAAGGTAAGCATTTGATTGACGAACGACGTCGAAGTGATGTATATGACTTGACTGTTTACTAAGGGTCTGGCTCTGGTGCCCCAAAGTGGTATTGTTTACCAACTGGAGTCCCAGTTTTACTTACCATAAATACTGGGTCTACAAACTACAAAAATATATTCCACTTACAATAAACATAGGATTTACTTACCACAATTTATAGTCTATACGTGTGGTAAGTAAAGCTTGTGTTTGTGGTATGTAAAATCCGTGTTCATAGTAAGTATAATTGAGCGGGAAAAGAGCAAAACTATCCTCTTTCTTGTGGTGATTTTCATCTAATGGCTCAAATTTATTTATTTTTGACCTAATGACTTAGATTTAGTAAGGCACCGGTGCCCCAATACCACATTGGGGCACCATAGAAATATTCGTTTACTAACCGCACACACTCCCCACCCCACCACCATTTTTGTCTTTTTCTTTTCCCGAATTGACAGACTTATTTTCTTCTTCTATCTGTCTGTTGTTTGCTTTCACGTGGGGAAGACTTGCGAGTCGAAGGGACGGAGGGAGTGAGTCTGTGAGTGTGATATTTTCACGCGGCGAATGGAGGGAGGCTCAGTGCTTCCGTAGACCTCACTAGTACTACTTGTGTGTGTGGCTCGCGTTTTCGGTGGCTACTAAATGAATCTTGGCCTTTTAAAGTACACTTGGACGAGGTCCAGTGTATTACGGAGTGTAAGGCGCTACGTCTCTCGAATATTAGGCCCATAATCGGTAATTGAAGGTCGCAATCCTAGATATATCCACAGGAAGATCGGGCAAATCAAGATTTCTATATGACTTTCTTTCGTCAAAGGATCGTTATTACATGTAGAAGTTGAAGATGATTCTACACGTTCTCCTCTTAATTAGATATCGCTCCATACCTCTAGGGACAAATATAAAATTTATATATAATAGTCAATATAGGATTTGTCCACTTTCCAAAAGCAACAATCAATTATGCACCAACAGCTCTCAAATAATTATAACAAAAATTGAGGTTTTTTTTTTTTTAATCGGTAACATAAAAGATTTTATAAAGCTCGATAAAGGTATATATGGTTTGGATTTCACCAATTGGCTTATCCCACATAAATCCCTTCCAATCTCCTTTGCTTTGTTCCTATTGTCAAAATCCCTTTCTGGAAGACTGGAATGCCTCGTTTGATTCGCGGATTAATTGCTTGGGATAGGATTAACTGTATCACTTCCTGAGTTATCCCAAGTTTGGTTCCCCAATAACTCTCTGGATTACTAAACCCGGTATTATTTTTATCCCTACATAGGGGGTACTATACAAAGATGAGATTGTTTTCGAAAATATTCAAATGATATTGGAATTGCTCTAAAAAAGTGTTTTCCAAATTGTTTTTTTTTTTCGTTTCTTTTTGAAAAAAAAAATATTTTCAAACTGTTTTTGGGAAAAAAAAATATTTTTAAAAAAACTGTTTTTGGAAATAATTATTTATCTAAAAAAACTTTAATTCAATTGTTATAGAGATGATTTTTAAAAAAAAAACTCTATGTTATTAAAATTATTTTGAAATAATATTTTTTCAGAAACTTTATTTTTTTTTTTTTAAATTTTCTTATTTTTTTTAAATGATTGTTCTGAAAAAGTATTTCAAAATTATTTTTTTAATTATTTTTTTAAAAAAACCATTAAAAAAATTATTTTTTCAAAATAATTGTTTTCAAAACAATACTTTTCCAAACTAGTTTTGTTATCTAAAAAAAAATTTCAAAATTTTCTTATTTTAAATGTTTTTCAAAAAATAATTTTAAAAATTCATTATTAAAAAAAATACTTTTCTTGTTATTTAAAAAAAAAAATTATTTTAACTTTTTTTTATTGAAAAAAATTGTCCCATAAAGAATCTCACGCGAATCAAACATGGAATTTTGTAGAATAAGGGATGAAATTAGTACCAAGACTATTAATCGTAGGATTATTAATCCCATCTATTTCAATCCGCGAATCAAACGAGGCCGAAGGGAATTATGTGGGATAAGCCAATTTCCACCCTTATATTACTAAGCCTGAGTTTGCCAAATGATCTTAGTTAAAAATTTGCTAAAATCATGATTGAATTTAGCAAATTTAAACTAAAATCATTTGGCAATATAGTTTCACAATTTGATAAGTTCATTTCGTAGGTCTAGGTGTAAATCATTCTTACAAAAGAATTAATCGAATGTCGATAACTGCTTGATTCAATAAATTAAATTCCAGGAAAAAAAATATGTTAATTAATTCATTCTTTTAAAAAGAATGTAAATATTTTAAAATTCCTATTAATATGCTGTGAATCTAATTTTCTCATAAATAATGTGCATGTCCAGACAAAAGATGGTTCCAATTATAGGTTAGTTCATTGGCCTATCAATATGCCATGAATCTAATAATGTGAGCCGAATTACTGTATTAAGGTTAATTTCATTCATTTTCAATTTGGTCTGCGCCGCCCTCTAGTGGGCGCGGGCGCTCCTCCCAGTACCCCACGCACTACAGAAAAATGGTGGTGCACGCACACATCAAAAGCTGCTCATGATTTCCAAAATGTTATTCACGTCTCTGCACCTTTTAATTTCGAAATTACAATACCCTTGTAATTAGGGGGTAGAGCTAGAATTTTCTGAGTCACTCGAAAATTATTTAATTAAAATGCGGAGAAATTTGGGTTATTGAGGCGAAAATTTAGGCATAATAAAAAGGATTGTGTTTCTCATTTGACAATGGGATGAGAAAAACCTAGCCGCCTCTCTTCCTTCCCCTCTCTCACCCTAGGATTTTCACCACCCTTATGCGGTAGCGGGAGAAGAGGGCTTTACCCTTGATGGTTGTTTTTCTCTTCCACATCGTGATGGATTTTTTTCGCTCTCAATAACTCATCATTTTCATTAAGGGTTTTCTCTCTCGATTTCATATGTCAGAGTTTCTTTATGTAATCCCCTCTTTTCCTTTCTTTCGACTTCCCCCTTCATCACCAACCCTTCCTTCGTTGCTCCTCCACCATCGTTGCCAACGTGTGATCACTAATGGGTTGACGATCATGATTGTGGTTCTAGTTAGTATCTTGAGCTGGTCGGAGATCCGTGATGTGTGGTCATGGTAGCAATAATTCTACATGTAATGGATTAAGATGGTCTGTGATGTTGTGGGGTTTTTTTTTTTTTTTTCCCTTTTTACTTTTTCGATTGGATATTGGATTTCCATCGAACCAGTGAGGTGTCTATTTTTGGCCGGGAAAGATTTGTCTGGTTTTGGGTATAACCATTGAGCTGAGTCCACACCATCGTGGTTGCTTGGTTTCCTTTCCCAACAAAAAAAAAACATGTTTGGTAGCCATCGAGCTGAGTACTCACCATCGTGGTTTCTTGGTTACCAAACATGTTTTTATAGCCATTGAACTATGTCCGGTTATCTCTTGGCTTTCCCACAAGGCAGACCAAGGTTCGAGTCTAGGCAGAGGCGTTTGGGGTTTAGAGCTATAAATAGCTTCTAGACCCCCTCTGATAGTTATGGGGAAAAAGATTACATTAGTGTTTATGGAGTAATAATTGGGGATCCATTAGTGTTTATTCCAACAAAAATGATAAGTGTACAACAACCCAGTTCCAACATGTCTCTAACACACTCATATGGTGTGTAGAGCCCACACATACTTCACACTCAAGTGTGTGTGTGGGCTCCACACACCATGTAAGTGTGTTGGAGCCATGTTGGAGACTTTTGTTGTACATGTATCATTGTTGTTATTCCAACTGGATAAAAAACTAGTTTTAATTTTAAATCGGTAATGAATTTTATATGGATCTTGTTTGATAAATCTCAATTAGGTTTATAAGACTATGTCTTCAAAATCACGTAAAACAATGTAAATTACGAGATATAATCAATTGAAAAGTGACACGAACTCTCAAAAGAGACTAATAAATTGACGGAGGGAGTAATTCTAATAACATAATTTATTAAAAAAAAAAGACCAAAATTTCGGATCTTTAAAGCCTCTCTAAACTTAAAAACCAAAAATTCATTTTCCAACTCATTTTTTATGCTTCCACCTCCAACAACTAAAAAGCAGAAATAGAAAATGCAAAAAGATTCTTTCTTTTCAAAAATTCTCTTTCCACTCATTATCTTATTATTTTCATTTTTCTCTCTATCTCTCTCTAATCATTACCTCATTATTTTCATTTTCAAAAACCCAACCAAACAGTATCTCAAAATTCTATTCAAAACCAATCCAAACACAGCAAAGGCTCCCATATCGGAGAAATGAAATTATGCTCAGTCTGGGGTAGCCTCTCAAAATTTAGTTTCAATAACATTCAGCCATTGGAGTTTGGCTTTGTTCCCTTCTTACACTTTTGCATTCTGAATCGGTAAGTAACTCGACTGAAATGGGAAATAAAAGATACTAGTATGAACACAGATTTCTGAAAGAACGCATAACGAACACTAAACCGAAAGCACATTCAGCACTGGAAATTCAGATATCGATATTGTACAAGATTTCTAATCTAAACAAGTTCTCATGGTCGATAAAGCCGAGGAATGAGAAACGGGTGCGGCCAGAACACCGACCGAAACATTTCAATGCAAGTATTGAAAAGGGCAGAAGAAGAGTAAAATGAAGATTGAATGATCCAATACTGTGTTTTTGCAGTTACACGGCTGTTTGTCAGCTTAGGTTCTGGAAATACTCAGCTGGTATGGCCGGCGGGCAGTATTTCTTCGCAACGAATTTGTACTGAAATCCACAAAGAGTAACAAAAAGCAGTATATTAATGTAGCTACAGAAGATCACAGATTTTATGTCTAATACTCTCATTTTTCTATTTGAGTCAATGATGAATGTCTACATCGGTCGAACTCAATGAGCATATCAACTATCCAAAAACATTGAAAATGGTTTCCAATTTTAATGTAGTCTTTGGATAACTGATAACGGTTTTCATCAATCACAGAGAAACAGTTAAAAGCTGTATCATTGGCAGAAATCCAACCCTTGGAACTATTCCATTTTCCATTTGTTCAGAAAGTTTGGGCCATTTTTTCTAATTTCGATTGTAATTTGTTTTCTTAAATTGACTTTATTACAAAAAAAAAAAACGTAGAGTTTTAATGTTCTGATGCCCACTCAAGTATTTTTTTTGGGGAGGGTTATACGTGAACGTGAGCACATGAGAGAAAGAGAGAGAAGCCTAGAATTAGGAAATTCTGCTAACCTTGTGTAGACTGTATTTCTCCCTGATTGCCGGTAAGCTAGAACTTTGGCTGTTACAGCATAGGCTATGCAGCGCCTTGACACAGTCGGATAAATCACAGGGCTGGTAGTGTGTGTAATGCCGCAAGGTAGAATTCTGTTTGAATACGTAAGTTAGAAAACCTAAATAAAACTTCTCACATTAAGATGTCGAGAGGAGGAGGAAAAACAATACTGAGGTACCAAATTCTGATATCTATCTATCTGAAGTCTAAGCCAGAAGCAAAGTCTGCAGTTATATACACCAACACACGTACCCAAGGTCTTTTTGAAGGAATGAGTATGTATTTGGCCAAGAAAATTGCCGATGCAGCAATGACTGACGGGGCATAACAAAGCATGTTGTACTCTAGAAGGGATAGCTCTGCAAGATAGTTTGCTAAGCATTCGAGCTGCATTGATGGTGCCTGAGAGAAGATAGATAAAACCAACAAGATAAACCATCGTTAATTGACTTCCACTAAAATACAGAGGATAAATGCATTCGATTGGTTTATAACAAAGGGAATTTGAATCTTTTTTTTTCTTCCCGAAAGGCAAGGAATACGAATCTGAACCAACAAGCCACTGGGGAAGTAAATGGATTTTGCTTCTTTAGACCAGAAAATTTTCTGACACATTCCAAACCAAATACTCGAAATTATAAAAAGAAGAATTCTTGCAGAGTGAAATTTTACTGTTCAAAAACTGCAAACAAAAAAGGAAGCCGAACATAAGGAATCTAGTCGTAGATGATACCTCGTTGACCCCTTGAGCAGCACGAACGAATCGCCTGCATTACGAGCCAATAAATAACAAGTCAACAAAAAAAGCATCTTACATGAGAACACAAGTATGGCTATGTACAAATCAAGAATTTACGCATTACCTTAGAAAGCATTTAGCCGTTGGTGCAGTCATTTCAAACTTCATATAGTTTAGAACAGCAGATTCCATTTGCAAAACCTGCAGCAGTTCAATTGCTTTATAATTGTGGAAATCAAAAGCGACTTCTATAAAATGCATGGGTCAGTTATGTGAAATTAGAGCTGACCTCCTCCTTGAAGTATGTGTTATCAGTTATGTAGCAGAACTCTTCAACCTGAGGCGCACATATCTCCTCGTATTTTCTGGCAATTTCAATCATCGTTGTTAATATGTTTGTTGTTTCCTAGATAGGACATTTATGTACAACACACACACACACACACACACACACACACACACACAGAACATGAAGAATAGGAGATCATCTGGAAGAGGGTTTAAATATTGAATCTTACGCAGCAATCATCATGCATGCAACACCAAGCAACTGTAAACGTTGTCTGTCCATTGTATTTCCAGAAAGATACCGATCTAGATAGTTAATAGTCAAGTACAGAGTATCAGGGACAAGCCTGTATTCTTCAGCAACCTGTGGTCATAGATTTGAAGTTAGATATAGTAGTCACCCTTCAAAATATGAAAATATTAAAGGACAGTGGTGTTCCCAATCAGAGTGGAAATAATCATATTGGAATCACAATTCGCCATGTAATGCGGATAATTACGATGAAGAACTCTCCCGAGCACAAGTGCATGGTTTGATTCCCAAAACTGATTACACTATAAGATTATAGCACAACATGGATTACCTCAACAAGCCAATCGACGAGGATTGCACGCATGCTAGCATTGATGTCTTTCTGGACTCTCTCCATAAAATCCGTGGAAGGCCTTTTCTTTGCCTGAGATTTTCAAGAGGATAATAATTCAACTTAAATCCAAAACTAACAATTGGGAAAAGAATACCAGTCATGTAAGTATGGTCAGACATATATGGATAGAACAAAATATACTATGTTACTTGGACTCGGGTACGGGCGTGGGGTGTGTATCTAGGTGTAGGATTCAACTATTTCTCATTTCAAGGACACGGGGACACGGCAAAATATTCAAATTTGTTTCTATTTGTGTACTTTCTTACGTATATTGGTGCTTTAAGGTTTTAAAGCGCATTTCATGGATAATGGGAGAGGTTTATGCATACTTCCATGATAAAATCAAATTACAATTAGGTTTTTTATAGAAGTGTCTTACTAAACTTATCCGACACTTATCCCACACCCTTAGAGTGTCGAGTGTCCGACACGGGTACTTTATACCATTACGAGAGTCCGCGTAATATAAAACATATATACTTCAGCCTTTGCAATCATATGAAAGCTAACTTGTGGCTAGTCAGTCATATATGTATAGCAACTGCCAATGACTGTAAAGTAAGCCATGTCAACGAGAAAATAGAATAATCCCATTTACCCCCAAAAATATCTTTTCTAGCTGACGGAAAATCTGGTTAAACTTATCTGCATAGCCCGCACTCTGAAATTGAACCTTTTTCAGACTCACACTGTATGAGAAATGTAGTCTACCAAAAGTCAACTTATAACATATCTAGTGAAAATGGAAATACTTTAGTTACAGAAAGCAGAGAGTAGCAATTTAAACTTGAAACAGCGAGATAAAGAATATTTTGGGTGCTACAAACAATGCCTGAAACATATTTAGATTCCTAACCTCAGTTGCTCGCAAGTGTTTGTAAATGTCGCAAGCCATAGTCGCACACAGTTGTGGGTCCATGAAATTGTCATCAACATCAACAAACTCTTCATCTGTTCCCACACCTACAATTATGTCTCTCTTGCAGACAGTTTCTGCGAACGGCAATCAAAAAATATGAAAGGTAAAGAACATATGTAAACCAATTTTTGCAGTCAACACTTGATGACCACCAAAGGGATACCATGCAATTTTTCCCAACAGACACACATCTAAGTAGACTGACTAGTCACAAAATGATACCTGCTGCTTCCACGTGCTCTGAAATATAAAGTTTGCTACTTGTTCTCCTCTCGATAGAATCAACTGCTGCTATCTCAGTGTTGTCTACATATTCAAATTCTGGACTCTTCAGAGAATCACAAGTAGACATAGTTTCATCCATAGAAACTGAAGATCCATGTGAGTGAGGTGAAGAAATATCCATGCCGCATGGGGCATCAGGAGCAGGAATCCTAGGAAAATCATCGTATTTAATGAAAGGTGAGCTTTTGCTGGAAACGGCTACACTTGGTTTCACATTCACGGGCACTGGCAAGGTACTCCTAGAGAAGCTTGCATTACTAATGCAAGTGGAGGATATCTTCTTCACATTGGCAACTTTGGTCATACATGGTACCTTCAAAAATTAAATCAGCTTTATCACACTTCTCAAATATTGAACAAATATGCTTCCACTGGACAATTTGAATGTAAACGTATTCCAACACATAAATAGGATGACAGATACACAGCAGATTAAGGAACAATTCGACTACAAAATGAATTGAACCTGTTCAACTTCCACCATGTAATCCCAGTGAATACCCAACTCTTGTATTGAAGTTAATCTACCGAAATAGTAATGAGTAAAACATGCATATATTATTGAACTCTACTGTTTGATTAATGAATACTCAGAGCTAAGTGTAGGCAGAACAAAAAAGACAAGTCATTTTTTTGTAAGGCCCAAAGCTCAATGCTGGTTGAAAAGCTCGACAGTCAAAAGACTCAAAACTAACATCCTTGACTTATCAGTTGAAAACTTAGACTGTTAACAAAAATTGCAAAGTTTCAACTTCAGATTCTGATCTTTTCAGTTTAAGTACCATTGTTGCACCAGAAACAGGACTAAAAGATTAAACTACGATTGGCATAAAACAAGAAGAGTAGAAAGAATCCGTGCATTATATTAAGAGCAGCAAGAGTGATCAAGCAACTTATTGCATTTTCCTGCTAAAGGGTCATATCTGAGTTCCACCTTGGGAGTTGGGATAGACTAGGCAACTCTAGTGGAAGTTTGACGATATTACAACTGAATGCGAAGAGCGTCAATGCTTAATTAGATATTTTTCTTATTAGTGATCAACCAAAGATAGTATATATAAACAAATAACTGACACAAAATAATGCAGATATTCAAACTGTACCTCCCCTGAATAAGATACATTTCTGCAAAACATACTCTGACAAGAGAATTTGAATTTTGAACTCCATGTCAAATCGTACCCGATTCAACATGCTTTTCTAACATGTTTTCCATTGAACGCATTATTGGATCCATTCGCAAAACATAAACAACTATCTGAATGCAATTGCCAAAATCAGGGTGGGTTAAGATTTTGAAAAAAAGACCTGTTTCCTTTGTTTTTAGGCTCCCTTTTCATTTTCTAATTTGTTTCTTGTATCATTTGTCACTTAATACTTTAAAGAAAACGTTAAAATCTTGATTCTTGTTAATTTGTTTTCTTGGATACGGCCCAATTTTGATCTAATTGGACAAGGTAACTCTGAGATCAAACAAAACCCAATTATATAAGATAAATAAAAAAAGGGAAGCACAAAATCTTTAAATAAGCAGATATAAGCTAATTCGAAGCAAAGTGAAACAAATTATAGACCAGGTTAAGAATATACTAATCAGCAAAAATGAATGAAGGAAAAAGGAAAAGAAAAGATGCACTTGCCATAAAACAAAGAATAAACAACAACGACAACGAAACAAAATAATGCTCAAAATCAGTTACTCACCAATTAAACTTAAAAGATTACCAATAATCAATCAAACAGATGTTAATTCAAGCAAATTATAGCAAGGTTAAGAAAATAATCAACAAAAAGGAATAAAAGGAAAGGAAGAAGATACACTTACTATAAGAGAAAGAATATAAAAACAGTAAAGAAACCTTCATGCAAAACCAATTACCCACATATAAAACTAACAACGATCGACAAATAATCAATCAATCAGAAGTAAATTGATACCATATTCGACGACCCGGAAACCAAGCTCCGCGGCCCATTCTGAGACCCGTGCCTCTGATTCGTCACATTGGCAAGAGCCGGCCGCTTCTTCGCTACATACGGCTGTGCCCCCGCCGTGGCCTTCCCAAGATTCTCCGCATGCCTCTTTGCCAACGAAGATGAAGTAGACGTAGTGACCGACGAACGCCGATTCTGGTTCGACATTTTATAAAACCCTAACCCTAAAATGTAGATTGTTCAATCTCCAGAAAGAAGAAGTGATGATGATCAAGAAAAATGGTTTCTTGCACAGAAAACCGATCAAGAAACCAGAGAACGGAAGGTAGTGATCGCAAGAAGCGAACTTTGATCTCGATTAGGAAAAATTAGGGTTTTGAAATTGGGAATTTTCGGGGGTTTTCTTGAAGTGAAATTGAAACAGACAGAGGGAAAGAAAAAAGCGTGTGGAGTGAGTGAAAGCAGAGCAAAGGAGCTGCTGAGATTGTAGAGAGAGAGAGAGAGAGAGAGAGAGGGAGGGAGATTGATACTGTTGGTATTTAACATTAATTTATGCTTTTGAGGCGAAGGGGGAAAAAAAGGCTTTTGATTTGAAATTCTGGGACTGATCGCGACCGTTGATTCCACTCGGAAATCGTTAGGAGAGCGTATGTAGGGTGGGGCCCATTGGCTCTACTCCAGTTTGAATTTTAAAATTGTCCTGGTAACAGGAACTAAGTCGTGAACGACCAATCAAAGGGCGAGGATGAATGTGAGAGTTTGGGATGTCATTGGTTTGAGGAGGTTTATTGGTTTGTTTATTGTGCTGAGTCACAGACTGGCATTGTAGTGTGCATACTTTTGAATTTTTGAATTTAAACGGTAAGTTGGAATCTTGTCTTTTAGTGTGTTAATTCCCACAGGCCACATCATCCCAATGTTGCTACAAGCCAAGGGACCAAGTTGCAATTGGACACTGGAAAATGGGAGAAATTCTTCTGTGCCGAGCGAGCACGCACACGTGATGTTTGAGCACTACATCTCAGCCGTCTAATAGTATTTGGGATGGTCCAAATTTTAAAGAGAGGGGGAAAGGGTTGGGTGTAAGCTTACTTTTGGATGGCCGAAATGCATACTAAGACACCACAGGTCCATGTCCTCTCGGCACGAAAAATTTCTCAGAAAATGGAAATGAATGATGAACCAAAAGAAACACTAATGGTACCACACCAAAGGAGTATGAAAATGTAAAAATGACTTGCAGGATTCGCTTTTGAATCTCACAAAAATAATCCAAGCCATTTATTAATTTTTAGGGGGTGTTCCACTAACAAAAAACTATTTTTTCCAAAAATTATGAAAAGAAAAACTACAAAGATACCAAAGCAAAAATTTGGGGTGTTCCACTAACAAAAAACTGTTTTTTCCAAAAACCGAGACAGGTCATTCTCTCACAATACATCACATAAAAAACCATGAAAAGCCAGTTTATTAAAAAAAAATACCTTACTGGAACACCCCCTGAATATGTAAAATTGGTTGATTCAAAATTCAAGTTTTCATTCAGAATTTAGGGTCACTTTTATATATTCAATGTAGCTTATCTTTTTGCAAGGTCTTTCAAAAAATATTTTGAAATTAATGAATGGCTTGGATTATTTTTGTGGGACACAAGAGTGGGCCCCGCAAGCCATTGTACATTTTTTGTACCCTTTTGGTTCGGTACCCCGACTGAAAATATTTTGGGTCTTTTTTTTTAAATATAAAAAATTTTGGTTATAAGAGTTTGAAAAATTTTAGAGATTTTTTAGTGTTGTGTAGTGGCCGGGTACGCAAGAGGTAAGAAGGTTCAGCACTGTGCATGAGGGGAAAGAAGAGCCAAAGGGGTCACCCTTACAAAAGTAGCAAAAGCGAATGTGGATCGAACCCACTTGGTCCCGCCAAACGGGATCTGCCCTCGGCATACGGTAGCTCGGTATAGATCTGCACGAATATCAGATGGAAGTTGAGCTCATGCCACCAAGCGGACCTCTCTATATTAGTGCCCTTGGATAGGAGTCTATTGACTCCCTCAGGACTTATCGCTCGGACAGACGAGTCCACAACATGATCTCGGCGGCTCGAAGGAATCGTATCACCGAGCGCCATACGAGTCGAGTCGGTTGACTTCGGTATTGTAGAGCTTGGCAGCTGTCAGGGGCTCGGTAGAGGCGTGCCTGGCAGCCTGGGCAGATCATTAATGAGAACAGTCAACCACATTGCATGCAGGCCATTAATGGTGACAGTCAACCACCTTGCATGCTATCCCTACAGAACCATGTGATTGACCGGGGAGTATTCCCAAGCCAATTGACTTCTCAGGGTCAGCCAAAGCACTGTTTCTGCAAAAGACATTCTTACCACACCGGGCGTCACCCTCAGTCTGGACGGTGCGCGTGTGGTTCACGAGGGACGTGATGGGTACGCTCTTCTTTGCCTATAAATATGACCCTCACCTACCTCACTCAGGATCCTCTCTTCACATTCAATACTCTTTATTCACTTTCTCTCTCTAAGTTTCCAGTAAACTTCTCCCTCCGTCACTTATTTAGCCATCGGAGTGCCTTCCCAGACAACCACCGTCTGGGCTTGGCACTAATGTGGTTGTTTCCGTGCGCATGTTCTCTTCTCAGGCAAGCATCTAAGAAGGCAGTAAGGATCAGTCAGCTCTCCTCTCTCCGTACTGAACCAGAAGGCTCAAAGAAGTAAATCCGGTGAAGCGCCTCCCACATGTTGGAAATAGCCATTCAAATTTGAGGGATTATGTTGGGAATGAGAAAAGTTCATGAAATTTGTGTGTTAGGGATGGTATGGCTTGAAAGGGAAGAGGGAGGATGCCCATTTTCTAGGCACAGCCCCCCTTCCAGATTTAAAATGGGGATGTTCAAAGACGATATGAAAATGGTTGGTCTCCAACCGAAATGGAAATTAACTTGACCTAATCTAATGGACCTACCATTCAAGGACGGATCCAAAGGGGGTACGCGGGGTCACATGCCCCACTGACCCCGCTCATAACTAAAAAATATATTTATATTATATAGCATAATTATGTAATTGTTTCCCCAAAAAAATGCCACAGGGACTTCGCTGAAAAACGCACAAGGTACAGTCACTCTCCTAGGCAAGGAATAGTGAATATATGGATGTAGGGCCAAGACCGTGACGTGGTCTAACCGTGAATAAGGATACAGAACCTAATTCTGACTTCTTAACAAACAATTGCGTTACAACCCTTTGGGAAGGTTGTAAAAGTGATCTGAGGTTGCCTTGCACGTTAAGGAGTTCAAATTCAATGAATGATCACATGAAAACAAGAAGCAAACCAAATATTTCTTGCATTATCAAAAATAAAGTGAAAACATAAAGGTAAAAGCTTGCTAATCTCGGAATTAGAAGCATGCCACTTGTGAAAAGTACTAGCCGGTGCTCGAACCTTGTAACGCCGTAAAGATGAAAAATACTCAGGATTCTCCATTATAGTCATCACAATATCCGAGTTGTGGAATTTGGAAAAGAAAAAATAAAGGGATAAAAGCTTGCTAATGTTGTAATTAGAAGCTTGGAACATAGATAAAGTTAAAAAAAAAAAAAAACTATAAGAAATGAAAAGACATTGAGTCTTAAGGCGTGGAGCCATTGGCCTGCCCTGTTTTCCCCTTTTTATAGCAATGAATACCCTAAAAAAACAGCACAGCAATACCCTAAAAGTGTGCCAAGTGGGCATGCTCCGAATTCTTCTGAAAATGCTCCCACTTGTTCCAAAAAGCTCAAAATATGCCTAGCCGTTGATATTCACAACAAAGACCCTGATTGTTGCCACGTGTCCCCTTGAAAATGACCAAAAAAGCGAATAATTCCTATTTTCGAAGGCCTAATTGTGCTTCCCCCTGCGCACAAACAATTTTGGCTATATTCACGGCTCACTTAACTTCCATGTAGCAAAACCACCCTTGTAGTCGTTGTACATATCAAATAATGGAGGAAATTCGCTCCAGAATACCTTGAAAAACTGCCAACTGTCCCCTGAATTATGCCCTGAGAATTCAACACGTGTCTCATGTCTCCAAACCACTTCGTTTTACTTCTGGGAACTCATATTGATTGTAGACGTTGATTGCAAACCGAAGTCCCCTGATGTCTGTCACGTGGCCCTTTAAATTGGTCAAAAATTGTGTGGAAAGACTTTGTTTTTTATCCGAAAATCGCAAGTAATTTCGTAGGGACAATCAAAATGGAACAAAGGCAGTATATGATGTTGATTCTCGGACCACTAATGGTAAAATTCTACGTCCGCCCCGGTCTCCTTCGAGAGAGAGTTGAGTGAGCTAGGGCTCGTTAGAGCAAGAGGGTGAGTTGAGTAGAGTGGTGTCTCCTCCATTATATTTGTACCTTCCCTGTCGTATATAGTGAAATTCCTCCACTCCCATGGTCCCGAGTTTGGAGAACCACGTAAAATTACTTGTGTATTTCTGTGTGATTGGTGTGTTTATGTTATGAGTTTATAGGAAAACCTGTGGGGCACAAGAACTTCCACTCAAGGTTGGATCAAGCAAATCTTGTGCAAACTACTCCCTTTGTCCAAAAAATATAGTCCCTTTTGGGAGTTCGTGCCACTTTTCAATGTATTATATCTTATACCCCTCCATACCTTTTTAAGTGATCCCTATCGAAATACGTGCAATTTCAAACCCCTAAAAACATATTTCTTTATATAGTTTTTTAATTTTTTTATACCAAATTAAAGTGCTTAATGGGTACTTTAATTTGGTGCAAAAAAAAAAACGTTATACGGAAGTACATTTTTTAACGTCCACAAAAATACATGTTTCCCAAAGGTATCAGTTAAAAAGGGACGGAGGGAGTAATCTATAATGTTTTAGGTGATTTTAAGAACTTCGTATTTTAAATTTAATTAAGATCTATCAAAGGAGATCCATATTGCATATGAAATTACCAATTGAAAGATATAATCGATTTTCTATCCGGTTAGAACGGAACGAGGGACTATATTTTTGGGACGGAGGGAGTATATATGGTACATTTGCAAAACATTTGAGTGCATTTATGGCCAGTCCATATTTATTCTCTAGATTTATTGAATCCGCAGAGTATGCTCATCCAATTCTCATGAGTGAGTCTTTCAATTTTTTTTTTCCCAACTCGCATTATATTCTGTTAAAGACAAAAGCGCCAGTTATATTTTCTCAAACCTTCTCTTTGTCCTAAGAAAATTTTCGGGAACTCCGAGTATAATCACGTAGTGCTTAGGCCACCAAATCACCACATGCGCGGATCCCGCAACCCGAGGATCTCTCCTCCCTGTGGCGGAAATAGTCTAGATAATAAGCAATGGAAAGCAATACTACATGAAATTGTACACCAACCTTTCATCCAAGCATCATATTACTATTCTCATTTGTGTCAGCCTTCAATTTTTCAAATGTTTCTCTGCTTGCTAGACACACAGTGGTTGTAATTTTCTTTCCTCTCTAGTCATTCTATTCATTTTTCTTTCACTTCAAACTATGGTAGCACTCATTATTATCCATCATTAATTTTTGAATCTACAAGTGGAGTGGTAGCCTAGTGGTAGGCACCATTTACTCCCATGTATTAGGTTGTGGTTCAAACCTCACATATTATGACTAACAATACTGACTTTCGCCGAGAAAAAAAAAAGTTTTTGTTGTTATTTTATTGTGTTGTGGGTTTTTATTAGAGATCGGCTATCTAGTTGCATTACAAATAGGAGGGACGTAATTGAAGGATGTTGGATATGGCCTAGTTTCTAGCGTGACGATAGAGGAGAAAAGCAAATAATTGGCCCTGAAAGTGGGTTTTCTCCAAAGAAGGAAGAAGAGTATTTAGAGAGAAAGGACAGGGTGGAGTTCTCTCTTAATTAACAAGTGAGGGAGAAAAACTTGGGTACGTGTAGCATATAGCCATTTGGTGCCCGATCACGCATCTAGGCCGTCTAAAAATATTTTGGACAACCCAGATTACAAAGAGAGAAAGTGGAATATCGTGGCATTAACGCTGAATATGCTCATCCAATTCTCATGCATCTTCAATTTTTATATTTTCAAATCAAACTATATCCTGATAAAGACGAAAACACCGGATTTTTCGTAAGGGCACTTAAATAATCATCCTTTAACCCACCTAGAATTATAAAACCATCCTGTCCTTTCTTTAGAGTTATGTTTCAATCCTGAAATTCAAATAAATCCTATATTGCCCTTTATATATATATATATATATATATATATATGTATATAGATACACAAACCGCTTCCAATCCAAACTCCCGGAATTTGCAAAAATCCGGACCTTCGCGCTGAGCCGTTGGATTTGAGAGAACAAACGGGCTAAAAAAACACACGCGGATCTAGGGGTACGGGTCAATGGGTATCGGGTCGCACAAACGGGTCACTATATTATCTCACATCCACCCGAATACCCCTCATTTCACACAGTTTGCAGAGAGAGAGGAGAGAGAGGGCGATCGAGAAGAAAGCATACGAAGAAGACGACACCACCAGGACTCCACGACCTCAGCCTCTCGATCTCCAGGTCTTGTCTCTCTCTCTCTCTCTCTCTCTCTCTCTCTCTCTCTCTCTCTCTCTCTCTCTCTGTGGCTCTCTCTTTCTCTTTGTTCGGTTTGTTTAAAAAATGGAAACCCTAGATTTCAAAAAACCCTAGATCGAGCAAGCCATCGATCAAGCTCCATGTCCATCTCTCTCTCCCTCCATCCGACTTCCTCTCGCTTTCGTTTGTCTCTGCTTCGTTTGTTTTGAAAAAACCCTAACTTTTTTGTCACAGGTTTCAAAAAACCCTAGACGAACGACGAACGACGACGAAGGTCTCACGGCGACAGGTCTCTCTCTCTCTCTCTCTCTCTCTCTCTCTCTCTCTCGCGCGCGCGCGCTCTCTGTAGATCTACGAAATCCAGAAAAAAAAAATTCGAAATTTTGAAAAACATTTGATGTGATTCCCCACACTGTATTTGTACTTGAAATTTTGTAGGTGCAAGAATTAAGTGTTAGACATTGGATATTGGTCGTATTACTATAGATATGAATTGAAGTGCTAAATATCCATGCATAGTAGTTGGAAGGGAAGCTCAGTTTCTATATTTGATTGGAATTGGCGTTTAAATTACTATAGTGGTTAAAGGAAGAGGATATAGCAACTGCTTGCAACTCTTCATTTGGTATTTTTCTTTGAGTATCTCAATACCAATCCTCACATGTGCGGTTTGGTATGTTATTTGCTAGACTCGAAGGGACAAGATTTTTGTTGAAGTTAAATAACCACCATCATGTATTTTGGGTTTCCATGGATTCACTTGATTCCTGTTGTAAAAGATTAACAAAACACTATCTTAAGTTTTTTATGGTTCTTTAATGTACAAGAATAAAATGGTCTCTTGCAGGGCTAGGCCCTTATGTGTGTATCTGTATGTAGTTGTATGTGTAGATCCTGAATTTTGCATTTTTAGGTCCCATTTTGCATTTTGGTGTTGCTGCTCCTGCATTTTCCAGAAGTTGGTGCTGCTGCATTTTCCTTGTTTAGTGGTCACTGGATTTGCTTGTTGACTGGTTGCTCACTGGAAATACTCTCTGGATATGCTCTCTGGATTTGCTCTCTGGATATGCTCTCTGGATTTGCTCACTGGATTTGTTGACTGCTGCATTTATTTTTTTTCTGCTGGACAATGTGTTATGGTTCAATTCTGTTGGGACAATATGTACTCTGTTGGTGAAGTTTGTGTGTTGGAACAATATGTACTCTGTATTTGTTATATATGTTGGAAGAATGATCGTAGAAAATTGCTATTGCAGCTTGAATTATGAGCTATTTTTTTTATATGCTCTCTGGAAATGCATATCAACTGAAGTTTGTGTCTTGGGACAATATGCTCTCTGGAAATGCATGTGGAGTGTACGTGGATGTCCACAAACTGAATGCTTCATGAATAGAACAAGATTCAAGCAAAGTAATTATTTGGTTGTTATTTGTTTAGCTACTCCTTCGACAATGTTAATTGCCTTTTTTTTTCCCATTTTAACACGGATTGCTCTAGCTAAGTAGACTTCCATCAAGCAAAATACAGTTGCTCACTCAGATGCTCTAAGTTCACATGTACCAAGGCATCAAAACAGTTTCTGGACCATTTAGCTAAATATCGCCCACTACATAAGCCAAGAATCAAACCAAGAATTGATTTTGTTATAAACCAAGAATCAAACGAAGAGGAATGAAGATTTTGACAACTAAATAGCATAAGATTGAACCATTCTTCAGAAGTCTATTCGTTGATGTTTCTGCATAAGTTAAGGTCCACATACCAACTGCCTTACGCAATACACATGCCACTGAACAACTCAAAATAAAAACTATATTGATAAAAATCTGGTTAAGGGCAGCAGCATCAAACTAGTACAAGCCACTGTCCAAACATCAAGCCATTGTCCAAACATCTCCCATTTGACTACTAGTACTCAAACAGACAACAGATTACTCTACAAATCTGCCACATACACCGTTAAAGCACAAGAAATGAAGAAAAATCATCTTCCATTGAAGAGAAATCATGTTCCATTGAAGAAATAACACAAGCACAAGTCACTGCCTCACTTTCATAGGAAAATCCCAACAAAATAACACAAGCATAAAAAGAGTACTGAATTTAACACAAGGTCAGAAGGACTAATCCTGGAACTACTCAAAGTCAGAACCACCAATTGCCATCAAACTCAGAACTACTCAAACTCCCAACAGATTACTCAATTCTTCATCTTCATTTCCACATTGGCACCAGCTACTTTCCCATCCTAAAACGCGGATAGGTCATAATATGGCTTCAAAATTTACGAATTCAACTAATTTTTTTGAAAACACTTACAATCATCGTTAGAGTATATGCTGTCGTCGTCATCACCGTCGTCATCGTCATCATTGAACCTAACATCTTGCGAAGAACTAAGACAAAAAAATACAACAATAAACGTTTGAACAAGTAAATATAAATTACAAATGAGAGAAATTTTGATGCACACTTACAGGCCCAAAAGTTTCGGACAATTTCTTTTGTCGTGTGACTGTCTCGTTAACCCACAACCATTGCAACGCCTTGCCTTCTTCACTGCCTTCTCTTTCCCTCCCATCATCCGTTTGCCACAACCTTTTGACCTCACCGGGAGTGGTTCTTTACAGCTATGTTGGCTTGCAAGAGTAGTCACATCAATAGCACTCCCTTCCGCATCCCCATCCCCATCCCCATCATTGCTTCCAATCTTCAAGGCTGCGAGCTTCTTTTCAGCAAATTCCAAAGCTTCATCCATAATTTCAGTTCCCGCTTCAGTTAATACAGCATCTTCAATGACATTAGAAGCACATTTGAAAATCTTACTTCGCCTCACTACCAAAGCAATGTCACATATTTCTTTGAACCCCCCAGCCAAGTTTTCTCTAACTCTCCCAGCTTTTGCTGATTGCGTCCACCTCCGTAAGATGTACTGCTCAGGTAGTTTTCTAATTTGCATGGTAGTGAAGTACGCTAACATGTGCCGACAAGGAATTCCATCACTTTCAAACATCTGACAACTACAACAAACATGGGTTGATGACTTGTCTACCGACACCTCACGACCCTTTGGAGCATTCTCCATATCCCTCTGAACATTGTACAAACACCGATGTTCATCCTCAAGTGTTTTCCTCACCACATACGCACTATTTTGAAAAAGTTCATCTTGAAACTTGTAAAAAATGTTCCGTGTATACAAATCCCTCAATGTCGACTCCATGACCCACATGGTTTTCAAGAGTGGCTTCTCATTAATATCTTTATGGTCCAAATCCAACTCATTATGCCGTATACGTGCAAGTCTCCTATCAAATCGAGTAATGAAATCCCACAATGAATTTTGACTAGACACATAACTCTTGAAGAAAGCATGAGTTTTTTCGGCTCTTTGACTACTAGTCATATGGGCAGAGAAAATGTGTTTCATGTAGATTGGAACCCATCTATCACAAATTTTGAACAACCCATGTAACCATTCATTGGTCTCCAAATTAGCTTTTTGTACAACATCTACCCATCTTGCTTCAAAGTCTTCTGGGCTTTCGGACTTCCATATACAATGTTTGAACTCATCATAATATTGTTTATAGGCCAATGCACCTATTTTTTCAGAAAATTTGTTCACTATATGGCAAATGCAATACCTATGATGTGTATTAGGAAGGGTATTTTGAACTGCTACCTTCATTGCCGGATCTTGATCAGTAATGAGCATTTTTGGAGGGGGTCCTGGCATCGCTTCCAACCATACCTTGATAAGCCACTCAAAAGATTCAACATTTTCATGATTTAAGAATGCACAACCAAACAAAGTTGTCTGACCATGGTGATTAACCCCTAAGACAGGTGCGAAGATCATTTGATATCGATTTGTGTTGTAAGTTGTGTCGAAGATCACCACATCCCCAAAATACTGATATGACTTTCTACAGGTTGCATCAGCCCAAAAACAATGAGTCAGCCTTTCATCATTATCTTTTCTTACTGCATATCTAAAACCAGGATTCTTTTTCTCTTCACAGCCAAAATACTCACACAACATATTGCCGTCTTGACCCAATAACGCTTTTCTCCTATCCCTTTCAGCGTTATACAGATCTTGTTGTAAACATCCAACATTTGCAAGCCCTCCGGCATCCAACTCAAGAATAGCCATTTGTTGGCATGTTGGCACATTTGCAGCAGAAAGTTGTTGTGTTAAAGCTCTCTTGGCAAGTGACACTCCCCGGTGAGAATGCAACAAATGCACCCTCTTTGGAGTTGTAAGAGGGTGGTTATGACCCTCCAAAAATTGGGAAACAACAAACCCCTTACCTGACTTGTCTCTTACAATTGACATTTTTGCACCACAACCCTCTCTAGTAAGCCCCCGTCTCCGTACAGTGGGTTCAACATTGTTTGCATTAGTTTTTCTCGTCCCTTCTTTGTAACAACAATACTCTTTCCTAATGACTTCATCTTGCCTATTCTTCTTGCTAGAATTAATTCGCGTCCCAAACCCAGATTCTCTAGCATTAGTGTTGTAAAACTTATGAGCCATATCTAAATTGTCAAAATGTTGCCCAAGTTTCGGAATCACGTCATCTCTAACTTGAGGAATGTAAACTTGTTCAGAAGAATTAGCAGATGATTCACAATGGACAAATGTTGACGGTGAGACTACTTCTATATCTTCCATAGACTGCATTCTAAAAACCCAAACAAATAATAATTGTAAAACTCAGTCAATCAAAGACAGACCATGGAACATGTGAAAGAGAGACTCACCTTAGTTTGCCAATGGCAGTTCCAAGGGTAAGCAATCAGCTTCCAACAAACACCGATGTATCTCAGCTTCAACAATCTAGCAAGTTAAGCTTAAAATTCCTACCCTGTCAAAGAGGACAGCTTGAAATAAAAAACAACCAATAGCATCACAAAATAAACTGGATGAAAATTGAAAGCCCTAAATTTTTTTGTTCAAGCCCGAACTCATGCTTTTTTGAAAAAAAAACCTAGTTTTTGAAAACCCTAATCCATGAAAGTAAAGAGACTAACATATTAGCACACACAAACACAGAAACGTTGGGAGAGAGAGAAATCGAACCAGGAACCACAAAGGTCTCGATTTCCCCTTTCAAAAACTAGGGTTTGTTGGAATCGTTTGTTTGAATCATAGACAACGAGAGAGAGAGAGAGAGAGAGAGAGAGAGAGAGAGAGAGAGAGAGATCGAGAGGCTGAGGTCGTGGAGTCCTGGTGGTGTCGTCTTCTTCGTCTGCTTTCTTCTCGATCGCCCTCTCTCTCCTCTCTCTGCAAACCGTGTGAAATGAGGGGTATTCGGGTGGATGTGAGATAATATAGTGACCCGTTTGTGCGACCCGATACCCATTGACCTGTACCCCTAGACCCGCGTGTGTTTTTTTAGCCCGTTTGTTCTCTCAGCCGTTGGATTTAATCCAACGGCTCAGCGCGAAGGTCCAGATTTTTGCAAATTCCGGGAGTTTGGATTGGAAGCGGTTTGTATATATACATATATATATATATAGGGTTTGCTTCACATCCGGACTTTTAATTTCCGCACCTCATGATCCAAAAATTTTTTTGACGATCCGATCCGTCCAATGTGTTCAGAAGGTGTTTTCAAGGGTCCACGCGGAAAATCTTCAAAAAAAAATACCGGGAAGGGCTTGATCCAAGCAGTTTTTGCAAAAAATATATTGTAGACACCCCGATTTTGAACCCGAGATGCGCTCGAGCATTCCCGATGATGAAACGGACCAATCGTGACTACCCGAAACTTGTGAAAATGGCTTGAACTTGATTAAAATTAACCAAACATCACCAAATAACCCAAACTAAACCAAGCGTTGTTAAACCAAGTCAAACCATCAATTTGCCACCAAAAGCCTTGAGCGCTCAAGCTTGAGGCCTTGAGCGCTCAAACCCCTGAAAAGCACCTTGAGCGCTCAAGCCTACGGCTTTGAGCGCTCAACTCTGATCCCAGTCAGGAATCTGCAGAGTATCTCATCATGAGATCTCATGCAAGGGGGAGCGTCTAACTGATTTTATACGTCTTATACATGTATAATACACCCTACTTTGTCCTAAACTACACCTAAAACTACTCCTAAACTACACACCCACTTCATCTCTCTCCTCTCTTCCCTCCCACTCATTCTATAAAATCCACTCACCACCCCCTGGTTTAGGGGTGACCAATTTCTATACCCCAGCTCTCAATTCTTCCAGAGATCGTGCTCTCTCTCTCTCTACAAAACCACCCACTCCCCATCAAAACTACTTGCAAAAACCATCTGCCAAACACCAAATTCAACCTTTGATCATCAATTAACCTAACACACTACACTACTCACCCAAAATACTAATCAAAACACCCCTTATTGTCCATCTCCAAACCCACAATCAAGTTCAAGTCATCAATCAAGTGAAAAGGTAGTTAAACATGTGATATATTCACTGTTTTGATCCTTTTGAGGAAGACCAGTGAATTCAAACAAGTTCTTTATACTTGCATTGAACTCACAAAGGTCTAAAAGTTGTCTAAAAATACTTTCAAAATACGCAGTTTCAACAGGGGTTGAGCGCTCAAGCCTTAGTCCTTGAGCGCTCAAGCCCAGTTCTGAGCAGTTTCTGTTTTGCTGAGTTTTGTGCTTTCCCTAGGTTTTGATCATTATTTAATAGTTAATTATGCTCATGTAATCCATAAAACAGTTTATTTTACCTCAAAATCACATGCATGAGTGTAGATTAACTATTTTATGAGGATTACACATCAAAACTTTTGAAAATCTTATATTTGAGTGCAAAACAGAGACTGTTCAACCTCATAAATCTTCATTTCATGTATTTATGATCATTATTGAAGTATCAAAAGCTTGCTTGAAGGTCAAAAACCAGAAAGCCAGGCTATGGCTTGAGCGCTCAAGGTTATGAACCTGAGCGCTCAAGCTGTTCTTGAGTAGTTTGATACTTATGGTTTGTTCTTATAGAGTGTTGCTGGAAATTAACTGGGAGATGTGTGTGAGTTATTATTACTGTGCTTATGATCTGGATCCCTCTTTTTCTTCCATTCTCAAGCATTTTCTCCATTAGTTTGTGATGATTTTCTTCTTTTCATCATTCTTTAAGAGATCAATCCGACTGTTCCCATTTTATTCTCCAAGAAAAATATTTTATCAATGTATTGATCTTGTAAAGAACGAGCAAAGCAGTTGTGAAAAGGGTTAAAAATCACAGAAGTCAGACACGGGTTTGAGCGCTCAATCTATGAGCCTTGAGCGCTCAAACTGGTTTGGAAGCTTGAGCGCTCAAGTCATCACTGTTGAGCGCTCAATCCTAATTCTGGAATCCAGATTGTAAGCCAGTTTATCAAGCTTCATGTCCATGATTTCTTGAGTTGTTGTACGGTTTCTGTTGCTATTTACCTCTGTAAATATTCGTTGTAATTTTTCTTTGTTATTGTCATTCCCATGTAAATCATGTGCACAAGCATCCATGTTAGATTTGCATTTTGTATTTTCTGATTATTTACGTGATTTCCTCCCCCGATTCCCTATTTTCGTGAATAGAATTAAATTTCAAACATTTCCAAAATCCCACTAAGTATTGAGTAGAGACCGGTTCATGGATCGGGCGAGAGGGGTGTCGTAAAACCCTTCCCCTCTCATAACCAAACCCCCGAATCCGAGAAATCTTTGGTTCCGCCATGATCAGTGAAATCTTTTTCAAATGGGCAAATGAGTCATATTTTTATTGGTTTCTCGGGTTCGGACCTCAAATCCGGGTGGCGACTCTAACAATCGCAATCTTTTCAAATGATAAACCGCACAATCTCCGTGGGCCGTCCACATATATATTTACATTTTTTGCGAAAACTGCTTGGATCAAGCCCTTCCCGGTATTTTTTTTTGAAGATTTTTCGGGTGGACCCTTGAAAACACCTTCTGAACACATTGGACGGATCGGATTTTCCAAAAAAAATTTACAACACAAAAAAAACCCCTTTTTTCCTTTTTTCCTTATTTCCGGGAGTGTGGACTAGAAATTTAGGCTATATATATATATACGGAAATTAAGGAAAAAAGTGGACTCTATATATATATATAGGTGTAGCTTCTAGTCCAAACCTCCTGAGATTAAGGAAAATTTGATTTTTTTTGTGTTGCCAATTGTTTTTGGAAAATCCGATCCGTCCAATGTGTTCAGAAGGTGTTTTCAAGGGTCCACGCGGATAATCTTCAAAAAAAAATACCGGGAAGGGCTTGATCCAAGCAGTTTTCACAAAAACTGTATTTATATATTTTTGCGAAAACTGCTTGCATCAATCCCTTCCCGATATTTTTTTTTGAAGATTTTCCGCGAGGACCTTTGAAAACACCTTCTGAACACATTGGACGGATCAGATCGTCAAAAAAAAATTTGGATCAAAAGTCCGGAAATCAAAAGTCCGGATAAGAAGCGGAACCTATATATATACAGAGAGGATCCAGTCAGAACTCCCTGACTTTGTTAAAATACGGACCTCCCCTCTCCCAGCCAAATGGTTGGGATCCGAACCGTGGATGTGTTTAAAATGTGTTTTCAAGGGTCTACGCGAAGATTCGGCAAAAAAAAATGACCAGGAAGGGCTTCATCCGAGCAGTTTTTCATGAAATATATATCCTACGGTTTGTATGAAAAACTGCTCGGATGAAGCCCTTCCCGGTCATTTTTTTTGCCGAATCTTCGCGTAGGCCCTTGAAAACACATTTTAAACACATCCAACGGTTCGGATCCCGACCATTTGGCCGGGAAATGGCCAGGAGAGGGGAGGTCCGGATTTTTTTAAAGTCAAGGAGTCCTGACTGGATCCTGACCCTATATATATATATATAGGAGCTAGGAAAATAGGATTGTTTTAAAATTTTGGAGGACCTAGCCCGTAATTTTGGGATTGGGGGATAAATCCCAATCCCCTTAATCACGCCAACACTATCTTCTTCTTTTTAAAACCTAGAACCAGAAAAAGAATTTCAAATACACCAGTTTGGGATGAATTCTTCACCCGGTGGTTCCAAAATCGACGTCCTAAATCAACATCCCATTTCGTCATCCAGATTTGAGATGGATTCTTCACCCATCGGTCATCGCGTTTCAACGTCCCCGTCGACAGTCTTTTTTTTCCAGTGAACAAGTCATCGACGAACTACTCTATAAATTCTCCATCGACTTTCCGATTGGATCTTGGTAATGGCACGACATCGTGAGTTTTTATTGAGAACTATATACCATGTTTTTTGTTTGTTGATGTAAACGGTGATTATTAGGAATACTATAGAGTACATTATTGGGTGGATCAACTGGCATTCTTTGGCATGATAATTGGAATTCCCTTGGATATCTCATTTGATGTCTATATTTCTTTGGCTAGCTCTTAATTGGCTGGCACAGTTTCTTCTATTTTATCAATGAATGGTACCTGGGTTTTGGCCGTTTGGCCAGCTATAGAACTTGGAGATATCTTTTTACTTCAGAAACTTGCATCGATCTCAAATGTTTTGCTTGGCCGGACGTAATATGACGTTAGGAGGGAATGCCTTGTTGAATCTGTGGAAATGAATATTAACATGAATTATTCAATTGTGGTTTATTGTTTTGCCCTCTAGTCTCATTCATATTCATCTTGGTTCAATAATTTTGTTCAATCACTTTGTTTATTTTTGTTTGTTATATTTGGAGTGTGATACTTATTTTGAGTAATATTAATGGATCAGATTGTGTTTCTTCAGCTTCTTTGGCTTGTTATTCTCTCATGCTTTGGCTTTGGCTTATGCTTAAACTAGCTGATAACACGAGAAAGAAAGCGCCGAAAAATAAAATCGTGGGATCTTCCTTTAACAACCACGTGATGGTAATGTTAGCCTGATAGAGCGGATGAGATCGGAGGAGAAGAAAAGGATAGAGAAGCAGCAAATGATATTATTGGAATGGTTGAAGAAATCTCGAACAAATGACAAATCAATCGACAAACGGGCTATTTCAAACACGGCCCCAATTGTTAACCACATCTCCGCAGACTTCACCAAATTGCTCCATATTTTACCATGATTTATGGGATTTCCCAGTTCACTTTTTACCATAATTCATGTATAACTCTAGAGGGAACAATTTTTTTTTTTTACCATGATTTATGTGCAAACCTTTGTTCGCTTGAAATTACCATGATTCAAATTGTTATTAAGGAAAAATTTACCAGATTTATTGTGCCCAATTTGAGTTTTTCCATATAAATTATGGGGAAATAATTTTTACCATGATTATTCAAAATTTACCATATTTTGTGATGTTGACCTATATTTTTTGAGTTTGGCATGGTATAGTCTGTTTATTGAGGACATGTTAAGCTTGTTAGGTTGTATAAGGTGTGTCACCATTTACCAGGTTGTGCTGAATAAATTTACCATATTAATTTGACTTACATATCTCATCCAATAATCATGGTAAAAATAAGCAACAAATATGGTTAAATTTAGTTCTTCAAAAGTTTACCATGATTATCAATGGAAGTTTCGATGGTAAATTAAACAAAAAGAATTTTGCGTTAGTTTCAAGAAGAAGATAACAAAGTTTTTTTTTTTTTATTCGAGATAACAAAGATTTGAACTTCTCCCTTTTTCATTTTCAAATAATCAACCAAATCCCACCTAATTAGGCAACAATATATGTATAATCATATTTATCACTAAATAAGGGTAGATAAGGTATTTTACAATTGAAAAAGATGAAAACATAATTTCGTAAAACAAGGAGGATGAAAATCTAAATAGTGTCCAAAAAACGGATGATTATTTAATTACCTTTTTTTCGTATTTTCTCAAGCCTTGTCTCAGTCCTAGAAAAATTGTTGGCTGCTCCTAAAGTATAGCCACGTAGCGCTATGATCCTTTAGCCACTACATTAGGATTTTGCAACCCCAGGATCCCTCCTCCCTGTGGCGGAAATAGTCAAATATAAGCAAAGGAAATAAATTCTACACATGAAATTGTACATCAACCTTTCATCTAAGCAAAAGATTACAGTGAAATTGTACATAAGATTTGCATCAAGTTTTCTATATTTTTTTGATATTATTTACTATGTTGAGTAATTGTTGTGGGCATGTGCATTGAATGACGCTTAAATTAGACATTAGTTGTATTAAATTTTGTTGTATTGAATTAATTACTGATATGGTTTTTTACAGTTATTTATGGATTTACAGTTATCTATTTTATCCTTTTCTAAAACCCGTGTATCTTGTCCATATGTCTGTATCTATTTTCTGTCCTTATATATTACTTCCAAGTGCTAAAGAACCAGTCTGTCCAATATGGAAGATGATGTAATACCAGAAAATTTAGTAGTATCTTATTTTGCACTTCGAAAGTTTTTCAATGTTGAAGGGGTTGAATTTTCAAGATTTTGAAGGGCAACCACAATATTTACTATTAATAAATTTTTTTTTTAAAAAGAGAACATTAACAGGTTAAAAATCCGATTTTTTTGGTTTTTTAGAATTTTTCGACCTTTTTGTTAAAAAAAGTTCAAAAAATTCTCAACAGTCTCTCTTCACATAAAAAGTCCCAAAAGCCCAGAAAAGTTAAAAGAAAAAAAAGTTACTAACCTTGGCATATTAGCTCAAGGCAGAATCAGGATTAAAATTTAGAGGGCAATATTAGAATAAATCAATCGAAAATAGAAAGATTACAATAGAATACCAGGCAAAATATGTTCAAGGGTTAATCATTTAAAAAGTAAAAGAAAAATGGTCTCTTTATTGGTAAACAAATATTATTTACGATCTATCAAAACGAAACTCAATTTTTTTCAAATTTTGAAAATCATCTAATCTAAATTTCTACCCCTTTTCCGGTGTCCCCCTCTCCTGCTCTCTTCCTTCACTTTCACCTCTACATCCCCCAGATCTGGTTTCCCTTTCTCCTCTATTCTCCTCGTGCCTCCTCTCGTTCTTTATGGTGTGTGATGGTTGAGACTCTCGTTTTTCCGGCGAGATGTTCTCCCATTCACCCCTCAATTTTTGTACGACGGAGACTTGGATCTGGAGTTCCAGATCTGGGTACAGGCTCTTGCACGGTGGCCCTATTCAGTTTGGATAGTGGTCCCTGAGCTCTCCAGCTGCAACGGTGAAGGCATAGATGTGCAGATCCGGTGGTGATCCTGCGGCGGGCGGTGAAGGCGCAGTTTTGTGGGCATTAGATTCTGGGGACAGAGGCAATCCTTCCGCCACCCACCTCTACGAGAGGAGATTGGGTCCGACATCGTTACTGAGCGGCTTTTCTTTTTTTGTTTTTTTGTTTTTTTGTTTTTTTGTTTTTTTTTTTTTGTATTTCGGACCGGTAGTGTCCTTTGTTTTGTACTCTTTATTTTCATATATAATATGTTTCCGTTTCCTAAAAAAAAAAACCAATATAAATGGCCAGATGGATACTATAATATAGAGGTGAGAGTACTTAAGAATAAAACAAAATAGATTTTCACCTTTAGGAACTGGGTTGACACGTGTCGCTCTCCTTACCTACACCTCTCAATTAGATATAACGAGGAAAAATTAAGCATGTTCATTTAGGCCTTGTTCTCCAATAGATTTTAGGTACATTTTATGAAAATCTCATAAAATGAACATTTTATGGAGGGGTGATAAAATGAAGTTGTTTTCCCAACTGATAAAATGTAGTGGTTTTCCTATAGATTTTAAGAGGATTTTATGAAAATCTCATAAAATTACTTTTACATTTTATGTGTTGAGATTGGAGTGTCATAAAATGTGAGATTTTATGAAACAAAAATCTGTTGAAGAACGAAGACTTAGATACCTTTATAATTGTCCAGTACTGGCTCCACTTTCTGAAAATCACACAATTTTATGTTTGTCAAATTTTAGACATGTCATTTGACACCACTTCACATCCTCAAATTTTATATTTTTTTTGGGATGTGTTTGTCAAATTATATATATATATATCTATAGGCCAAACTTCTTATCCACGCTCCCGGATTTAAGGAAAAAATGGGGTTTTTTTGTGTTGCAAATTTTTTTTGGAAAATCCGATCCGTCCAATGTGTTCAGAAGGTGTTTTCAAGGGTCCAAGCGGAAAATCTTCAAAAAAAAATACCGGGAAGGGCTTGATCAAGCAGTTTTTCGCAAAAACTGTATTTATATATTTTTGCGAAAACTGCTTGGATCAAGCCCTTCCCGGTGTTTTTTTTTGAAGATTTTTCGCGAGGACCCTTGAAAACACCTTCTGAACACATTGGACAGATCGGATCGTCAAAAAATATTTTGGATAAAAAGTTCGGAAATGAAAAGTCCGGATAGGAAGTGGAACCTATATATAAATATATAGGTAAAATTTCTAGTCCACACTCCCGGATTTAAGGGAAAAAATGGGGTTTTTTTGTGTTGCAAATTTTTTTTGGAAAATCTGATCCGTCCAATGTGTTCAGAAGGTGTTTTCAAGGGTCCACGCGGAAAATCTTCAAAAAAAAATACCAGGAAAGGCTTGATCCATGCAGTTTTCGCAAAAACTGTATTTATATATTTTTTGCGAAAACTGCTTGGATCAAGCCCTTCCCGGTATTTTTTTTTTGAAGATTTTCCGCGTGGACCCTTGAAAACACCTTCTGAACACATTGGACGGATCGGATCATCAAAAAAAAATTTGGATCAAAAGGTGCGAAAATTAAAAGTCCGGATTAGAAGTGGACTCATATATATATATATATATATACACCACACTTCCTATCCAAACTCCCGCATTTTATTAAGCTACGGACCTCCACTTTCCGGACCAAATTTTGACGATCCGAACCGTTAGATGTGTTTAAAACGTGATTTTATAGCGTTTTTGTGAAAAATTGGCCCGATCAAGCCCTTCCGGGTATTTTGTTTTGCCAAATCTTCGCGTTGGACCTTAAAATCACGTTTTAAACACATCTAACGGTTCGGATCGTCAAAATTTGGTCCGGAAAGTGACTAAAAGGTGGAGGTCCGTAACTTATTAAGTTAAGGGAGTTTGGATAGGAAGGGGACTGTATATATATATAGGCCAAACTTCTTATCCACACTCCCGGATTTAAGGAAAAAATGGGGTTTTTTTGTGTTGCAAATTTTTTTTGGAAAATCCGATCCGTCCAATGTGTTCAGAAGGTGTTTTCAAAGGTCCACGCGGAAAATCTTCAAAAAAAATTACCGGGAAGGGCTTGATCAAGCATTTTTTCGAAAAAACTGTATTTATATATTTTTGCGAAAACTGCTTGGATCAAGCCCTTCTCGGTGTTTTTTTTTGAAGATTTTTCGCGAGGACCCTTGAAAACACCTTCTGAACACATTGGACGGATTGGATCGTCAAAAAAAAATTTGGATAAAAAGTCCGGAAATGAAAAGTCCGGATAGGAAGTGGAACCTATATATATATATATATATATAGGGAGGGCTTCTAGTCCGGACCTCCATGATCCAATTTTTTTTTTGACGATCCGAGCTGTCCAATGTGTTTAGAAGGTGTTTTCAAGGGTCCATTGCGGAAAATCTTCAAAAAAAATACCGGGAAGGGCTTGATCCAAGCAGTTTTCGCAAAAATATATAAATACAGTTTTGCGAAAAACTGCTTGGATCAAGCCCTTCCCGGTATTTTTTTTTGAAGATTATCCGCGTGGACCCTTGAAAACACCTTCTGAACACATTGGACGGATCGGATTTTCCAAAAACAATTGGCAACACAAAAAAAAATCAAATTTTCCTTAATCTCAGGAGGTTTGGACTAGAAGCTACACCTATATATATATATATATATATAGAGTCCACTTCTAGTCCGGGATCCGGACTTCCGGACCTCCATGATCTGAGATTTTTTTTGACGATCCGAGCCGTCCAATGTGTTCAGAAGGTGTTTTCAAGGGTCCACGCGGAAAATCTTCAAAAAAAATACCGGAAGGGCTTGATCCAAGCATTTTTCGCAAAACTGTAAAAATACAGTTTTTGCGAAAAAATGCTTGGATCAAGCACCTCCCGGTATTTTTTTTTGAAGATTTTCCGCGCGGACCCTTGAAAACACCTTCTGAACACATTGGACAGCTCGGATTTTACCAAAACAATTTGCAACACGAAAAAAATCAGTTTTTTCTTAAATCCGGGAGGACCGGATAAGAAAATGACTTTATTTACATTTTTGCGAAAACTGTTTAGATCAAGCCCTTCCCGTATTTTGTTTTTAAGATTATCCGCGTGGACCCTTGAAAACACCTTCTGAACACATTGGACGGATCGGATTTTCCAAAAATAATTTACAACACAAAAAAAACCCATTTTTTTCTTATTTCCGGGAGGGTGTGGATAAGGCGGTGACAGTTGGTGATGGTGGATGGTGGTGGAAGTGAGCGAAGCAGGAGGCAGAGGTTATAGGGAGTAGATCGGCAGGGGATTGAAAACAGGTGGCCGACGAGAAGAAGAACCAGGGTTTTCTCCCTCATTTTGTCGGCTGAACCACTCTCCGCCTCCTCCTTTTCCGTTTTTTTCCGCCTCACACCCTTCCTCCTCTCCCTCCTTTGTCCGAGTTTTAAGGGGTGGGCTGCTGCCCCCCCCCCCCCCCCCCCCCCCCCCCCTTCAAAATATATATATATATATATATTGCCTCTTTCACTCTCTCTCTCTCTCTCCCTCTCTCTCTCTCTCTCTCTCATAACAAGAAACTTTGATGGTAACTTGCGTTGGGTTGATATTTTTACTTTCAAATTCGACTAATCAAAATAATCGAAACCCAAATTTTGTGTCCAGCTGGGACAAAAAACTTTGATGGTAACTTGCGTTGGGTTTGATATATATTTTGACTTTCAAGTTTTTTTTTAAGTTTGGAAAATCATGATTGTATTTGCTTTCACAAATCAAAATTGATGACCTAATAGATGGATGTGTTCCCTCAATTTTTTTAGGAGTATGGACTTCAATGATTTATAAACCATTTGGGGGCCTGATTGGATGGAGTATTATTTTTATGGGTATTATTAAGTAGTGTTTGGTTTGAATGATTTTGGTAATATGGTGGTATAAGGATGTCAAAAAAACGTCAAAAGACAAATTTGCACTTATGCATGCCCACTTTGAATTTTAAGCGTTATTTAAATATTAAATACAAAACTTATTAATTTATTACACTTGTCAACAAATAAGTTATAATAACTAATTAACTCTCAAATAATCGTAAATAACACCCCTGCACTTAATTTTGGCAAACTATTCCATAGCTGTGGGCCCGGGCATAAATAAGACCCCCCATATTTATGTCCCCCATTAAGACCCCATCCAAACGGCCGTTGGTATTTTAGCAGTGTTGGACTTTTAGGTTGCGAATGTAACTTGGATTTTAATCACTATATTGCGTGGATAATTGGGCTTTGGGCAAATCTCACTTATACCTCTGTGGTTTGAGCCATTTGTGGTTACAGCCCCTTTTTTTACTTTTTTTGCATCCGCACCCCTTGTGATTTCTAAAATTTTGCATCTGCACACATTTCTATCCATGTTAACGGATGTGTACCCCACACTCCTCTTAAATTGAACCAATATGTTACAATTTAATCCTATACGTTCATAATCAATGTACTCCGTTAATCAAATAGTAGAGCCAAATAGTAGAGCATCTCTGTAAAATATCATGATCAATCAAACATCAATGACTTAGTGATCATATTTTTGTTAAAATGAAACATAAAGTTAACCTTGAAAATTGAAAATTTTCTTCATACTAAATTCTATTGAACCATGAGGTTTTCATTTTCCTATCGACTTGAATTTCGGTATGGATGCAGTAGTCGTCAAGCTCTACAATGTAAACGGTTTGGTTCTTATTTTTTGTACAATGGATAGATTGTTTAGATTTAAGAAAAAAGAATGAATCGAAGTGTTAGAAACTTATACTAAAAGCCATGCTTTTATGTAATGGATTAATATTTAATTAGTTAATTATTAATCAGTTTTATCCCTTTTTTTATGAGAATCTATTATGGGCAATGTTTGCATGATATAATTGTATGTTGTGCATGTGTCTTTTATTCTACATAGTAGATGATCCAGTGTGTAGAGTACGGCTTACACACAGAAGATTGGATCATCGGTTCTTGTAGAATATAAGTTTTGGTTCACAATCTTAGATGGAATTTGACACACCATCAGTAGGATTGTAGTACAATGTTTTAGTAGGTTTGTCTTGACTACAGGGAACGGTTCTAGTTCCGACTCATTGTGCTAGTAAATTTTGTGTGTATTGAACAGGACCGCTTTAAGGTAATTGTTTTAGTACTGACATTTTAAGACAATTAGAACCTTATAGTTATTAAGAATACTTATGCTCTTAATCCAGATATAATTAATACATATATACATTTAATGTTGTTGACTTTGATTCATTATAAAGTGAGATCTTTTTTCACGGTCAATAGTCTTGGTGAGTTGGGTCACGACATTATATGCATGAAATATATGGATATTAATTATTGATAGAATCCACGTCTCGTTAGAGATTGATGATACCCCCTTGAGTAAACTTATAAGTTTCGGTTATGTCAAACCCTGCAGGTGGATATTTGTATCCGACATATCGAATAAGTTAAGTGGTTAGTCTCAAGGTGTTTTATAAGATGTTGATTAGTGGGAGATTGTTAGTAATCGACATTTAATCAACGGGTATCTGTAATCTTAACGTGGGGAGATTAATAAGTATTTAATAACGTGGAGCTCGAAATATAATCGAGATAAAGATGGGAGTGCAATTATAATTCTTTAGTGATGTGAATTATAATTTGTGAAATAAGAATAGAATCCGGGTGGGATTAGGTTTTCTTATTTGCACAAGGAGCCCAGATTTATTTCTCCTCAGGTCCCTGCTCTAGCTCTATAAATATATCGTTATGTTCTCTAGGTCATATGACAGTCATTTCGAAAATTAGAATAGAGGCTGTGAGAGAGAGAACAAAGAGATCACGTAGAAGTCCACACTTGGCTACGTGATCGAGATATAAGGGAATATGGCAGAAGATCGTGAGGTACTGTCGAGCAAAGTATGTTGCATACAGTAATCGGGTCTGTCAAGTTCAAAAAATAAACAAGTCAACCAGCGTTCGTGTCTACGGATGAGAGGTACCCCTAATTCCGCCTCGTAGGGTTTGTGTTTATTTTTGTTGTTTAATCTGTACGCATAATTACTGGGTTCTGGGATTCGTTTCCCAACAGAAGAAGATGAGGGCAATGACTTTTCGTCATTTCCATTAAAGGTGGAAGCGTTATTTCCGCTAATGCATCTACACAAATCCAAATATCACAGGAGATGCAGATGGTTAATTATAACTTATAAGATCCTAGCAGACATGATTCTTTCTTTTTTAGTTATTCGGCCCTATTGTGGTCTTACAGTTTTTATTCAAGGACCTCACCAGGATGAAATTTGGGATGCATGGCAACTGGGATAACATAGTCTACTCTTATTAACATGGATATTGGACAATCCGCCATACCCGCATATATACCGTTGGAGATCGGGCATATTCTTTTCTTTTCTTTTTTAAGAGCAAGATTGGATATATTCGGGTAAACTCGTATCGAAATTACTTGATAAAAAAAGAATGGTAGGATTTGAATAAAAACAATTCATGTTTGTTACAACAACGATAAATAAAATTTAAATGCGTAATAGAAGGTCATAAAGAAATACCATCCACAAAATGAAAGGTTTCAAAACATTTAACAAATATCATCCTGGCCTTGAACTTTTTTTAACGCTAAGAATTTATGTATATTTATATTACAATACAAAGCGGTTTTTGTTTCAGTCCTATTTTTTGTCTCAATAGTCATATTACATTTTATCCCTCTCTTTGCCAACTCATTCTCTCTCTCTCTCTCTCTCTCTCTCTCTCTCTCTCTCTACCATTTTCCTCCACTGGCCCACGAAACCCAAAATTTCAAACCACATTCTCTCTCACTTTTTCTATCCTTCCCCGGTTCTGAAATTTGAAGGACCATAAAGAATGGTCATAGAATCACAGGTATGGGTATGGGCACGTGGGTCGATTTCTCAAAACGTGCCTTTAGGCACCGGCATGAGCATGCACTAGTATATATGCAAGGGTACTTGTATTTTTATGAAAAACTGCTCAGATCAAGCCCTTCCTGATTTATTTTTTTTTTGTAATTCTTTACATTTTTATGAAAAATGTTCAGATCAAGTCCTTCTCAGTCTTTTTTTTTGTTGTGATTCCTCACGTGGACCCTTAAAAACATGTTTTAAACACATTGAGCGGTTCAGATCATTGAAATATTGCCGGGAGAGAGGAGGTTCATATTTTAAGCCAGTCTGGGATCCCTGACTAGATCATGACTAATATATATATATAGGATCATGATCTCCTAAGGGATCCCTTATTAAAATTTGGTGCGGACCTCACCTTTCCCGGATCAAATTTTGATGATCCGAACCGCTCAATGTTTTTAAAATGCGTTTTTAAGGGCCTATTTGAAGATTCGTCAAAAAAAAAAAAACCCGGAAGGGCTTGATCCAAACAGTTTTCGATAAAACTGTACATAGATGTACAGTTTTATCGAAAACTGTTTGGATCAAGCCCTTCCGGGTTTTTTTTTTTTGAAGATTTCCCACGTGCACCTTGGAAAACGCATTTTAAAAACATTGAGCGGTTCGGATCGTCAAAATTTGATCCAGAAAGTTGAAAAAAGGCTAGGTCCGCACCAAATTTTTAATAAAGGATCCCTTAGGAGATCATGATCCTATATATATATATATATATATATGATCACAAAACAATACCCGCCCCTGTTGAACATATCGGGGTAGCAACTCCCTGACATTTTTGCTCTTTGAAAAGTAATTTTATGTAACAAGAAAGACAATTGCCATGGAGAAACAGGCTTTGGGTATGGGGAGGGGAAGGGAGGGGATAACCCATTCCACATCTAGAACAAGAATTGGTTGAAAATCATTTCTCAATGCAGAACTAGGAGAGAATGGGCCAGGAAATGGTAACATATTCAGGACAAAGTTTGAAACCAACCCCTAATCCACCCATTGCCATCCCTATATCACCAAGGCCTATGCCTGAGCTCAACTAGCTACGATGATCAATGATCAATAATCAAAATACAAAAATACAAACTCATAATACTATTGTAGACACCCCCGATTTTGACCCAAGAAACTTATCAAGCATCCCCGATGATGAAAATGCCTGATAAGAGCACGAGAGGCTTGATTGTGAACTTGGAAACCCCTCCAAAACCTCTTCAAAATTAACCCGAGCCTACACCACCTTCTAGTACATTCAAAACATTCTTTTTTGATATGTAATATGTCCCAATCCATTTTGAAATGAGGGAAATGTGTCCGTTTCACCAAAACAACTTATTTTTTTGACCTTTAGAGGGTAAAATGGTCATATCTTTTGATGTACAAATCATCTTGGGTTCAAACCACTTGGGTTAGAAAGTAGACTTGACAATCTTTCCAACGCTTCAAACCATGCGCAAAACAGAGTTCGGTAGCACCCGGAGTGGCCCCGCGAAGTTTGAAATTTTGTGTTGTCTCCAAGTCCAGGCACCTGGATTGGATAATTCCAAGCGCCCACATTGAATCCAGGCGCCTGGATTTGATCAATATGGGCGCCTAGACTCACTCCAGATACTTGATCCCCAAGGTGAAATGGGTGGGGAGGAGCGTCTTAGAGATCTTTGCAGAGATTTTTTGCAGCAAAATAGTGGAGGGAAGATAGAGTGTCATAGTGAACCCCTTGATTGACCCCTAAGCCATCCAATGACCCATTTTGACCCTTTCAAGTCTATATATACCCCCCTCTCTCTTTCATTTGCAAGAGAACCAAGTCTCCCTCATTCTCCTTACTGTTATGCTGCTGAAATCACATTCCTAGTTCATCTCTCATTGCCCCATTCTTTTTTAACTTCAAAACCTACTCTCCTACCACTCAAATTCAACAAATTCCTTGTTCTTCACTACAAAAGCCTAACCAAAACACCACAATCAGTCACTCACACCTCCAGAAAACAAAATCCAGTACACCAAACTATCTACAACTTCCCAAAATTAACCATCAAAGTCCATCAATCAAGTTCTCAAAGGTAGTTATCTACCATATTTTCTCAAAAAGGCCCTGAGGGGACATCAACTAGGCTCTAGCTAGTCTTCCATACTGGCTTAGAGTTTAGGAAAGGTCTTAAACATCATAGGAAGAGATTTCATTTTGTGCTCCAGTACCAGATCCAGGCGCCTGGATTAACCCAATGCAGGCGCCTGGATCCCTTCTCTCTTGTCTTGATTTTTTGTTCTTTCCATGATGCATTGATTCATTTGAAACATTGGTATATCATTTATAGCTGATATAAACATTGTAAGGTCTAGATGGTGGTTCCAAGGCATGATACATATCACTTAGAAAACAAAGTAGTGTTCAAAAGAAAGCATCTTGCATTTTAGATTAAGAAATACATGATTATCTTGATTGGTTTAAAACAACATCAGAAAGAGGGTCATTTGATATGGAGGAAATACAACATGACATAATGTATCCATCACATAGTTGTTTAGGTCATTTCATGGTCAAATTTATCTTGTCTTCTTCATTTCTTCTATTCTAGCTGTACATTCATTCATCAAATGTGTAAAAAGGGTCATGGTGCATGCTAGAAATCAGTTTAACATATTTCTTTACATCCATTAAGCATTCCAAAATCATGTTTTCTTTGGTTCATATCATGTCATAAGGTTATCCTTGGAATCCATTTAGCCTAGAAAGTCATCAATTACCACCATGTATGTGAGAAAATGAGCACCAGCAGTTGTACTTGCTGTTTATTTTGTGGCTTGGAAGGAGGAAGGTTTATGCCTGAGGTGTATTCCAGGCGCCTGAAGTCATTCCAGGCGCCCGGAATGTCCTTTTCCAGGCGCCTGGATCTGCCTAGTCCTGGTGTCCAGATTGTTTTCCATGTGTGATTAGTGTGATGTTGGTGGTTGATTTCTGGGGCCTTTCAAGGCAGTCCAAGCATGGTTTGGTGAAGTTCAAGTGTTTATATGCATATAGATCAATCACTCATGACATTTCGCACAAGCATCCACATTCATTTCACTTATCTTTTTGATGCATTAACGTGCTCTCGTATGAATTTGTGTTCAAAGTCCAGTTAAACGGTATTTTCAAAATCCCTTGAGCATTGAGTAGAGACCGGTGGTCACACCGGGCGAGAGGGGTGCTTTAAATTCCTTCCCCTCTCGTAACCTAGCTCCCGGACCCAAGAAATCTCAAATAAAAGCAGATTGGTGCAATATTTCCTATTCCAAGGGCAAAAGAGTCATTTTTCAATTGGTTTCTCGGATACGGTCCTCAAACCCGGGTGGCGACTCCATTCAACCAATCAAAACCGTTTTCCAAAACATATCAATTTCGGGTGGCGACTCCATTTAACCAATCAAAACCGTCATAAGTTTTGGATTTGTATTGGATTTTGGATATTATTTATGCATGTATCTTGTACTGTAGAAGTCATATTTCGTCGTAAAATGTCTAATCAATTTGATATTGATTACAACATTTTGTTGAATTTGGAGTCTTTGTGGCTCCCTCCTCTCATTGTCATCTCACATCCCTCAACTTCCATCCACGATGCCAGCCTCCAATCGTTGTGCCAACCTCAAGACTCCTTTGCTTTGTCCGGCATGGGATTAGATCAACAAGGGTTTGAGTTTGATCTATAAATCAAAGCATTTGGCTTTGGGTTTTGAGTTTGGTTTCAGAGAGAGAGATTTGTGAGGTCTGTATTTTCTAGTAGCAATGCAAGCCAGAGATGAGCTATTGTAGTGAGGTGTGAGGTTTCCAATTGTAAACCTTCTCATGTCCGTAATTGTTTGGGTTACCTCCGTGAAATACCCGATTTTGGAGAATCACATAAAATCTCATGCTTTTGTGTGTGTTCATGTGTGTTTGGTTTAATTTTGAGCATAAAAAATGGTACCAGAACCCTAGGTTGCCAAAATCACAAATACACGCCTATTTTTTCGTCTCTGTTCAACATCAAAAGTGTTCCGATCAGTTCATCTTCTTTATCTTGTCGAGACGAAACTATTGGTGGTAATTCATCGTTTGTTTAACGATGTCAGAGATGGTCTCATGCACCACCAGAAGCAGACCCGTGCTTGGCGCGTTGAGTCTAGTAGCGATGTGCTCGACACTTGCGACTCAGAGAAAGAAGATGATGATGTGGCACCACCTCAGCGCCACATCAATACACACTAGGACCACCTGTTGCCATGTCAGAGCCAGCTGGTGCCATGAAACTGCAGTGCCATTCCACATGTCAGAGCCACGACAGCTCCATCTTAGCGCCGCGTCAACAGATCAACTGACGTGGCAATCCAGTCAGCGTACCTAGTTTGACTTAATTTTGACCAATATATCAGCCGATTCAAGTCATTTTTGCCAACATCTGGTATCTAGACGATTTATCTAATATTTCACTATAACAAAATACACCATTGCCGATTAAACTTGCTAACTAAAAAAAATTAGTCGGCAAAAAGACAGCTTTTACTGACTAAATAACTTTCGTCGCCAAAAGTACGTCTAAAAAGCGGAACTCCCTTTAGTCGCCAAAAGCATGCCATTTGCCGATCAAATTGAACTATGGTCGCGGAAAGTTGGGTTCTTTTGCCAACTTAAACAATTCGGTCGGGAAAATCATACAATTTGCCAACTAAGTTTTTGTTGGCAAATATAATAATTGGCGACTAATCTTTAGTTGGCAAAACTAACCATTGGTGACTAAACTTAATTTGGTCGACTAAAGCCATTAAAAATAATTTATTAATGAAAAAATGAAATATAAATATATTAATTTACATTTATATATGTCAATTTTAATTTTTTTAACAATGGTAATTACGATTTCCATTAGAAAATAATAACATTATGTAATTTTTTTATGAACTATAGTGTGTGTGTATATACAGCTCAAATGTTACACAAGTCGTTTGGTAGTCTAGTGGTTAAGCGCTTGACTACTAATAACCAAAAGGTCAGGGGTTTAGTACTCAGTGGAAGGTCTTCAACAAATAAAGGGATGGATGACATCAGCGCCAGAGTGTAGAACTTTTTGGATGATGTAAGCGTCGTGTGGCTGGTATTATTGCCGACTAAAAATCTTCGGCAACTAGTATATTAGTCGGGATAGGTTGGTTGGCAAAAATCACCCTTTGCCGACTAAAAAGGTTTTGTATCTGGATTCAGAGAAAGAGTTCTGTGAGGTGTGGATTTTGTAGTAGCAATGCAGGCTAGAGATATGAGAGTGTAGTGAGGTGTCAGTTCCCCACTTGTAAAGCTTTTTGCCGTCCGTAATTGCTTGGGTTACCCTCGTGGAATATCCGATTTTGAGAAACCACATAAAATCTCATGTGTTTGTGTGTGTTCGTATGTGTTTGGTTTGATTTTGAACAAAACAGCTAGGATTTTGATTTTTTTTTCTTTAATTAAACCCCCTCCAACCCTTTTTAAATGTGTTGTTTCGCAAATCCAACTTATTAAAAAAAATCATCATTACACCTTTCACATTAACTTTTACATCTATTTTATATTTTTCACATCAACTTTTACCTCCACTTTTACCCATTAACTCTTTACCCACTAACTTTTCAAAAGGATAAAACGATAATTGTACAAACTTTTTACTATTAACTTTTCAAAATATACACTTATTAAGTGATAGCCCAAAATAAAAATGTTTACATTAAAAAAATAGGACAGAGGGATTATTATTTTTACGGTATGAAACACATATTATATTTTTGAAGTTCTGAATAATCATTTACATATCATTTATATTTTTATGAAGTAGATTTCGTTGTCGGGAATTTATGTTTACAAAAATATACTTAAGTCCACGTTGAGATCTAATCTAGTACTTAATGAACAAGTAATCGATCCAGACATAAGAGTGGTATACTTAAGAGTGGTATTATTATCAAAACAACAATAAAGTGGGACCATTATGCCCCCTCCATTCTGTCTTGTAAATTTTTCGATGGTTGTTAGCAAGAGTTACTCGATTGGAATACGTTTTAGAAATTAGCTTGAAACTTTAGAAACCTAGCTCTTTGTTCGTTTACATCCGGCGACCCGTATTTCTGTATTCTGTTTCAAGAGCTCTGTTTCACGTTCTACGTCTGGTTTTGGATCTAGCCTTGGAAACTATGGCACGTCTTAGGGTTTTGTTAGTGTAATCAAAACCAGTTTATCGTCAACCTCTGTATCAGTTCTGGAATTTGCTCGATACTCAAGAAATTTGTTGCTCATTTGAAGAATATTCCAATTCTTAGAAGGAGCATGTTTGATTAGCAGTCAACTGTGATGAGAGTAGCTAGCTCTCTTTCCCGTGATCTTGTTCTCTAGTTTTGAATCTAGTTTTCTGAGAACATCTATCAGGATTGGATATCTCACTGAGGTTGAGGCATTGCTTTTGCTAAAGTAGAGTTTGGTGTTAAGTCTGTCCGTTTTACGGATCTGAGGCTTCGTTGAGTCGAGCATCCTCGCCAAGGTAAAGATTGCTGACTTTGGAGTCTTTATGGCTCCCTCCCTCTCATTGTCATCTCACATCCCTCAGCTTCCATACACTGTGCCAGCCTCCAGACTTCATTGCTTTATCCAGTATGGGATTAAAACAGGGGTTTCAGATGGGTCTATAAATTAGAGCATTTGGCTTTGGGTTTTGTATCTGGATTCAGAGAGAGAATTCTGTCTGGTGTGGATTTTGTAGTAGCAATGCAAGCTAGAGATATGAGTGTGTAGTGAAGTGTCAATTCCCACTTGTAAAGCTTTTCGCCATCCGTAATTGCTCGGGTTATCTCCGTGGAGTATCCAATTTTGAGAAACCACATAAAATCTCCTATGTCCGTGTGTGTTCGTATGTGTTTCGTTTGATTTTGGGCATAATAGTTGGGATTTTAATTTTTTTTTCCTTTAAATTATACTCTCTCCGCCCCTTTTTAAGGGTGTTGCTTCGAAAATCTAACTTATTAAAGAAACATCACCATTACACTTTTCACATCAACTTTTACCTCTACTTTACACTTTTCACATCAACTTTTACCTCTACTTTACACTTTTCACATCAACTTTTACCTCTACTTTCCAAAATTATTCACCACTTTTACCCATTAACTCTTTACCCACTAACTTTTCAAAAGAATAAGATGATAATTGTGCAAACTTTTACCCATTAACCTTTCAAAACACACACTTATTAAGTGATAACTCAAAATGAAAATGTCTACACTAAAAAAAGGACAGTTATGAAATGATAAGATCACCATATTACATCTTTGAAGTTCTGAATAATCATTTACAAGTATCATTTATATTTTTATGAAGTAGATTTCGTTGTCGGGAATTTATGTTTACAAAAATATAGTTGAGTCCACGTTGAGATCTAGTCTACAGTACATAATGAACAAGTACACGATCCAGACTTGGTACATCTGATTTTTGTTGAACGTGCAACATGAGACAAACTGTGGGATCTTACACATATTTTAACATTCAAAAGTATCGATAATGATTTGCATTCCTGAAGTCGTTGATATTGTTTTTGAGAACTGATGTTGTCTTAAAAACACAGATGTCCTCACCAAAGATCAGAGTAGGCCCTCACCACCGTGAGCCATTTACCTTAAAAAAAAAAAAAAAAAAAAACTACGTATGTGGCTCCTACACACTAGCAGATGACACTGTCACACAGATAAGGTTAGGGGCATGACTTCCCGAGTAAAATAAGAATGATAGAATCCTGTGATCAGATCACTTCTCGTAATCATACTTTGGATAGTATGTGAATTGTTTTTTTATCGGCAAAAAAATATATATTACTAAATCGTATAATACCAAGTACAACGAGTTAAACGGATTAAAGGAGGAATGACAACGATAAAAGGGGCCAACAAAAAAACTCAACAATCGACGAAGCGAAAATCCGCAATCCGAAAAGAGAAAAGGTTGGCAAGACACCAACAAAAGACACCAAATAACCACCCAATTTCTCTGCTAGAAAATTACCACAGCCTATTCCCATGAAACCTCAATTCGATTGACAGCTCGTCTTACCAAACACCCAATTTCTATGCTAGTATGTGAATTTTTTTTATTTTTTTTTTGATAATCGGATCTTCGGCCAGCTTGCGTGTACTTTGACTAATTCCGGGGCCCTGAAAGTAACAATCGGCCAAACACAACCCCTAGTAACCCTAAGAGTTTGTTGACAGAGGAAATCAAACCTGAGATCTTAGGTGAGAACAAACCCCTAAGTATAGCATGTGAATTGTTAGTTGTGGATTGGTGGAATGGATCCCGCATGTCATCCCTTATCACTTCAATAGTTGCAATGTCATGGTGTATCCAAAGCAGATACCAAATGTGGTCACTTAAAAAGATCTGGTGGCGATTTACAGTAATGTAATTTAAGCAAAAAATAGTGCATGAACAGTGTGTGAATAATGCACTTGTGAGTGAACAGTGCCGCACCAAATTTGGTGCGGTACTGTAGCAAAGTTAAAAGCTTAACAAATTTGATCAACCATTTGGCGAGCCTGATTTTGGCTTATTTGGGGGGTTTGGCTCTCTACTTTAACATTTGAGTTAAAGTAGGTAGCCAAATGGAGATGCTTAGTATAATGAAATTAGGTACGTGATTTCGATGACCTAATTGATAAAACTTAATCAAATTTGTTAATTAGGTGCAAAAGGGATTTTTGTTTTTCGCAGCAAAGGTCGTCCAAAACTGTGTTTTGCCAAATAGCAAAACTCTGTTTTACTTTGGAAACTTAAAGGTTTATTATTTTCAGACTAAGTGAGAATCTAGTCCCAGTCTCTTACCCCATGGGAATCTAAGATTCATGGCTCGTTAATTAAGAAAAGAAAATGTTGACTTTAATATATTTCCAAAATAATTGTTTCCCATGTAAGATTATTATTGAACAAATTCCTTCAGGTATCTAATTCCTAGGAATTCAATTCCTAGTAATCATATTCCTATTCTTACCCAAGAAAATTCCAAGGAATTTGATTTGATTCTCAGTAACCATATTCATATTCGTACTCAAGATTCCAGTCATAATAAATATATTTATGTAATCAAAATAACGGCGTAATTTTATTAAATTAAGTAAGTCGGGATCATATTAAACATCCATTAATTGTAAAATACTATGTGAGGAGTCACGGCCACATCAAATAGAATAGAGCGTGGAAATTTTATATCCAACTCAAAGCCAATTGGCAATGAGTGGAGAGCTCCCAGCATATATTAAGTGATCACTCATTTCACTCTTAAGCAATGTGGGACAATAATTCCTTATCATAGAGATCTTCAGTCCATGGCTAAAAGGGATAAGATGCGTATCCCAAAAATTGCTTTTTCGGTTTTTGTTGGAGTTAGAAGGTTTTATTTTATACTCGATTTTTTTTTTCATTGGTCGTTGCGTAGGGATGGCAACGGGGCAGGTTGGGGCAGGTTTTGATGATTCCGGCTCCAACCCTAAAATTTCCGAACCACCCCTAACCCGACCAGGTAATTTATGGGTACCCCTGGCCTTATCGGGTATCGGGTTTACCCGCCCACCCCTAAATTTTTCACATATTAGTAAAGTATATTTTAGACTCCAATATTAGTAAGCACAAATTTACAACTTAACCAAAATCTACTATCTAATGTTGTATTTTAGGTGTAAAAATAAAATTATAAGAATACAAATAAAATTTAAAGCATAGAAGGAAGAAAATATAATTTCATATATACATCTAAGAGTATATAAATATAGTTATACACACATATGTATGTCGGGGCGGGTAATATCGGGACGGGGTGACCATACCGTTGCCACTACCCTAATCCTAGCAGGTTTTTCAAAATCACCTTCTGCCACTACCCGTTATCCAAAAAAATAGTAAAAAACCCTACCCTATAGGGGTGGGGTGGGGCAAGTTCGGAGCGGGGCAGGTTGAATTGTCATCCCTATTGTTGCGCTTGTTGGCATCTTATTATCAATTCTTTGGCATTTTGTTGTTTGTTTTCAATCTTTATTTGCACTCTCCGCGTTTTTTATTGAACAAAGCTATGGTGATTAATTAATTACATTTTGGATACCACGAGAGGTGTCATTTCTGTGTTGGTAAGAAAAAAAACTCGTGGAGCCTATTCACCATTGTATTAATACTTTTTTCTATTTTGTAAAGTTTCATTTAGTGTCAATAAAATAAGAGAAAACATTTTTTACACATGCAGTGTAAATTAAAATTTTCTTCAAATCAATTGTATTACGACATGTGTCTATATTCTACCTTTTAGGACCACTATTTAGACACATGGCGCAATATTATCGATTTGGAAGAACTTTGTTTTACACCGCCAGTACTATAAAGAATGTTTTCTAATAAAATAATAGTTCCCTAGCCGATAAAGAATGTATAAGAAATGTGAGAAACACTCATTAGGGGGGAGAGAGAGAGAGAGAGAGAGAGAGAGAGATGGGAATCCTGATGCAGCAGCAAGAAGTAAACGAGGGAAACAACGATATAGTAGCAGCTGGTGATCATGTGGAGCTCACTCTCGCCAACAATTCCCACCAAGAATTTGATCATGATGATAAATGTGATGATGATCAAAAGCCCCAGCCCCAGGCATCATCTCTCTCTCTCTCTCCCCTTTTCCTTTTCCTTTTCCTTTTCCTTTTCCTTTTCCTTTTCCTAAGTACTCATGAAGATCTTGTGCTTTGTGTCTTGTTATTCATGACAGAAACCTGGATGGTTGAACTTCCTATCATTTGTAGGCCCTGGGTTCCTTGTTTCATTGGCTTACCTTGACCCCGGCAACTGTAACTCTCTCTCTCTCTCTCTATGTTAGAGCTGCAAACCAGTCGAGAAAGCTTTGTAGTGCTTGAGCTTGTCTCCTTAACTAAACGAGCTTAAAACTCGAGTTCGGACACGAACGAGCTGAGCCCAGTTAATTTACAAACAAGTCTTTGTAAACGAGTCGAGCAAAATTTTGGAGTGTTGAGCTCGGCTCATTTTTTTAAACGAGCCTAAAACTCAAGTTCGAGTTTAGCTCAATTACTAACAAGCCGAGCTTAGCCTCAAGCAAGCTGCTCGGTTCATTTACAACCGTACACGCTCAAACAAATGGCCTGCCTGTTTATTTGTTTACCTGAGTAGTGATTAAGTGATATACAATCCCAATGGATACACAATCTCACCGAATTGATCGTATACCCTATTAAAATTGTACTCCATCACTCCGATTTTGTTTGCTTATTACGAAAAGTTGTTGCATTTTAACGTCTTCTTTTTTTGCACAATTCAAACGTACTTCTTGAGATCTTTAAAAATGGTGCAAAAAAAATTAAAATATTATTTCGGAAAGGAATTTATTTTTTCATATCAAAATGACACGTCATAAGTCCTCTAACCAAACACCGGGTATTTTGTCACCATTGATAAACAAAAAAGGCCCAAATATCTTTTTTTATTTTTATTTTTCTCGTTTTTGGTTATTAACGTCATAATTTCTGGTATCATGTCACAGTGGAAACTGATATGCAAGCAGGAGCTAACCATGGATACGAGGTAAATTTCTCCATGATATTTTAATTATTAACTAGTGTCGTAAGAGTATGGTTAATAAAGTTTCAAAGATGCCTAATTTTCAAATTACACAAGAGGAATGTACAACCATTTGAAACGGCCAGTGGCACTTTGGGTTGACATCTCGTCAACTTTGGTTGCCGGCAAGGATAGAGCTAGGGGGAGGCTAATAGGGGCTGTCGCCCCCTACTGCAATTTGCAACAACAACAAAAAAACTTACTATTACATTGAAAAAATATATATATATCATCAAATTATAATACATTGACCCTCCTCCGCATATATAGCCCGCCCCCTCTACGCAAAAATCCTGGCTCCGTCTTACCGGCCGACTTTGCTGAGGTTGTTGGTGTGCTCCTATTATGGAGGTCATATCTCTCTTACCTTGTTGCCTTCTCCTTTGTCTGTTTATCTTGATGTACCTTGTGTTTTGAGTTAATAAAATTTCTCTTGCCGAGCACAAAAAATATCCTTTTGAAACTTGCCGCCAATTAATATTGTCCCAAATAAGAGCAGTACTGATAGTCACGTGGCAACTAGGGGCCTTGGGAAATCTTTACCTTGGGATTCGACACCTAGCTGCTTGTTATAAAATCCTGGTTTAGGCCAATACATATAAAGTTTTTCCTTGACCCATTTTAGGATTTAGGCCTCCCGTTGGCGAAATATGAAATTGATCCCTCAGATTAGTCAATTTATTGGATCGGATACGGACCGAGTTACCGTAAAACATTGTTCAAACTACATAAAACAAATTCGGAAATTTGGATGCGTGGAGGTAGCTGATGAGAGTGGTCAATGTAGTTGTCTTATTTTTTTGTTTTAATTGGAAGTTTTCACCAAGTTTATTTATTATATTCAGTTACTATGGGTGATCCTTATTGGACTGATCTTCGCTCTCATAATTCAGTCACTTGCCGCAAATCTTGGTGTCACCACAGGTATTTAATTTCACAATATTTGACTTTAAATAGACTTTGTTTGAAAGCTGCTTTTACCTGCTGCATATGTAAGAATCGTCTACAAGTCTAAAAGAAGTTTTTTAGTTAGTTTTGGCCTAACTTTCAATTAATATCTATTGCCTACCGTCCCGCTGCTCCTGCCGCCCGGTTGGCGGGCGGAGCGCTCGTTATCCTTACTTTTCTCTCTGCTGGGCCCCCCATTGATCTCCTATCTATAATTAGACTCAATTATCCGCTATTATATAATTACCTGGAGTAAGCGCTATAGCTTGGTTCCAATACTCAGCAGGATTTCTTCTTTTATTGATTGAATAAGTTCTTTGTTCTTTCGTAAATCGCTTCAACCGTCTTCCCCTACCTTTGTAGTAAGACTACTTGCGTCTTCCCTGTATGGATAGAGCCAGCCTCTGCTTCCTAGATCGGTATAGTTCGAGTTCTTTCTTTCCTGCCAAGTTAACTGGCTTATTTTTTCGTCTTTATTTGAATTTTTTTTTTTAAGTTTAGCATCAACTTTTTGTGTATTATTGGTTTGTCTCGGCGAGAGGAATCAAAAAAGTAAAAAATTAAGATCGAATCATAAATTTTTTTGAATAATTGTACAGAGTATTTTCAAGTACCCCATCCTGAACCGACAATTAAATGTTTAGTACACGGTACCCTTCAGAGAAAAAAGTGATAAGATGACCACAAAGGTGGTTCACGTTTTTATCCTTAAAACATTTCAAAAAAGTTAATAGTTATGGAGTATATTGTAGAGATAAAATTTGTGGTTTGCTCGATTTTTTTGACCAAATGTTCATATACATCATTAAAACAATATTTCAAAAAAGTTAATAGTTATGTTATATTGTAGAGATAAAATTTGTGGGTTGCTCGATTTTTTTGACCAAATGTTCATATACATCATTCTTATCATCATTCTTAAAAAAAATTGTGGTTTGTGTGTGTGTGTGCTGTGTGTGTGTGAGAGAGAGAGAGAGAGATTTGGCCATTTTTTTCGTTTTTTGAAGAATGTGTGTGAGAGAGCCGACGGCTCGGATGTGTTTTGATTTTTTGCCGTAAAAAAAATCAAAATTAAAGGATAATTGCCGAACGCATCCGAGCCGTCCAAAACTCGATCCAACGGCCGAGGGGTGCACAACACCTCCCCCAAGTCCGAGAGAGCGATAGATTTGGGAGAGATTTATTTTTATTATATTTTTTGATCACACATCTATAACTGGGTTGATTTAAAAATAGGGAAACGAGGACATAAGATGGTTCGCATTTTTGTCCTTAGATATTTTAAAAAGTCTGCTCTATTTTGATCTATATTCTATGTCTTTTCAATTAGTCAAAAAAAAAAAGACATAACAATCTAGATTTATGCCACTGCCCACATGTTTGTAAGTTCGAGACCCTTACAGCCCCTTTGGCCGGAGGGATGAGAAAAGAAATGAAAGTGGTGTAGTTTCTCTTAATGATGAGAAAAGAAAAGAGAGGGGAAGAGTTTCCCCTGTGTTAACCAAACAAGCGTGAGAAACGGGTTTCTCTCCTTCCCATTCCGGTCATCTTCCTTGTCTCTGGTGACTCTCCGGCGAATTTCCGGCGACCTCGAAACGGAGTTTTAAGCACAGATCCGGCTCCCGAGACGAGACGAAGACAACGGTGGAAGTTTGACGACGATCCGACGACAGGATGGCCCGCGCTCGCCGCCGGCGTCCCGTTTCTCACCAAATCTCGCCACTTTTGGTGAGAAATGGGAGGGGGGGGGGGGGGGGGGGGGGGGGTAAGGGAATCCGGTTTCTCACCATTTCTCCTCCTCTCCCACCCTTTTGCTCATCCAAACAAAGGAGAGAAAGGGTTTTCCTTTCTTCTCTTTTATTTTCTCTCCAAATCTTACAATCCAAAGGATCTCTTAGAGTACTAGGGGTGGAGCCAGAAACATATGGTAGCGGGTCAATATTCAAATGTATACTTGATCTTCTCATTTGCTAATCAAATATTGAGTATGTATTACTACTAAAAAATTATTAGCGATTTACAGCCCTTAGAGCAAGTGCAACAATGCTCTCTATCCTCCTCCCATCCTTATTTTAGGGAGCCAAACCCCAAAGTTAGGCTCCAAGAGGCTCCCTAAACCCCTCCCTAAAATACAAAAATGAATAGTACCTCCCTAAAATCCCCCCTATTTAGGAATACACTATTCACTCCCTACCCATTTTTTTATTCTTTCTCTCTCTCCTTCCCCCTCTTTGGATGTTGCTTTCTTTTTTTTTCTTTTTTTATTCTCTCTCTCTCTTGTCTCTCTCTCTCTTGTCTCTCTCTTACTTTTCCCCCATATATTATATTTTATTAAAAATAGAGAGGATTGTTGAAGACATGAATTGGTAAAATGAAAAATGTGCACTGTTCACTACTTTTTTTAGAGAAAAATTTGAGTCATCTGTTGGGGATGCTCTTAGGGAATCGATATTGTGCAAAACAAATCTCGAAATTCATTCATCATGAATTATACATAAAAGTGTGCTTATGAGTATTCTTCATTGAAAAAAAAGTACTAAAATGCTATCCTCTTTAGCATTCGCTGAGTATTGCCTGCTCTTCTTGACTGATGACTAGTGAAATTCTAGGGTTAGAAAGAGGGCAAATTTATAGTTTTGAAATTCTAGGATTAGTGAAATTCTAGGGTTAAAAATATCATGCAGTATATTTTTTGTTAAAATTTTGAAATGGAGCATTGTCACTATTAAAAATAAAAATAAAAAACCATAAAAACCACGCTTTTTATGTTGCTCACAAAAGCGTGATGGCTCTGGGTGGAACGGTATATTTAGCGTATCTTTTATATCTAAAAAAAGACATGTATTAAAAACCAGTTCTCATCACTTTTATATTTAGCCTATCTTAATTTTAGCCCACAGTTGAAACGGTAGTGAAATACTAAACTTCAAAAGTCGTCATAGATGGTCACCGACAGTCGGAGATGGCCTCCGGCTAAATTTGGGTCTTGTCAGCCTTCATGATTCCTGATGGTGGTGAGACAGGTCGATCCCATTGCACACTCCTATAGATAATTAACAAATATCAAATCCACTTAGACAACTGATCCATCCCATTGCACAAAATAGATAGTTTTGTCTGCAAGGGGCTCTAGAAGACAAGTAGCTTATATTGTGATAGTAGGTAGTTTTGTCCGTAAGAAATACAGAGCCGGCTCATAGATTTCGGAGGCCTAAATCGAACTTAGTATATGAGGCTCACCCTATATTTTGCATACAAAAATTGGTCAATAAAGAGTCTCTATAAAAACCATTACAAAAGATTTCCCGTTACAAAATGCATACCTATAGTTATCCAAAAATATACAACCGCTACAATATTTCAAAAATCCATCATTTGAACATTTGTATGCTCACACTTTTAGCGGCAAATGTACTAATTAACTGGGCTTACACAAAAATTATATCGGGCCTAGTGTATATATGTATGGTTCCTAAATAATTGGAGGCCCTAAAATTTTAATTTTTTGGTGGGCCTAAAGCCCAAGTTTCTTGGGATTCATGTCTAAGCCAGCTTTGAAGAAATATATAATGTCTTTTTAAAACGGGTGTCTGGATCATTTTGTGCGCATCTCGATTGATACCATGGTTCTAAAATTAACGACCGGACTGTTGGATGGGTGGACCATTTGTCTTGGTTTGCCTCATGTCCCATGAGGACTTCCAGAAGCTGCAAGAAATCAGAGGAAATTGAAGTGCTGTTCTTGGTTTGAGTACCTTATCACAAAGACGTTGGAGAGGGTCTCCTTTAGCATAAATATTGCACTGATTTCTTGTACTAGTAGGTAGAGAGAATTGAGTGGTAGCAAGAGAGAGGCTCCACCTCCGGGAGAGAGTCGAGTGAGCTTGGGCTCCGGCGAGGGTTAGAGCTAGAGGGTGAGTTGAGAAGAGAGTATCTCTGGCGAGGGTTATAGTGAAATTTCTCCTCTCCCGTGAACGTATCCAAGTTTGGGAAACCATATAAATTTATTTGTGTTTTTCTGTGTGTGGTGTATATGTGAGTGTGTGGGCAAACCTGTAGGGAACGACACGGGCAAACATTTGGTGGCCCCAGGTTATGAACATTTGGCCTTCTAGATTTTACTAGACGCCCGCCTGGGAGACAAGCCGTTTTGGTAGATGTTTTATGTCACCCAGACTCATTAGTCATTACTCTCTAAACTAAATTAGTAACGTATTAGACTTAAAATAATAAGGTTAGAATTTATAGAGGAGTCTGACTAGTCTCTCTTAAACAAATATAAACATAATAAACGCGCATTAATTAATCAAATTCAAATTCTTATAATAAGCCTAGTTCACAGAGCAATCAGAAACCAGCTTTTAGTCTAAGTCAAGAAGAACAAACAAACCCTTATATGCCCCACTGAACTGTCATTTTTTTTTCAAATATTTTTTTTAAAAAAAAAAACTACGTCATTTTTTAATCAGTTCAACATGTAGAGAGAAAATATTCGGACCAACATAAATCTGTAGGCAAAATTTATTCTGGATTACCTTTATGACACCCACGGCCATTTCACTCGCTTATGCGTGGGGGCGAGGTGGCTCCAAGAGTTGTTGACAATGAGAATCGAACCTGAAATAGGAGGGGAAAAACTCCTCAATTCCAAGCCAAAACCACCGGACCAACCCCTTCGGGCTTCAGGATTATGTGGGCACATTCTTGACCATAGAAAGGCACAACAGCCAGTTTGTTTGACGGGACAAATAGTGAAGATAATCTCAACGTATTTATAGTGATTGAATTAATAATAGTACAACCCATGGTAGTGTAAATATATCCCACACTTTATAAAAATACCCGAAACATGTTTAATAACGATCGTTTAAATATTCAAATCAAACACCCACAAATCTGGTCACATCGAGTATTTAGTCTACTCGCTGCTCATATCTTGTCAAACAAACCGGCACTATTTGTTATTATATAAAATGATTAATTTTTTGTTTTTTCATTTGAATGGCAGGAAAACACCTAGCAGAGTTATGCAAGGCTGAATACCCAGTGTTTGTGAAGTATTGTCTATGGTTGCTGGCAGAGGTTTCTGTTATAGCAGCAGATATTCCTGAAGGCATGACCCTTAAATTTGTATAGTAATTTGCACAACCTACGCACACAAATACACATGTTTCTACAATTATGTACCGTCGTAATAATTCATCAGTGAATTTTTTTTTCCCAGAAAACGCATCCAAATATAAGGCGCTTGCTGTTTTTGGAAATTATAAATCATATCGTTGGATATTTTGATTTAAAATGAAAAATAAAACAAATAGACGGTCCAATTTTGTATAAAACATACTAGTCTAGCGGTTTAAAGTTGTCACCAAAACTAACAGTGAACCCAAAGAATTTGTGTTCAACTCTAGCAACACCTTGACTTACCTAATACATCTCCGGTTTCTAACTCAAGTTTCCGAGCCAATTTTCTTGTTTTATTTAGTATATATAAAAATGAATTAAAGACCTTATCGTACTTAATTTTCGTGTTTATTGGTGGCAGTTATAGGCACGGCCTCTGCACTACATATACTGTTTCATATCCCACTGTGGGTTGGAGTTCTTATGACTGGTTTGAGCACTCTCCTACTTCTTGGCCTGCAGAGATATGGGGTAATATTATGGTAACTCTATTTGGCCTTTCTATTTTGTACTTTGAGCTTTCATTTTCTTTATTAATTATCATCAAAATTAATACACTAGTGGCAAATATTTTCACTTTTACCCATCCAAATATTATTCACAATATACTATGGTTATCTAGAATCCGGGGAGGCGTTGTGCGGTAGGTGTTGTGCGCAAGGGCGGAGGGAGGAAGATACAAATGGGGTCAGTTGACCCCCCTGAGGTCCAAATTTTTGTAGGGATAGTTATAGTTTTGCCCAGATTTTTGCTATTTTGACCCCACTTTACACCTCCTTTTTTGCCAAAACCTATTAAGAGTTCAAATTTTGACCCCACTTGCCCAGGTTTTTGCTATTTTGACCCCAACTTTATACCTCATTTTTTGCCCAAACCTATTAAGAGTTCAAATTTTGACCCCACTTGTCAAAAATCCTGGCTCCGCCCCTGGTTGTGCGCCATATTGTGCGGCAAAACTACGTCGTTTTGCTCATTTTCTTTGTATATTCAAGGGCCCTGTTTGGAGAGTTAAGTGTGGGGTACAATTTTAGGGGATTTAGGCTCTTTGGGGTAGGGTACAGTGGGTTTAGGCATTTAGATTTTAGGCACTTTGGATTTAGGCACTTCAGGTTTTGGGTTTAGGCACTTTGTAATGGTTTTTTCTTCCTCTAAACAAGGCCCTTGGAAACTTTGGAAGTGTGCACAAAAATCAAGCAAAATGACATAGTTTCGCCGCACAACACGGCGCACAACACATACTGCATAGCACCCACCCCGGATCCGGTTATCTAACTTACCTTTTCTGAATTTCCTCTTTCTTAAGTGCTTTTTTCAATGCATGCTACAAAGTGTTTTCCATTTTCTTCTGGCTCCACTTGACTAAATTAAAGCACGCTCATAACTGGGAGAAATTTTTGGGTACGGTAGGGTAGATCCACGTGGAGCCCAGCACCACAATCGAGCCGTCCAAAAATGTTTTGGACGGTCTAGATTCGTGGGTGGCATTTTTTGTAAATTTTGAGGCCAAATTTACCCCCATAGATCTGGGCCGTCCAAATCATGCTTGGACGGCTCGGATGTGGTGCGGGGCACTACGTGGATCTACTCTACCCGTACCCAAAATTTTCTCCATAATTGGTAATGTCACGTAAGTTTTCATCCCATTCACTAGCATGGATTAAGATTTTAAATCTTCTAATTGCATGATTTATCATAACTAAGGGATTTGGTTTGTTATGGAATCATGGTTTCCTAAAAACCAATGATTGCCAATTTAGGCATTCAAATGGAGTAGTACCTAATTAGACGGCACGGATCCTATCAAGGATCCCGGATTGAAGGTTTTTGGGTGTTTTGAAAGGTTTTAAAACTTGTTTTTGCATGATCCAAATCGTCCAATGTGTTTAAAACATGTTTTTAAGAAAAACTGCTCGGATCAAGGTCTTCCGGGTAATTTTTTTTGATGATTTCTCACGAGGACCCTTAAAAACACGTTTTAAACACATTAGACGGTTCGGATCATTAAAAAAATATCGGGAAGGTAGATCCCGGACTCCGGGATTCCCGGACTAGATAACTCCTCCCTAATTAGATATCTTATATCATAAGTATTGAACATCCAAACAAGCTTATGAATGATAAATTCATAGGTTTGTTTTCTGTCGTTTTAGAATGGTCGGGTATGATATGACAATGTACCAAAAACATCCGGGTAAACTAAATTTATCCCATCTTGTTACAAGCGTGAATTGAAAATTCGAGGATCCGAAGAAGCAAATTCCATGGGCATGTTTTAACTCAGACATATGATGAATCAAAATTCTTATTAGAGCTTAAGTTTGCATGTTTTCTCTTAAGTATTCAGATCTTTTTTCTGGGCAAGTAGGTGAGGAAGCTGGAGATGGTGGTTACATTCATGGTATTCGTAATGGCTGCATGTTTCTTTGGGGAAGTGAGTTATGTGAAGCCCCCTGCTGCAGGTGTGCTCAAAGGAATGTTTGTCCCCTTGCTAAGTGGTCCAAGCGCCACCGGCGATGCCATTGCGTTACTTGGAGCTTTAATTATGCCGTACGATTCTTCATCTTTTACGAAATACTAGTAATACAATTGTCGAAAATAGAAATATCATTTTTCATGTTTTGATTTTGATCTTTCTTGGGTTTAATTGTGATCGACAGACACAATCTTTTTCTCCACTCAGCTCTCGTACTCTCGAGGAAGATACCAAATTCTGTGCGAGGCATAAACGTAAGCCAAGATATACTCAAACAAAAGCTCAAAGCAAAAGATTCATGTCGATTTGACCTGTTATATATCAACTCTGTATATGGTATGTTAATACTGCAGGATGCATGTCGATTCTTCTTGATAGAGAGCAGTATAGCGTTGTTCGTAGCATTCTTAATAAATGTTGCAATTGTCGCGGTCTCAGCAGCTGTTTGTCAGGCCAAGAATATCACTCCAGAGAACTTACAGAACTGCAACAATATCAACCTGAACTCTGCCTCTTTCCTTCTCAAGGTAAAGCTAAATATGCTAATAATAGACTATTAGACGTACCCACCATGTACTTCATGACTGAGGATCAATGCTGAGGAACATCTCAACAATACGAGCCATTGTCGTCTACCTCACCCTTTTCGAATACCAGAGACCAAACCCACCAGAGACTTGCGGTGGCCAACATAAAAATGAAGAGAAGGGTGAAGAACTTTTCTGTAATGGGTCAAAGCTAAAGCGCACACCCTCTTTTTTGGATATATGATATGCACCCGTAACATTACCAAAAATATGCATAATATTCATCACAAAACAACCTAAGATTTTAACAAAAAGAGGCGTAACATTTCACTGCAATAGGCTTAACACCTATAAAGGTGCATACCATATGCACCCCTAACCATAAAAAGGCGTATCATTCACCAAAACTAGCAGTAACATTTCACCTAAAGGGCCGTAACATTCAAAACATAGGAATAATATTCAATAAAAGTAGGGAGTGTATTATAACATTTCCCGTCATGTAACTCTAGAAGAAAAGAGAGACAGTCTCGATCCAAATCCATGAAAAAGGGGAGGGTTGAGGAAGGGAAAAATGCCCTAGGAAATCCAGCATTTGCAAAATGCTGACAATAGATTAACTCCGTACTGTACATTTGCAGAATGTGCTGGGAAGATCAAGCTCCACTATTTATGCCATTGCATTACTAGCTTCAGGACAAAGTTCCACAATTACAGGCACTTATGCTGGACAATATATCATGCAGGTTTGTCAACAGATTCATACGAATTAGTGCCTAATTTCTTTTTCCCTTAGTAAGCTATAAAAAGTTAACCCGCGCTTATCGAAGAGTAAATTGGGTGGTTAAATTTTCTAGGGTTTCTTGGATCTAAAGATGAGAAGATGGTTGAGGAACCTACTGACTAGGTGTGTTGCCATTACTCCAAGTCTCATTGTCTCAATCATCGGCGGACCTTCAGCAGCTGGCGGGCTCATTATCATCTCATCGGTCTGTTACTCGTTCCATACTTGTTCCATACCTTTTTTTGGGTAAATACTTGTTCCATACTTGTTTTTACCGCATTTAAAATGTTTACTTGGTATTGCAGGAGATACTATCATTTCAACTTCCCTTTGCTCTCATCCCACTCCTTAAATTCAGTAGCAGTAGAACCAAAATGGGACCTCACAAGAACTCAATATACGTAAGTCGGTTTTCTATATTTATTTTCCTTTCTGTGTTTGAGGATTGATATTTACTGGCCTCACTTAGATGCTACATTTTGGCATCATTTAGAAGTCAAAATATATTACTATAATGGAAAACCCATCTAAACTGAGTAGAAAAATTGAAAATTAATTCAAGTATGATGTATGCGAAATCAGTATAAACTCATGCTATTACACTTCGTTCTGAATAAGACCCGCAACTAAATTTGGGAGTCGATTAGTATTTTTGAAAATTCTGGATTATAGATCTGTGGAAGTATTCGATGATGTGTAAATAAGATGAGTGTGTGAATTGAGAATCTAAAAAAAAATAATAATCATCCATGGATGATTATGATTTTTTATTGTGGCATTCTCCAGTTCATTTCTCAGTGGATTCTTGTAGAATGCATTCTATAATACCCTCCCAGACTTGCATAATGCAGCATGCAAAACCCCCCAAACAAATTTACCCACAAAAAAAACCCCCCAAACAGGCCCTAACTAGATAATGTAGCATGATGACAGATTGACATCACACTTGAACACCTTTACTCAATTTCATTTCCTTGATTTGTTACATTACTGAGGTTTTTATTTTCAGACTTACACTTAAAAACTATGCATGTAGATTATTGTCATCTCATGGATTTTGGGGATTGGACTCATGGGCATAAACATCTATTACCTGTTCACAAGCTTCTTCAGCTGGATGATTCACAGTAGTTTACCAAAAATTGCCACCATTTTCATCGGAATACTAGTGATTCCAGCTATGGCCATATATGTCATCGCGATCATGTACTTGGTTTTCCGGAAAGACACAGTGGTGACATTCATCCTAACGAAGCTAGAGAACGGTGATGCCAACGCCAGGGAAGCGCCTGAGATAGACCGAGTACCTTTTAGGGAGGACCTGGCTGAAATCCCGGTCCCAGAGTAAGGACTGTATTGTCAAGTATCTAGGACAACAGAGGAAAGGAAGAGAGAGGGGGTTCCTCCATGGGGTATCAGATTATTAGAAAATTCTATCCTTCCATGTAAGGGTCAAAGTTCCCTTCAATTGTATTCGTGGATCATGTTGTGAAATGATTTATAAAGAAAAAAAACAATTTTCTAAGAAAGGATGAAGATGAAATAACCATATTTTAATAGAAAATTACAAATTTCTAATGTGCATCTCTCAGCTTCAAAGAGCACGATAAAGGAAAATCGGCGTACCTAAGCCACGCCTCAGAGCTATGCAAGAAGCAATCCAATAAAATGATGCAATAAAGCGGACTCTTAAATTGGCATCACATTCATTCACACAGAACCATCTGGCTTTCAATGTTACTTTTGATTTCTCTGCAACAAAGCAAAAGAATCGCCACTTATATTAAACCCTAGCCATCAGTCGATACGGGAAAGTACAAGGTAACAGTAGGAGAAAATAAATGACATTTTAGGAATAACCTATAACTTGGCCTTATTGCATCACTTATGTTTGTCAACTCTTACCGGTAAGAGTGCTTATGCAAATCTGAACCATCGATTGCGGAGATGGACGGTCAGATCGGGGGCACTACACAGGGACCCCAAATCCGTTTTAATGGGAGTCTACTTGTATTATCAAAATTTGTAAAATTATGGAGAGAAAGGTTAAGAGTAAAGTGAGTGCAATAGAGAATCTTCGTTTTTGTTAAAAATGATTAATGGCTTGATTCAACTCTCCTGTGGTTTTCAAAAAGCCATTGAGATTTTTTTTTTTTTAACGATCCGAACCATTCATCTTTTAAATCACTATTTTTTTCATCTTTTAAGTGAAGAATCAAGTTGTTTGGGTACCGATATGTGCCTAATCCATAAATGTAAATTAGCACTATTCATGAAACTGGGGGTGGCCCGTGCCACTCCCCTAACTCAATGTAGTTCCGCACCTGGTTCTATCGGAACCCGGCAGATCCCTTTTTTTGGGCAGAAATGACTTCGGAACATGTAATATCAATATCCGATAAACCTGATTTTCCATAGGGTTAAGCATCTCGATGAGACAAAATGAACGATTCAGATTGGTAAGATGGGACAAAAAAAGGCCCAGAAATGAACGAACTGCACTAATGCAGTTCCCAACAACCCCCCCCCCCCCCCCCCCCACGCGGAACTGCATAAATCAGAAAACTAGGAAAACCTTCCATATATTCAGCTACAAACAAAAATGGAATACATTACTTCCTACAAATGAAAAAACCTTACTACAATATTGGGAATAAGATTAGCAAAATGCCAACACAATGAGATTGCAAAAGTCCAAAGACAATTCACTGTCAACCATTACTCCAATATCCCCATACACTTCTCACATGCATGAACTTATTTTTCCAACCTTATTGACAGCCCATGGGCTGTTTTCATCATTTTCCATAGAAAGTTTACAGCAGAAGGCATGACCTCATGAAATTGAAAAGACTTCAAAATTGGCGATTTCAATATGCTTACATGAATTGTACTTCCTCGAATAAAATATCAAAGTGGTTTATGTTTTTATGTGTATACTAAGAGACACTTGTATCTAGTACTTGGATGGATAGTTACACAGAAACTCAAGTAAAATCTAGTTTACAAACCACTGAATTATAGAAAGGCCTGTCTGAGAAGAGATGAAAGCAATTGGAGCAGAAACAGAGAAGAGTCAAAAGACAATATTTCGAAATCAACCACCTACCAATTTTCCAGGTTCCACCAAGAATCATATTTTCAGACTCCTCATCCGCAAAGGAATCATAACTTTTCATCATCCTCTACAATTCCTAGCTTCTGGGCACTATCCCCATCTATAGGTCCTGTGCATCAGCAAAAGACGCAATAATTACAGCTTGATAGAGGGAAAGCGTGATGAAATAAGAATAAAAAAATCCAGTCAAAATGCCAAACTTGACATATTTGATTACCAATTGATCGTCTAACTTTCTGCTTAACAGGTTTTCGGCACCCCCTAGTACAGGAATTCAATGGTAGAAGTGTCTTTTGTGATGGCAACTCGGCTATGAAAAGTAGAGTCTGGGCCCAGCCAGCATATTTACCATATTTGCTCACAAATGCATCTGCCACGCGACTGCAGAGTTTAGGTGTTAGGCGGGTCCCTGCTAGCTCGGGGATGAGGTACCTAGTTGCTATCTTTGCTCAACTCCAAAGACAAGAAAATAAGCATGTCAGTAATTTGTGAATCTTTAAAGCACATCTGTAGTCCTCTAATGCAAAAAGGCATGTGCAAACAGAAATGCATGTTCTGGTCAGACTCTTCAGACGTACTTAATTCATTTTTTTTTAGTAGTAACAAAGAGTGTAATCAGATAATATGAGAAAGGACACCAATTTGGCTTCATTTGTAAAATCCATCCCTAGTCATTGCGTGTCATTATTCTATGAAACTAACATATCGGCATGTCCAGGTCCAGGTCAGCATATCTGTGTTCTATGTCATTGCTTCTTAAATGTGGCTAAAAACAAAGAATTGTTACGGCAATCCCTAGCTGGGAACACAATAACAGTAAGCACAATCAGAAGTCATTTGAGACATTGATTAACCTGATCCAAATGATGATAATTCCTGATTCAAGTCAGATTTAGCAATAATGAAGTCAGCAAAGTTCCATATATGCAAAAGTTGGAACAAAATTGATTCCCATAAAAATAAAAAAAGGATAATACAAAATCAAAGGATTAATCACTGTAAGCTTGTGCATTTATGTTCACTTTGAAATTTTTGCTCAATCCTTATATATACAGCCAAGATCTTTGAAAGAGAAACCTACAATGAAGGATAGAAACCTAAACAAAATGAATATATATTACTCTAGCATATGATCTTAATTTGGACCAACTAGTAACTCTTTCACAGAGCAGCCAACTACAGATAAAAAAATCCAGCCAAATTTCAACACCAGTGAATAAAACTTCTTAACCGACAATCATTGCCATCAACTTAACTAGCTTACGTGAAAATGATCGTAAATGGCTCGATGTTGTCACTCCCAAACGTCAAACAAAGTCAGGTAAACCAACTCACAAGTTGCAGCCTAAGCTATACTCCTAGTCCCAATTTGTTTTTCTATTTTCACTATTCCGGAGTCCAGACATATCAAAAAATCATCTATATTTTTGTAATTCAATAACATTTCAAATTGATTCCTAAAACTTTGTCCAGAAAGTTAAATCAAGTTCTTTTGCGTGATTTTCCACAAAAATACACTGTTTGTCGACCCGATTAAATGGCACAACTGCGTAAAGAATGGGGAAACAAATTGGAACAAAAGGAGTAATGTATAAGAACAGATCATATATAAATATCACTGCATTGATGACAAAGTATGATGGCCATATGAGTGTTTCAAATCTTCCAATGATAACTACAAAGAACAACCAAGAGCTCACCTGCCACACATGAGTATCAACAGGAATGGCTTGATGTTGATCTAGAGAGAAAAGAGCAATACATGCTGCCACCTTGGGACCAACACCAGGTAGACTGGAGAGAGCATCAATAGCCTTTTGAAGATCAATCTCTCTAAGAGAAGCAAGCCACTCTGCACCTCCGCCTGGTTTTGATTGCAAAGCATCTACAGTGCCAGTTATGTATTTAGCCCTGCTCAGTTTGTTCAGTCAAATTAAAAATCAAATCCAATGTTGTTTTTGTTAGGCTTAACAGTTAATACTATGACAAGCATACCAAATCATACTCCCTCTGTCCCATATTGGTCCTGTTTCGGTATTTGTGCCACTCAAAAAATTGTTTATATCTCATAATCTATGATTTTTTTTGTCATTCCAACAACTTTGTTTAATAAAACTAATTGAGATCTATCAAACAAGATCCATGTTGATAATTGAATAAAAAAACTTAATAAATTAAAATTTATAGACAATTCTTTGAGACGTCCAAAAAAGGAAAGAGGAGCAACAATTTGGGATGGAGGGAGTACTTGGCCATGAGCTATATAATAAGAACAACAACTGTATAAAGACAATGGATGGATAGAAATAGGCAGTGGTTCCTCCAAGCATGATTTAAACAATAGGCAAGTCCCTATACAAAAACTTACTATGCACTCAGATGACTCAAATAGAAAGCTGCAAATATGCAGAGTGAAGAGACTTTTCATATACTATAAAATCCTCAAATTCGCAAATTCGTTTCTCAGAAAAATATCTAAAGACAAGTATGTATAGTCAAGCTTAATTTATGAAGTTTAATTTATGTGCCTCCTTTACAAAGAAAACCATTCTCTAACTGCTTAGAGTTTGAAGAATCAACAATAAAAGCAGGGTTTTAATTTTAAAATAAAGGCCCTCAAGTATTGTTTAGGCCGTTATAAACGGGATTTTGGACCTCCAATACCGTTATTTACCAATGATACTATATCTAGCCGTATCACTAAACGATATCGTTACGTTTCCGATACCGCAATTTAAAACCCTGAATACAAGTAATGAAAGTAGCAATCAGAGACATAAAGTCTTCAGCAAGAAGTGGCTCTGGGTAAAATCAAAACAAGTTAGTAGCATAACTAGATAAGGTGCCAAACCAAGATTATTTGATTATTCAATTTTCATCTGGCAGATAAAATAGTTGGTAGCATTAGGGGCACAATTGCCAAATAAAGTTCTTTTTTTTTATAACCGGATGTCTGAGCCAGCTTGCGTGAACCTCGACTAAATTCGGGGCTCTAGAGGTAACGACCCGGCATAACCCCCAGTGGCCCCAAGAATTTGTTGGCAAGGGAAATCGAACCTGAGATCATAGGTGGCACCAAACCCGTAAGTCCCAAGGCAAGACCACTTTGCCAACCCTTTGGGATTGTCAGATAAAGTCCTTAGGCCAATGGAAAATATAGATATATGTATAAGCATGAAGCTTCAATATATATAAACAAGCATCATATATACATCATATTATACTTTTAACCCAAAATATTTGAAGTAATACATATAACATATTTATCCCAAAAAATTAAAAAAATTACATTTTAACCCCTGCCATGTCCCCAAACATGTCCCTCCTTTGTCCCCGCCGGTTCCCCATAAAAATGTAATTAAATTTATTGGACACGTCACGTGGCATGTCCCACACGTATTTTGCCGTGTCCCCCGAATGTCCCCGTGTCGGACATGGGGGCACTCCGGCATCTAGAGTATCAGTGCTTCATACACTGCAGCTAATACAATTTCCAAACCGAACAAATATAGTAGAGGAAAAACAATTTTAAAATCAGAAGAATACAGTACAAGACAAAACAAAGGTAGTTAATCAGGAATAGAAGCAAAACAAACCTGTAACCGAAACCAGCCTCCCTAAGCTCTTCCTCTGAAACCTGTGACAACCGGTCCAATGACGGAAATTCATGGAAATCAACACCTTCAACTGTCCCTAAATAATTTCCTAAAGACGAAATGAAATCCACCATTCGGGTAATTCTCCCTATATTGTTATTAGATGAACAAAGAAACTGAATGAGGCACTCGAGTGGGTCTTGCCTGAGCACTCGGGCACCACCCAAATGCCTTGCCAATTCAGCAAACCTCGAATCAGAAGCCGAAAACCCTTCCCACATATCACTCAAACAAATACCCACATTGAGAAAATCCAAAAGAGCAAGCCTAGCATTAACCTCGTTGACAGTGTGATGAAAGCAATAAGCAACATCATCGTTTTCAACCTGCTTTAGTGAAACCAAATGGGACCCAACAACACCTGTGTACTGAATGCCGTCATGGCCTGTTTGTTTCCACCTGAATGTCTGGCCTGTGGGGAATGTGAGGGGCAAGAAGAGTTCTGATTTTCCCAAATTGAGGGGTACCCATTTTAGGGTTTGGATATCTTTTTGGTGGGTTGAGATTAGTTTTGTGGGTGGTGGTGATTTGGGGGAGTTGAGGTGAGAAAGGATGGTTCTGGGTTTTTTGGAGAGAGAGAGTGATTTGGCCGTGGGGCGGAGGGTTTTGTGGAGGGTTTGTGGGGTTGGAGGAGTTGAAGGTGTGGGTGGTGCAGTGGTGGTGAATTTTCGCATGGATCTCTGTCTCTTCATTATTGGTAGTGGTTTCTTCAGTGATTGCATAGAGAATTGGTTGATTGGATTTGGGAATTTCAGCTCATGTTATTGGGGAAGAGATGGGGAGGACTGAAGGAGGGAGAAGAATGATGGGTCGGGTCGATAATTGACGATGCTGGATCGGGTCAACCAACTTACTTAAAAAATAAGGAAAATGCTAATGTGTGCCTAATAGGCACATGTTGAGGTTGAAAAAGTATATTGAAATGCATGAAAAATGTATAGGGATATTCGAAAGTGTATTGAAAAGTGTAAAAGGTATATTGGAGTGTATATTTTTTTTGTTTGTTTATGTGCTTATTGTGTGCCTACACATTAGCAAGACCCAAAAAATAATACTACTAGACTAGTAAATTTTAATGGAAAAAAATTCAACAATTTACTGAGGAGGGAGAAGAATGATGGGTCGGGTTGGGAATTGACGATGCTGGATCGGGTCAATGTGTTGTGTTTTTTTAAGGGTTACTACTAAACACACACTTCATACGAAAATGTTTGTCCGGTTTGTAACAAAACAATAACTTAAAATAAAACTAGTAAATTTTACTGGAAAAAAATTCAACAATTTACTGGATATCAATGAGTTCGTTTGATATTTGAAAAAAAAAATTAATCTTCTTCTTAGAAAAAAATATTATTTTAAGCCCACATTTTGTAGACTGGACGAATATTTGAAGACGGATATAGAATTTTTTTTAGAAAATGTCTAAGAATACAACAAAATGCACAATATTTTGCACAACAAAATTTGAAAATTAGCAATCCATGAAGTTACCCATAAAACACTTCAACATGGACGTATTGTTATGCAAAATGTTATACATGGTGTAATGTTACATAGTTGAATTTCGTTTACTTGGCTATATTCTAAACTTGGTTTTGGGTAATTCAGTGAATAAAAACACTTGCTCATGTTGCTACTTCCCCTTTTTAATTAAATTATCTTTCTTCATTTTACTTTATTTTTTATTTTATTTGAAAAGGACTATTGATTCTCTCTTTAATTTTATTAGCTTTCTCTTTTCAACAATTTTTTTAAAAAAAATCAAGAAATTTTCAGATCACCTTCAAACTTCTCCAAGTCTCTTTTGTCCGTCTCCTTACAACCACACTTTAATTAGATTAATTTTTATACTTAAATTTACTCTTCTTCTTTTTTTCCCTAATTTGAAAAGGACTATTAACCACCATTCGAACCACTATATATCTTGATTTTCAAAACACAATTACTTTATGATTGAGGTCTCCATAAGGAAACATTTCAAAATTCTGTTAAAAAAGATGGAAACATTTCGGGAAAAAATTCTTCGTACTGCACTAATTTACATTACTTTTTTTTTTTTAGCTGGAGAAACGCCCCGACCGGGCTACAAACCCAAACCTGGGGAATCCAAAAGCAAAAGATTACAAAGAGCAGCGGGAGGCCTAGCAAGCCAGGAAGGGGGAAGATTCCTCTCACGACATGCTTTGGCCACCCAGTTGACTACTTGCCTACTACTTCATTAAACTTTCTGCTACACCAATAAAAAGAAAGGGATAAATCCCTCTTCTAGACCTAATATCGGAGAAACTAGAACTGTGATTCCCAGGGGAGTCACCCTCGGACGCACAAAGTAGGATCTCCTGCTTGTCATCACCTTGAATCTCTCGAACCCACATTATGAAATGGCGTTGAAGCAATGTTACTGAACATAGTTGGCACCACATTAGGTAAATTTGCTGGCACCATATCAAGTAGTTGTGTTGGCCTCAAGGTAGAGAGTACCTGCCACAAAGACACAAGATGTTGGAATCGCAAGCAACACAACACGCCATTAGCAACCATAACTGGACCATATGAATGATGCAGCTTCATTTTTTTAATTTCTAGCATAAACGAGCAGCTCAAAATATCATTCTATCCATTATCCCAACCAAAAGAAAAAAAACTAATGACTGAAGAGTCTCAGACTGTTCAATCAAATTGGCATATTGATGTAATTTTATATACCTTCCTATCGAAATCAATCCAAAATCCTTTTTTTTTTCTCTCTTTGCAGTTGTTTACTGGGAGTAGGGCAAGCATATTTCTATGCCAAAAAAGGCAACATGGAAATGATGCTGACAATAATTGATGCCTGCCCTCAAAAGAATTTATCAACAGCCTAAGTGACAACCGGGACAGGTGACCTTCAGCTTAATCTGTATCAACAGTAACATTATTCTGTCCTTCAATAGCACGATTAGATGAACAGCAAAAGCTCGTTTTCTGGAACATTTTATTTCGATGACATGGGAGTACAATTGTATACCATTTCACATATTTTGTTAAAATTAAATGTCAACCACAAACGTACAAGAGAGTTCTTAATTTATTACTCCTATCACTAGAATCAGCAGCAATATGCATAATGAAAGTATGGATCAAAGCATGCATGTGTTCCGAAAAGATCTCAACTCCTAGTGTGAGAACATACCATTTGGCAGAAGCCGCTTTGAGGTCCAACATTGACAGTTTCTAGCTCCAAAGGTACCTGAAACAAGTAGGATACATAATTATTATCTTTCTGTTTGCCCGTTCAGTTCCAAAAGTTTCAACAGTAAAACAATTAGTAGGAGCAAATCAACCAAATATCCACTAACCTTCCTTCGTTTATTTGCGCCAATATCATCATTTGCCTTCTCTTTCCCAGACTCCACTCTCTTAGGAGCCTTTTTAGACTTGGGCATTTTACGATTAGGCACCCTCTCTTTAGATGTCGTGGTGCAACCTTGAT